>CAJHNH020000885.1:0-187500 GCA_905116865.2 Candidula unifasciata | reverse complement strand
GTCTTAATGTTGTCCTCTTACTTGAATCGCTGCCCACCTCTTGCTCTCTTGCCTTCGGCCTTTCCCTCCAGTATGTTACTTGAATCGCTGCCCACCTCTTGCTCTCTTGCCTTCGGCATTTCCTTCCAGTATGTTACTTGAATCGCTGCCCACCTCTTGCTCTCTTGCCTTCGGCCTTTCCTTCCAGTATGTTACTTGAATCGCTGCCCACCTCTTGCTCTCTTGCCTTCGGCCTTTCCTTCCAGTATGTTACTTGAATCGCTGCCCACCTCTTGCTCTCTTGCCTTCGGCCTTTCCCTCCACTATGTTACTTGAATCGCTGCCCACCTCTTGCTCTCTTGCCTTCGGCCTTTCCTTCCAGTATGTTACTTGAATCGCTGCCCACCTCTTGCTCTCTTGCCTTCGGCCTTTCCCTCCAGTATGTTACTTGAATCGCTGCCCACCTCTTGCTCTCTTGCCTTCGGCCTTTCCCTCCACTATGTTACTTGAATCGCTGCCCACCTCTTGCTCTCTTGCCTTCGGCCTTTCCTTCCAGTATGTTACTTGAATCGCTGCCCACCTCTTGCTCTCTTGCCTTCGGCCTTTCCCTCCAGTATGCTACTTGAATCGCTGCCCACCTCTTGCTCTCTTGCCTTCGGTCTTTCCTTCCAGTATGCTACTTGAATCGCTGCCCACCTCTTGCTCTCTTGCCTTCGGTCTTTCCTTCCAGTATGTTACTTGAATCGCTGCCCACCTCTTGCTCTCTTGCCTTCGGCCTTTCCCTCCAGTATGTTACTTGAATCGCTGCCCACCTCTTGCTCGCTTGCCTTCGGTCTTTCCTTCCAGTATGTTACTTGAATCGCTGCCCACCTCTTGCTCTCTTGCCTTCGGCCTTTCCTTCCAGTATGCTACTTGAATCGCTGCCCACCTCTTGCTCTCTTGCCTTCGGCCTTTCCTTCCAGTATGTTACTTGAATCGCTGCCCACCTCTTGCTCTCTTGCCTTCGGCCTTTCCTTCCAGTATGTTACTTGAATCGCTGCCCACCTCTTGCTCTCTTGCCTTCGGCCTTTCCTTCCAGTATGTTACTTGAATCGCTGCCCACCTCTTGCTCTCTTGCCTTCGGCCTTTCCCTCCAGTATGCTCTTTAAAAGCGTGCTGTCTTTAAATGTGGCTAAAGTAAATCCTTTATCTCTCTCTCTCTCTCTTTTTTTTTTTAAATATTATTTCTTTGCGTATTTCTATTTTCATTAGTAGTACCACTGCTGTAGATTGGAATATTAAATGGTTAGGTCAGAGTCTCTTCTGTGGCACATTTCTTCTTCTTATAGCCTTTCCAGAAGCCCTGTTTTGGACGGTTTTAGTCCACATACAGTATTGACAATTAAAATGTAAACACGCGCGCACTTTTTTTTTAAATCAAAAGAGTTAAGAATTGGAAGCGCAGGCTTGTCTAACACTCTGCCCACAACCGACCTGTAGTAATACTGGAGACGAAGGCGGCTGAGTGATCTCGGGGTATGGCCGCCTCGAGTGCTGGAGGTCCCAGGTCCAGTCCGTGGTGAAGGCTTGTAATTTTTCACGTGGACTTTTAGTAATTTTCCCTGGTCTTTGGGTAGTAAGACCGGCCGCCCGTGTGTATTGTTGTGCACGTTAAAAATCCGTCATCATCTTCTTCTTCTTCTTCTTCTTCTTCTTCTTCTTCTTCTTTATTAATTATTACTATAAATCCACAACTAACGACGTGCATGTCAAGTTACTAAAGTTAGTGGCCCTATTCTTTGCTTCCCCCACGAAATCCGACAACATGCGGGTGGATGGGTACATGTGTGAGCAAAAAACAAAACATGAGAACACAGAAGGTTATAGCAGTCACACGTAGGACAAGACAGCAACTCTAAGCATTAAGAACAACGCGAACTTCACCCTTTGTATTATTACGCAAGAAAAGAAAGCGCCGGCGGTGATCTAACTTTTACAGGTTCGCGGACACATCTGTTACGGGGATTATTTTTCCAATATGGCTACCCATGTTTTCGCTTTTAGCTCACATACGCATTCATATTCAGACTGCCCCACATACTTACACACCTATGATCTCATGTTCGCAATCACACACATTCGCTAGCTCACACAAGCAAACACCCCAGACTCTCACATTCTCAATTACGCACATTCTGAAACACATACACGCGCATCTCACACTCTCTCAGAAAGTGTATATTACTGCGCATGTTGTTTCACCTCTAGCTAAAACCTCTCCCCACCTTTCCACGAATGCTAAAAGCACATACTCATGGGATATCCGTGCGCGGCATCCATGGCGCACGTGATACTGTGAGCTGTAAACGAGAAACATATTTCGGACTTCCACTCCTTGCCTGACGTCTGTAGATAAGAGCCTCTGAGACATACACACGTTCCTTAGCTTGAGCACACCTGCCGTCTTTCATCAACACGCTACATCTTTCATGAGGCAATGCAAAATGGTTTGTATAGTGCCTTTCAAAACTCATGCTGTCACATGTTAACAAATATCTCTAAAACTCCTATACGGACTAACACGATTTTGGTATATGGCCTTAGATTTCCCATGTACTTGTGATTCTATATTTTGCAATTACGCAGACGCTGCTGTTTACTTAGAGCGGCGAACATCTTTGATTTTTGTTTGACTAATAATTTCTGTACCCCAAAAATATAATATACAGTAATTGACACATGTGTAGAATTTTTTTATGAAAACAGTTCACTTGTGCAGCGATGGTTATTTTGATAGCATTTTCCACACTCAATAAAGAATCTGCAACTGACTAGAGACTTTTTGTTGGAGACGACCACCTGAGAGTGAAACGCCTCTGACAAGGGTGAAATCTGATTATTTGAAAGGTTCCCTTTACTCAATTTACTCAAGTTACTGTAAACTTGCCGACAGTTTGCTTTCAATCGATGCATATTTTGTTTTTCCATATACTGCAAATATGGCAGATGAGCGGTTAGTGAATTACACATTTTTAAAGTTTGACAGGATTTTTGGAAGGCACTATAGATATTTGCTTCTTGTCTGCGTGGACGTATTCAGTCTCTCATCAACACTCATGGAAATGTATTTATTACTTCTTCTTTTTCTTTTTCTTCTTCTTATCGTTCACCGGCCGTAAACTCTTTTGGAGACTTCTGGGTTGTTCAGCTACTCCTGAACTTTGGTCCTGAAACAGAACTTGAATTTTATTTGCACATCCGTTTAACAGTTCTGGTTTACCTGTATGCAGACTGTTGGTTTCTTGCCTCTCATGCAGATGCAGTCCGACTTTAAAAGAAATACTTATAATTAGTCGCCTCCTACGACATGTTTGTTGGGAGGCGGAGGGGAAAGGAGTATGTCCATTATTTTATTCTCCAGAACCGAGCCCTGGAACCCTCACAGAGGGTATTCAATGTGATGCTGATCATTAACTCTTTCACACTAAGGCAGTTATTACTTCAACACTTTTCTATCCCAAAGTTTGTGCACTTTAGAGTAACACTCTTAGAGTTTTTTGTTTGTTGTTTGCGTAACCTTTACAGGACGTTGCAGAACCAACCCCAGCATTTTTTTTTTTTTGCTGTTCTGGTTTTTCTAGGCAAGTTTACGTCCAGTAGATTGCCATTGCTGCCTGGACGGTCGGCTTCGCGATACCACTGTCGGAACCCTCGCAAGGCGCAAGGCCCGCAGCTGGGATCAAACCCGGCCCCCGGCATTACGAAGCGCGTTCGCAACGCCTAAGCCACAGACGCCGACTCTTAGAGTATAAAGGAGGTTAATCTGCATAGAAGCGAGATATAGTGCGTTAAAATGAACTCAGCTCCCTCATCCGTCGTCCCGACTCTGTGAGGGAGCTTGTCTTCCCCCTCACCCCAAACATCTATGTCAGTTTTTGTTTACTTTAAGTTTGTGTTTATACATATCATTTTGTTTTTAACACATTACTATATTTTTCTCATTTAGCATATTGTTGTTGTTATTATTATTAGACATTTAAACAAGTTAGACCTTAAAGGCACCAGAACATTTGTCTGGGTCTGAGGGTCCCAATGTTTTCTTTTTGTCAGCACCACGGTTGTATACAGTTTGTAATCTATAAGTTATGACCTGAACCTTTCTTGACAACTGAACGAATTGACCAAGAATTGGATGTTATTTTGCAACCTGTAGTCGTCCAGTGTGGGTGGGTTGTGATGAATACGTGAAAGGTTCTTATATTTTTCCCACTCGTTGCTCATTGTCACTGAATCGTTTGGCTAAGAAATAATGCACGCATATTTTCCATATGGTCGAAGTGATTCTATAGAGGATTTTGCTGTTTTGTAGGTTGTTTTGATAATTTTGTTGTGGACCTTTGTCATTCTTCTTCTTCTTCTTCTTCTTCTTCTTCTTCTTCTTCTTCTTCTTCTTCTTCTTCTTCTTCTTCTTCTTCTTCTTCTTCTTCTTCTTCTTCTTCTTCTTCTTCTTCTTCTTCTGCTTCTTCTTCTTCTTCTTCTTCTTATTATTATTATTATTATTATTATTATTATTATTATTATTATTATTATTATTATTATTATTATTTGTTCACCGGTTGTAAGCTCTATTGGAAAGTCCTGGCTGCTCGTCAATTTTGACTGACTTTGTGCTAGAGCCTGAGTTTTGCGTGTACATCCATTTTACTGGCTTAATTGTGTGCAGTTGATTGTTGCTTGCCGCTCGGGCAGATGCACTCCAACTTCGAAGGAAGCCCCTAAATTAGTCGATTCCTACAAAATTTTTGTTTGTGGGGTGGGGGGGGGGGGGGGGATAGGTCTACTCTTGTTTTCCCCCGCACGGGCGTCCCTGGGCCCACACGAGAAGCTTTCTGTCCAATTCAAGACACCTTTTTGTTGTTGTTTGTTAAGGGGTGCCTAGTTGGTCATGTATATTATACACTGCTTTCCATAGCGGAAAAAAAAGGGGGGGGGGGTGGTTGAGGAATGGAATCGTGTATTTGTCAAACCTTTCATTAGACCAGGGGAAAGAATCCTATCATCTATTCGTCTTCTAGTTCCAGTTTTGTGCAGAAATCACTACAGAAAAACGTCAGTAAACATCGTTATGTGTTGTTTATTATTAGTATTATTAATATTTGCTGAATTGCAAATAAATATAACGATACATTTGAAATAATCTGAAATTTTTTTAACAACACATAGTATATTGAAAAGCGTTTGGGATTCTGCCGTTTTAAGCGGTCACACAAACTATAAAATGCTACTTCGTGAGAACAAAACAATATTTATTTTTAAAACGAGCTGGTATTCTTGGCTCGTTGTTTGTCTCAAGATGTGGCTGGTACCAACTGCACACCTCCGGCAGAAGCTGCGACACCGCCGGTTTCACCTGCAGAAGGCGGTAAAATGTATCCTGGCACCCCGCCCAGTATGTAGAACGTCACAGCGCCAAGGCAGGGAGCCGGTTTCGTATTTTGTAAATATAAATTTGAGAAAGCAGAAACAGAGGTAACGAAAACGCAGAAAGCATTGGCAATTTTGTACGGCGTTCTATGTTCTAAAATATTAAGCTAAGACCATTTCTACGTATAGTAACCGAATAATAGGTCCACAACGCTAAAGTTGTAACAAGTTAACAGATTTAGTATCCCAATAAGTAAGTAAAGGTCTGTTTTCTACGCCTTTATGCGTATAGGGCATATAGGGCTAGACCTATATTTTTTATAGACCAATCGGCACAAGATGAGTGATGTAACCAGCAGCACGCCGAAAGCCTTTACTTTCTAAGACTGCACCCGGTACCCACTCAAAGCTGGGTCGATCTGGGAGACAAGGTCATTTTTGAAAGAAAAAAAAAACCGGGCTCCGCCAGGTAGCGAACCCACGACCTTCCGATCCGCACGCGAGCGTCTAGCCGCTACGCCACGGCCACTCCCCGGTATCCCGATAGTTAAAATACATTTAGTGATCTGTAACTAGTTAACAGATTTAGTGCCACGGTAACTAGATAACAGATTCATTGTCCCGATAACTATTGAAAGTTGCACTGTCCCAATCAACATATTTAACTTATTGGTGACTAAAGGTAAAGGTAAATTCGGGAGATGTGAACCAGCTTCATTGCACACGGTTATAACCACAAGTGCTCTGCCACCAGTACGGACAGCTGATAAGAATTGTCGCCTGTGTCGCCGTCCGCACGTAACTCTGTGGCATTTACCTCAGAGTGTCAACTCTGGTACCCATTTCCTAGAGGCTGGGTGAGCCACGGGAACCGACCGTGAGCTGCAGCGAGTCGCAGCTGGATTTGAAAGCGAGCCTCTTATCGACTGCGCTAACGCGCCCCCTGCCCCTCCCCCGGTGACTAGTAAACAGATTCATAGTCCAGGTAACTAGTTCACATATTCAGTACCCCTGTAATAGGTTAACAGATTCCATGCCCACGTAACTTTTTTGGTTTCAATGTTCTCACAACTAGTTAACAGATCCAGTTGTCCCGATGACTAGTATTGCAAATTCATTCTCAGAGTTAAAAGCCTTTTATTTATGCTAAGTCTACTGATTCCACCTCAAGCACAACCTTCAAGTTTTCAAAAGGTAACCATCATCCGTGCCGCATTGTGGAGGAGAAGGGTGAAGTCTGAAATGGAAGATACTACAGATTATCGCCAACGATTATCACAGGATGAAGATAAAAGACGGAAAATCCCTCTTATCGCGACACGTGTGTTTCATTTCTATATCTAAGGAATTTGACGCACATCCGTCTTATGTTCTGATAAATGTTTGCGAGTGCGGTTTATCGAATGCTTTTTTCTAGCTTCTTTCGCAGTACCAACCTGTAATTACTCCTCCTCATCCTTTTTGTTCTTCATCATCTTCTTCTTAGGGTACTGTAAACTCTCGCGGAAAGTGCTTCCTGTTCGTCCACTTCTAGACTTTAATCATGTTCAGAACCCGAGTTTTTTCGAACCCATTAGTTTTACAGTTCTGGCTTATCTGTGTGCAGACTGTTGCTTCCTCACTTCTCCGCAGATGCACTCAGACTTTCAATGAAACATCCCTAATGATTATCATACTTCAACTTTATAGGGGCAGGGGGTCGAATCTCCCCATCCCTCCCCCCTCCCAAAATATGGGCATTGTAACCCATAGGAAGAGTAATTATTACAGTTTAGACCGCTAAAGGCGAACTCGTCTGTTGTGAATTTCTGCTATGAAGAAGAATGTGTTTATCCCGGTAATTTTTCTTGCTTTAACTATAATCTGAATAAGAGGAGTTTCTAATAAAAAGAAGTATTGTTTGAGTCCCAGGTGAGTTCTCTTTAATAGGTCTGCACTGTAGAACTCTTTCTTACTACCTAAAAAAAAAAAAAAAATACAATAATACGACTAATGCTGAAGGATAAAGGAGTGAAACTATAGCTTTTCTATGAAAAAAAGGTGCCGGTACTTACCACGCAGTGTCAAAAAACGGTGCTGGTATTTACAACACGGTATGTATTAATTACGCAAAAACCAAAACAAAGAAGGCCTGAATAAGTACCGATATCACGCACCGCCAGAAATTTTTTTTTATTATTTGTTAATTAATTCAATAACTGTGTGGCAGAAGGAACTAAACTGATAATTTGAGTAGGATATGCCAAAGTTATAACTCTCTGACTGAACCCGCGTAGATCCACTAGTTTATGATGTATGAGAATTGCTACCGGAGTTACCAGAGTTTATAAAATAAGGAATCAGTCATAAGAGAAAAAGTCGGCGCAGAACCAATTATAAATTGTATATAAAGACAGCAGATCAAGTGGTTTGCCCACTTAGCGAGAATACCTCGCGACGCCATACCATACAAGCCATAGACCAAAACGAGGAGGAAATAGAGCATAACGTAGACCAAGAACAAGATGGGAAAAGATAACATTATAAAAACTATAGAACTGCGAGATGTGTTTATGATTGAGGCGATAAGAAAAGCAAGATGCAGAACATTATATCTCCCTCGACATCCGAAGTGGTACAAGAGAAAATGAAGAAGAAGAGAAAGCCTATGCTGAGTTTCTTGGTACAGAAAGAGTTATTACATCTTTTAGTTTCTTCACTCTGTTCTATAACATACTATATGTTTAGTTCCATGAATTTGTTCCTGCAGCTGTTTGTTACTGTTTCTGCGTCTTATTATGGTTAGTTCCTTGAATCTGTTTATGTAACCTACAAGCTTGTATTATCTATGTTGTTCCTATAGCATTGTATTTTTGTTAATGTTTCTGCATCGTGTTATGTTTAGTTTCTTGAATCTGTTCATGTAATCCTCGAATCTGTTCCTGTAATCATCGAATCTGTTAATGTAATCCTCGAATCTGTTCATGTAATCCTCGAATCTGTTTATGTAATCCTCGAATCTGTTCATATAATCCTCGAATCTGTTCATGTAATCCTCGAATCTGTTCATGTAATCCTCGAATATGTTAATGTAATCCTCGAATCTGTTCATGTAATCCTCGAATCTGTTCATGTAATCCTCGAATCTGTTCATGTAATCCTCGAATCTGTTCATGTAATCCTCGAGTCTGTTAATGTAATCCTCGAGTCTGTTAATGTAATCCTCGAATCTGTTAATGTAATCCTCGAATCTGTTAATGTAATCCTCGAGTCTGTTAATGTAATCCTCGAGTCTGTTTATGTAATCCTCAAATCTGTTTATGTAATCCTTGAATCTGTTAATGTAATCCTCGAATCTGTTCATATAATCATCGAGTCTGTTTATGTAATCCTCGAATCTGTTTATGTAATCCTCAAATCTGTTTATGTAATCCTCGAATATGTTAATGTAATCCTCGAATCTGTTCATGTAATCCTCGAATCTGTTCATGTAATCCTCGAATCTGTTCATGTAATCCTCGAATCTGTTCATGTAATCCTCGAATCTGTTAATGTAATCCTCGAATCTGTTCATGTAATCCTCGAATCTGTTAATGTAATCCTCGAATCTGTTTATGTAATCCTCGAATCTGTTTATGCAACTTATGTTATTGTTTACAAAAGTTCATATCACTTATTATCTGTTTTGCTCCTAGAGCATATTCTATTTTTGTTAATGTTTCTGCAACTCATTATGTTTTAATTCCTTGAATCTGTTGTGTAATTAACAATATTTTTTTTCTTTTAAATCGTTAATTTAACTTATTATCTATGTTGCTCTTAAAGCATATTACATGTGTGTTAATGTTTCTGCGTCTTATTGTATTTAGTTTTTTGAATAAGTTATTTAACTTATAATATGTGTTGTTTTTCAAAACATCCATATCATTTATTATCTGTGCTGTTTCTTGAAACCGTTTCTGTCACTTACTGTGGATTCTGTTGCTTAAATCTGTTTTTGTAACGTACTATATGGTGTTGCTTGAATCTGTTTCTGTAACGTACTATATATGTTGTTGCTTGAATCTGTTTCTGTAACGTACTATATATATGGTGTTGCTTGAGTCTGTTTCTGTAACGTACTATATATGTTGTTGCTTGAGTCTGTTTCTGTAACGTAATATTATGTTGTTGCTTGAGTCTGTTTCTGTAACGTACTATATATGTTGTTGCTTGAGTCTGTTTCTGTAACGTACTATATATGTTGTTGCTTGAGTCTGTTTCTGTAACGTAATATTATGTTGTTGCTTGAGTCTGTTTCTGTAACGTACTATATATGTTGTTGCTTGAGTCTGTTTCTGTAACGTACTATATATGTTGTTGCTTGAGTCTGTTTCTGTAACGTAATATTATGTTGTTGCTTGAGTCTGTTTCTGTAACGTACTATATATGTTGTTGCTTGAGTCTGTTTCTGTAACTTATTATATGCGTTGTTTCTTGAATATAAAGCCGACATTTGTGCACTCAGATCATTGTGCTTAGACACACTTTGTCTGACATTTAGAATGAGAAGGATATAAGAATAGTAAATATAGCGAAACACTTGGTGTCACCAACAGGAAAGAGAAGGCAAACCAGAAAGAAAAATGGAGGCGGGTTTGAAGGCTTGAGGTTTAACAACAGATCAACATCATGGCACACAGGTAGTAACCCATAAGTGCTCATCTGTTCTTCTTCTAACTCAAGTCTGAGTTCGAAGAAGCTCAGCACAGGCTCTGTAGAACCGGCGAGGATCCTGAAATACTTCAGGTAGATGTTAACTCCAAATTTTGCCCGGGCAGCGCCGTTAGGCTACTCTTTTCGATCTCCAACTGCCAAGGGATTTTGTACTTGCGCAAGAATGCACATGGGTGTCCGATCTCACTACACAGAGACCACGGGGAATTACTAGAAATCCAAGTCACGTGAAAAAATCCCAGCCCTTAATGGAGATTGAACCCAGGACCTCTAGCACTCGAGGCCGACACCATGCCTCGAGACCACGCAGCCACCTATGCTTAGGTGCTAAGGTTTATTACTCTGATATGGGTTATTTAGTACATAATAAGTTCCCAGTCATTTCACTTTGCCATATGGTTTCTGATTACTACTGCATGCGCTGTTTCATTCTAAGTTCATCACGTCCAGTCAGATGGTCTCTGTGCTTGCTAAGGAGTGCACACCGGAAGTGATGTGGAAGTTATGGCTGTCTACAAGACGTCTGCGAACTCAGTTACTTTTCTGTATTTTTGGTTAGCACTTGCGTGAACTATTAGAAACTGTCTTTTTTGAAAATCTTAACTTGTTAAACCACTGTAAACAGAACTGTTTTAGTCCGGTTTATTTATTTTTTTTTTTTTTAGTATCCAGAAGCCATGAGTTGTTAACCCTTAGGCTCGATATTATGGATATCGCAACCCTTCGGCCTTTATTTCATGACAAATACCGTAAATCTGGGAGAAATGTGGCTTTTCTGCCTACGCCCGGGCGTGAACCCGGACCACAAGGAGTTCGTCACCCGGTCACCGCGGAGTCCGGTTTAGCCAACTACGCTAGAGTGGTGTAAGCCATCGTGTCTTTTATCTCGCCTACTGCCAGTAGTTTGTATACCTGTGTTTTTTTCCATGCCATGATGTCAGTCTATAAAACTTTCTCTCTTGGCCTCGCCATGCCTCCCTTTCCATCAAATTTTTATTTTCACATGTTCCATCAATAATTCTTACTTTTCGTAGTCCCTTGTTGCTCCCAATATTTTTTTCAACATTTATCCTCTCTTCTCCCAACAGTGTTCACCGGCTGTAAACACACGAGGGCAGTTCTGGTTGTTCGTCCCCTTTTAGACTTTTATTCTTGTCCATGTACTTGATTGTTTCGTACACATCCGTTTTACAGATATGGTTTATTTGTGTGTTCAGACTGTTGGTTCCTTGCCCCTCAGGCAGATGCACTCCGACTTCGAAGGAAGCCCCAGTTAGTCGACTCCTACGACATGCTTGTTGGGGAGGCAGTGGTCTTTTCTTGTTTTCCCCATAACATGGGCCCTAGAACCCACACATAGACATTCAACATTTAACTAGGCAGATGTGGCTCAATCTATTAGGCTACTGCCAGTTACACTAGGACCTCATACCTTTAATATCCAGGTGTTTAAACGTATCGCTAGCCCGGTTAGGTGACGTCAGCAGCGAGGCCCGTCAGCTGGAGCCGGTCTTGGGCAGATCCTACTATATGATCTTGGACTATTTCAGAGTCGCTAACTTTATTACAAGCAGGTAATTCCGTTGGGAGAATTAAGTGTTAAATGCTCGCACATTCTAGGATGTAGTATCAGTAACGGCGAATGGATGTTTTCCCTCCTTCTCACCTTTCATTCCTAACAAAATGTCACAAAATTGATGCTGGATTGTCATTCTTCACTTTCATAGAATGGGAAACACAGAAAGGCAGCCAGATAGGATCATTGATAGCTTGTTTGCACACACAGATTTTAATACAGGAATTGATACATACTGTTGGAGATAAGAAGATGTGACCCAACGCGATTGCCTCTAGTCAGTGGGCAGAGCACTTGATGATGACCTCTCTGCTGGGGTATTAACAAACCTTGGCACTAACCTCAGGCACAGCGGCACTCCTTTCTCACCAGGTTTGCACCAGTTAATGCTGTTCTTCAAATAGTTCACCCATAGTTCTGGTACGAACGTGTGCCGCACTGGTCGAGACCTCCGTCTGTACAAATTCTACCAATCAAACATGTCGGTATGATTCATTTATTCATGGGGCTATAACTCCTACCTGCATTCATCACAGCAGTATTTCTGTAGACAAAATATTTTCACATCTCCCTTTTTGTTTATCTTTATTTATTTTTAGCCGACTCGACAGATACCTTTTTAAAGGTCTGTTGTCTATCCTGTTTGCAGACAGGATATCCCTCACCCCACAATCTTTGTTTTCCATCATTTGAATTTGAATCTCAGTTCCTAAATGCCAAAGCGGGGGCCAGATAACACCTCGATCTTCTGTTTACAGAAAACACGATTCAATGGCATCATCCGCGACCGACTCGAGAATGTATGCTTCAATCAGTTGTGCATCATCACAATAACCAATTTATAATAGAAAGAATATTATGGAAAACTAGAGACTCCCAAACTTGTAGGCACAGTTCCTTTGAGCCCAAACGGTTAGCCCATCCAAAATGTATGCATGGGTGACTTAGTGAGGCGCCCCCCCCCCCCACCCTTTTCCCCCCAAATATGTGATGTTTAATAAAATCGTAGATGTTTGCAGATTCTGATCTTTTTTAAACCCTCAGAGATTAAAAAGGCTCACCATACTTTTGTTGTGTATTTCAAAATTATTGTTTTGTTATAATTTTTATTTTTTTTTATTTCGATCACAGGCATTTGTTATATTAGCCTTTTGTATCTGAATTGTCTCTTTAACTACTTTTACCCCCTAGTGTCTGTGTTCAGCCGATTGCATCCTGATTATTTATTTTTAAATTCAATTTAGTAGAAAGATACCCTGTCCGAGCCGTTACCATTCCGGTGAAAACTAAGCTGTATTGATGCCTAGAGGTCATGCTCGCACAATAATCTTCACAGAGACCAGTAGTGATTTTGTTGTGTGTGGAAAGGGGAAAAGGTGAGGGGAGGGGGAGGTGAGTGCCGCTACTCCCGGCGGTACTCATCACCAAATTTTTATCATAAAAGCTCCGGGGGGAGGGGGGCGCGGCGGAATAACGCCTAAAAAAAGGTATTGATAATAAGTAACTATGGCGAGCCGCCAGAAGAAGCAAGCCATGGAGACCAGTGGCTGCCTTATCTGACATCAAGTAGCAGGGATAACGAGAAGGAATAGAAGAACAAGAAGAAGAACAAGAAGGAGAAAAAGAAGAAAAAGAAGAAGAAGAAGAAGAAGAAGAAGAAGAAGAAGAAGAAGAAGAAGAAGAAGAAGAAGAAGAAGAAGAAGAAGAAGAAGAAGAAGAAGAAGAAGAAGAAGAAGAAGAAGAAGAAGAAGAAGAAGAAAACAAGAAGAATAACAAGAACAAGAAGAAGAAGAGGAAGAAGAAGAAAATACAAAGAAGAACAAAAGGAGAATCAACAGCAATGAGTCTATTTCGAATTACCATCGCAAATAAATGGAACAACATATTCGAAATTAACTAATAAATAATAATTTTAAAAAAAGTTAGTTGCATATTCTTTACATGACCTCGCAGAACCAACCACAGCATGTGTTGGCTGTTGTTGCTTTTCTAGGCAAATTTAACATCCATTATTTTGCCATTGCCCTGAACGGTCGGTTGTGGATACCTCTGTCGCAACAAACACAAGGCGCAAGGCCCTCAGCTGGGATCGAACCCGGCATTACGAAGCGCTTTCGCAACGACAAAAAGCCGCAGAAGCCGACATTAATTAATAAATACCACATACAAGAGAATTTCTGTATGTATTTAGGTGGCGTTGGACAGGGGGAAAGGAGGGGGGGGGCCGCGGGGTCAAGATATCTGAGCTTCCAAGCTGTGGCACCCTTGCCGTGAGCACATCAACTCAAGACCCTATCAGATCCAACACTGGATAACCTGTAGACAAGTTGTTTATGTTTTAGCGTTGCATGACGTCACTGCCGGTATCTTGAATACACAACTATTTAATGCGCCATTTGCACCTCCCCTCCCTCTTTCATTTGTCCACGTGGGTGGCTTTTAAATGTTGTATAACTGAGATATTATATAAATAATATAACATTTACTGGTACTGAATGTAGACGAATTGTTTTAAAGGAAATGTCTGCTTACTCGTCCGGGTGATAACTGGGGTACGTTGAGTCTACAGTTAATGCACTTAATCTACGCCTTCAGACAAATTAGGAGCCATAAAGGGCAGGACTTTTAGAGACCAATCGGCACTTAGTGGGTGATGTGATCAGCACCACACCGACCGCCTCAACTTCCAATGACTTTTGCCGGGTACCCATTTTAGGTTGGGTCGACCTGGGAGCCAAAGTCATTATATTTATGTACCATTATTTTATAATCATTATCACGTAGGCTTTTGTTCCTAGACCCCCCCCCCCCCTTTTTTTTTCTTCCCCTTTTAAAATTTTAAGGAAGTAAGGTTAGTTCGTCGTTAGTCTCCCCAAATAGAGTAGGCCACTTTTCAATCACCAGTTTGTTGGACTTGTCGACCTTCCTGAAGGTTATGGGTGTGTCCCGCTCTCTTGTTTGGTTTCTGTGATGTCTTGTATTTACGTTTTCATTCCGAGAAATAGAATGCATGTGACATAGGGTGCAGCACTCTCTTGGAGGTGGGGGGGAGGTTGTGTTTCTTCGAATTTTTGTAGTGTTAAAAGCGTTGCCGTGATGAAATATACAACACGCGATGTCAACGACATTGCGGAACACCACGTAACCGTGTGCTAAAATCACGGGGCTCAGGAACAACTGATCAGAAGTGAGCTAGTGTATAAATGGCCAGGGTCTGGGGAGACAGCGCAAAAATACACACGGGCGTCCGGTCTTACTACCCAGAGACCAGGGAACATTACTAGAAGTCAGCGGAAAAAAATCCCAACCTTCACCGGGGCTTGAACCAGGGACCTTTAGCACTCACTAAGGACACCATGCCTCGAGACCACGAGCACCACCCCCCCCCCCCGACAGTTCTTGATCTTTTAATAATAGGTGAAGCATTTCAGTCCGAATCGAGACAGCTTTTATTCTAACTGGCCGACGGAGCCTAAAATGTGGTATCATACAGTGTGTTGGAAAGTAAAAGCGACCTATGCACTGTTAGCAGCATTACCCACCAACAGCCTTTTGATCTAGAAAAACAAATGACTAGTATTGTGCGCCCCATGCGTCACTGGCGTAAAAAAAAAAATTCTTCTTTACTTACTAACAGAAGTAACAAAGAGTTAAAATATGCATTCTGTAGTATGCTTAATTGGGGATAAAGGGCCCATCAGGAAGAAGAAGGGGACAAAGAAGAAGACGAAGAAAAAGAAGAAGAAGAAGAAGAAGAAGAAGAAGAAGAAGAAGAAGAAGAAGAAGAAGAAGAAGAAGAAGAAGAAGAAGAAGAAGAAGCAGCAGCAGCAGCAGCAGCAGCAGCAGCAGCAGCAGCAGCAACAACAACAACAACAACAAATATAAAAAGAAAAAGAGGAAGAAGAAGAAGAAGAAGAAGAAGAAGAAGAAGAAGAAGAAGAAAAATTAGAAAGAAGAAGAAGCAGCAGCAGCAGAAGCAGCAGCAGCAGCAGCAGCAGCAGCAGCGCAGCAGCAGCAGCAGCAGTAGTAGTAGTAGTAGTAGTAGTAGTAGTAGTAGTAGTAGTAGTAGTAGTAGTAGTAGTAGTAGTAGTAGTAGTAGTAGTAGTAGTAGTAGTAGTAGTAGTAGTAGTATTATTAGTAGAAGTAGTATTAGTAGTAATAGTGGTGATGGTGGTGGTGGTGGTAGTAGTAGTAGTAATAGTGGTGATGATGGTGGTGGTGGTGGTAGTAGTAGTAATAGTGGTGGTGTTGGTGGTGGTAGTAGCAGCAGTAGAAGAAGAAGAAGAAGAAGAAGAAGAAGAAGAAGAAGAAGAAGAAGAAGAAGAAGAAGAAGAAGAAGAAGAAGAAGAAGAAGAAGAAAAAGAAGAAGAAAGAAGCATGAGAAGATAAGGACGAGGAGTAGAAACTTAAGGAATCCTCTAGACGCTGGTGAGTCATCTGTTGCGTTGCTGTGTGATGTCTCTCACAGTTTGTTTATTCAGGTGTGCGAGGTGATTGCTGGGAGGGCGTACATGTCAGCACATCAGGAGCGGAGACTCTCAGACCCCGTGTTAGACTCTGAGCTAAGGTGTAATGGTGCAGACAAAACGCAAAGATGTTTCATAGAAAAAAGATGAGAGCACCAGAAACGGATAAATAAGTAACGAGTTCTTAAGAAAACAATTACGCTGATGATGGTGACGATGATGATGATGATGATGATGAGTGTGCGAGTGTGTAGTTACGTGTGGGTTAAAGTAAATGAGCGTCAGGTAGGACAGTGTGTACATGTATATGTGTATGAGTGTGACTTCGTGCATGTATGTGTGCTTATTTAAGGATAGATAAATGAGGCACATACAAAAATGGAAATAGGATAAAGACGGTCGGTAAATAAAAAGGGTGGGGGGGGGGGGTGTGTGGGGAGGGGGACTCACGCGCTGTATAGGTCTCTCGGAACAACATCCAGAGTTGTCTTCCATGTTTCCTGTTATCACTATATAAGGTTAGTTGCGTATCCTTTACAGGACGTTGCAGAACGTTTTTCTTGGCAAATTTACGTCTAGTAGTTTGCCATTGCCTCTGGACGGTTGGCTTTCTTGATACCACTGTCGAAACTAACGCAAGGCGCATGGCCCGCACCCGGGATCGAACCCGGCATCCCGGCATTACGAAGCGTACGCATCGACTTAGCCACAGAGCCGACTTGTTATCACTAGTAATTCAAAAATCGCTGCCAGCTTTAGTTGTAAACAATTTGCATTCCGTATGTACATCGTAGGAGGCTCGTAGTCTGAAGTACTTCGTGACAACAGCAAGTTTAGAGGGACAGATAGACTGTAGGAAAGAGAGAGTGTGTGTGAGAGAGAGAGAAAGAGAGAGAGAGAGAGAAAGGGAGAAATTGAGAGAAAAAAAAAGAGAGAGAGAGAAAGGAGGAGAAAAAGAAAGGGAGAGAGAGAAGGGGGAGAGAGGCGGAGAGAGGAAAAAAGGGAGAGAGCTAGAAAACCTGTGGCGAGGTAATGACTGTAATCGTCACTTAAACTGTCCGTTGCCATTATATTACTATTTACCATAAACTATTCGGTTTATCTTCTAACATATCTAGAAATGAGAAACACTCTCTGCTTGCTTACGCTACATGCTGAAAATGTACCGAGTGAAAGCTACCAGTTACCAGTACTAAAATGTTAGTTGCGCACGCATACTCTCAACAGCGAAGCGACGAGGGGAAAAATGTTACCTGATTCTCTCTCCAGTGTAATCATCACCTGCTAAGGCTTAAATATGCGCATTGATGACGCCTCACCACAGAGAGAGAGAGAGAGAGAGAGAGAGAGAGAGAGAGAGAGAGAGTGTACGGTTAGCTTCATGTTTTGGACGAACAACAGTGTAAGAAGTACATATCCGTTCACGAAACAGAAGGATGTGCACAAGTTTGATAGCTGACATCGCACTGCGTGGACTTGAAAAAATGCAGCTACTGTACATTACAGACAAAGCACCGAATGGTCTGTAAACGCAAAATCTAACCTATATGCCCAGTACGCTTGAAATCCTACATCATAGACTAGACTCTTCCCCAAGTGATCACGGATAACATGGGTACCAGGTAATGTCTTGGGGTGTAAAGGTGGCCAACGTGGTATTGAGAACATCACCCATTAATTGCCGACTGGTTTATCAAATACAAATCTATCATTGTATGTCCGATGAACTAAAGACGCGAAAGGAAAACGTTGACTAAACTTAGTCGAAGGAGGGGAATGTGTCGTGTATTGGGATGTTAGCCCCTCTCTTCCTTCTCCTTCCTTTTTTATCTATCCGTCAACACGCGCATATATATATATATATATATATATATATATATATATATATATATATATATATATATATATAGGCGAAGACACACTCACATACTCACGTTGCCCTATTTCACATATTATCTCTGACAATCGTATTACATATCCATGATATGGCAGAGTTCATTATGGTATGGTCTCTGTATGACATTTTAGCAATCTTTCAAAAAGATATGGGTCTTGCCAGGGCCGTCTTAACAGTAGTATAGGCCCCTGTGCAAACCAATGTGCGAGAGCTCCCACGACAACCATCCAAATGAATTACCTTAAATGGTCGATAATATTCAATAAATTTTTTTTATTGGCACTTCAATAAACCTGGTGCTGGGGGTATAATTTCTGTTTTATATTACATAAAATAAATGTAAACATCAAATATATTTAGTATAAATGCAATGCCTTTCGTTTGTACATTGGTTGAGCTGTGATATTCAATATGGCCGGTAGCTGGTTTTCGCGTAGGCTGGTGAAATACCTTACGTAATAATTCTACGTGTGTATAACCAACTTATCGTGCCCGACTACTTCCATCAACAACAAACTGCAATTTTGGTGGCGACTATTGGCTTTGGCATTTCATTTGATTTTCACTGGTATAGGAACGGGGCAAGTACGGGGTGACCCGATTGCAGTGAAATTAAAACCTCGACTAAGACTGTAAGTCAATAATTACTTGCAGTCGAAAGAATTAGCACTGATTGTCCTTGATGTAGCAAGTAGAAGCAACATATTAGAGGGTGGTAAGGCTGGATTTCCCAGCTTTCTGATGCTATTAAAGCCCAAAAACATCTAGAACTGGCCCTAACCCCAACCCACCTACTCCCCAAAAGAGAGTGCGGCCTAGGTCCCACTACTGCATACAGCATTTGTCTCACGACTGCATGCAGGCTACCTATCACCCCCTGAAATATTAGACTGCCTCGTGACGTGTGGATATTCCCTGACTGGGGTAGGATATTAAGAAAGCACCGAAAAAACGCCTGATTGTCTCGTTTCTAATTATGTGGCTATTCTGATACTGCTGGCGATTGCGGCTGGCTATTCTGATACTGCTGGCGATTGCGGCTGGCTATTCTGATACTGCTGGTGATTGCGGCTGGCTATTCTGATACTGCTGGCGATTGCGGCTGGCTATTCTGATACTGCTGGCGATTGCGGCTGGCTATTCTGATACTGCTGGCGATTGCCGCTGGCTATTCTGATACTGCTGGCGATTGCGGCTGGCTATTCTGATACTGCTGGTGATTGCGGCTGAGTTACCATATACTGCTAGATTATAGATAACGTATTCTTGTTAGCCATAAGAATAACTGTTATAAATGGTCGTAGCCCCGTTTGTGAGTCGCCGATTGTTCCAATATCTGCCTCTCCCATTGTATGTATGTATGTATGTATGTAAGTTGTACCCCACCAGGACATCACACAAGCGATAAACACCAGGTGACACAAAGTACCACCATGCAAATGAGAATCACCCGTGGAGAGGTAAAAGAAACCCTGTTCAGCCGTTAATCATATTTCAGGTCCTCTATGTTTAGGGCCCCTGGCAAAAGCCAGGGTGGGGCTTTGAAATAACGAAAAATTGCATCCCATATGGGGATGACCAGCCTCAGCATTGTTAATAAATTTATATGAAGTAACTTTTTTTTTTAAACGCTTTGAGTACCTCATTATTTTTATCTTGTTTATTGATTGGTTCATACGCGGTATTATTATTCGTTATATTCAATAGATGCATTTTTTTAAACCAGGAAGACACAGCGATGTTTGATGTTTTAACAACGGATCAACATCATGGCACCTATGCAGTAACCCATAAGTACTCCGTTCTACTTCTAACTCAAGCCTGAGTCCACAGAAATCAGCGCAGTGAATGAACTCCGTAGCACCAGCTAGGATCCTGAAATACTTTGAGTAGATTTTTAACTCTAAATTTTGCTCGGGCAGCGCTGTTAGGCTACTATTTTCGATTTCCAACTGCCAATGGATTTTTTTGACGTGCGTAACACTACTCGCGGGCGTCTGATCTTATTACGCAGAGACCAGGGGAAATTTTTAGAAGTCCACATGAAAACATGCCGGCTTTAAAGAATGTGACCCTAAAGTTAGCGAGCATTACAGTTGAAAGCGTTGAATTAAGAACTGCCTGTAACTAAAATATTCTGTCTGCCTGCCTGTCTATCCGTCTCTTGGTCTGAATATATATCCGTCTGTCAGCTCGCCCATCCTTCTGTTTGTCTAGCTATCTGTCTGTCTGAGTCCTGTTCTTCCGTCTCACTGTCAACTGTGCATACACTAATACTTTTAACGACCCCAAAACATTAGGAACTGGCCCTAACCTCAACCCACCTACGTCCCATGAGAGAGTGCAGCCTAGCTCCCACGACGGCATGCAGCCTGTTTACCACCCCCTGAAATATTAGACTGTCCCGTGATCGGTGGATTTTCCCTGTTTGGGGTAGGATATTAATAAAGCACCCTAAAGTCTATCTGTCCCAGTGCGAGTGTGGTAGGCAAACGTAAACATAGTTTTTTTTTAAAGACAATTTAACACGAAATTGACGTATGAGACATCATATTGTACTAGGCAGTCTGTTTACGTCACTTGAACATCCAGTCTGTTCACGTACCGGGAACATCCAGTGTGTTCAAGTCACGAGAACATCCAGGCTGTTCGTGTCACAGTAACATCCAGTCTGTTCACGTCACTGGAATATCCTGTCTGTCCACGTCACTGGTACATCCGGTCTGTTTACGTCACTGGAACATCCAGTCTGTTTACGTCACTGGAACATCCTGTCTGTTTACATTACTGGAACATCCAGTCTGTTTACATCACTGGAACATCCTGTCTGTTTACGTCACTGGAACATCCTGTCTGTTTACGTCACTAAAACATCCAGTCTGTTTATGTCACTGGAACATCCTGTTTACGTCACTGGAACACACAGTCTGTTCACGTCACTGGAACATCCAGTCTGTTCCCGTCACTGGAACATCCAGTCTGTTCCCGTCGCTGGAACATTCAGTCTGTTCCCGTCAGTAGAACATCCAGTCTGTTCAAGTCACGGGAACATCCAGTCTGTTCACGTCACGGGAACATCGCGAATGTGTTACTATACTCACACTTGTGGGGGAACTGATCAGTACTTGACCGATGATATGTCCAGCATCCTGCCGGTCGCATTTACCTCCCAAGACATTTGCTGATTCCCAGTCGATCTGGGAACCAAACAAAATATAAGTACACTGCTTTTAATTAGTTTTTTAAATAGCTAAGCGCGCACAGCCCCCCCCCCCCCCCACTCCCCTTCTTTTTGCCCCTTGAACTAGGTAAAGAGGTTCTTCTATCCCATCCGCTGCTTTGCTAAAAAAAATCGTCACATTCAACAAGCATTCACGAAGGGGGAGCTTGAGGTTAAAATTGTGGCTCTGTTGTTTGCGCAGATAAAATAGCTTAGTACTGCACGCCATGAAAAGGACTTCGGCAGTGATGATGAGATCAAAGGAGACAGACCCAATTACTGTCCCAACCGATGACGAAGTCGTCTACCGGCCAGCCAATAGATGACTCGGTCGCGATAAAGCCATTTTTTAACGTTATTTGCGTATACCAGTGTTTCCCAAACTTTTCTTGGTGGCGGCACTTTTTTTATTTTTAAATTTTTCAACGGCGCCCTAACCTAAGTAAAAGTACGACTGTTCGTGTCTTGGGTAAATTAATTATGAAGCATTTACAATATTTCACGTCCCCACTGTAAAGAGGTCGCTGCTCTCGAGGCGCAACGGCGCAGAGTTAGATAGTAATAGATTTTTACCCCACCAAGACATCACACAAGCGATAAACACCCGAAGACACAAAGTGCCACCATGTGGATGAGGATCACCGTGGAGAGGTCCCAGAAACCCCATTCAGCCATTAGACCATACAACAATGTTGTAACGCTGAATTTAGAAAATAAATGTGTAGTCTCCCGTGTTGTTAAAAACGTAGCCACAAACGTGGTTCCAGCAGATAAGGATGCGCACTAACAAACTGGTAATAAATGTATATCAGTAGGTACATACACATTGCCACACAACTGCACGAAAAATTCCCTCTCTCTCTCTTTCTCTCTCTCTCTCTCTCTCTCTCTCTCTCTCTCTCTCTCTCTCTCTCTCTCTCTCTCTCTCTCTCTCTCTCTCTCTTTCACTATCTATCTCACCCAAAGAACGTATATTTTCATCTGTATACATTAAAGTACTCAGTATTTTCTTTTTTTGTCTGTTACATGGGGATCCCGCCTTACGTCATATCCCCATTGGCACTTGCCAAGGGGACAGTATAGGGGCCACATGCTAATCTGTGCTGTTAAGTAACTTGTTATAAATAACAATTTCTTTCCTGTGAGTTATTGTCATAGAACCACACCCGTAATGCTGTTGTGTGAGTAGTTGTCATAGAACCACAGCACACCCATAATGCTGTTGTGTGAGTAGTTCTCCTAGAACCACAGCACACACATAATGCTGTTAAGATGGTACATGGTGTACTAAGTTTCAACTTGTAAAGATGTTACTTTGTTCTATTGCAGAGTGACACCAGCCTGTTTAATCTGCGAGTTGTGTACCATATGAAGTGATAAACCATTGAGGAGGTTAAACACATTCACAGTTAGCATATGCCAGTTTCTAACACCCACCAAGTCATCAACATGGCGAAACATTTCTCGCCTCGGCCAGTATTTTTAAGTAAGTAAAGAACAACATATTTTAATATTAATTGTTTCATCTGTACAGTTTAATCTAATTTTGATCCTTTTGCCTTGTGCTACTCTTCGGTTTTTCCTCTCCGGACTGCTTCCTGACAACATCCATCATGTACAAAGGAATTTGTTGCTGAGTGCCCTTATCCAAGAAAAATAGACGTGCGGTCTAACCATAATAAAAGATAAAACATAAAATTGTCATCTTATGTTTGGTTTGTAATTCCATCCTGCTCACCCTTTTAAACTTACCATGTCAGTTAAAGTTAACATCATTAAAACTAATAAGCCACTACTTGCTTTCTTTAGTATTTAAACAGTAGTTAATGTGTTTTACTATTTACTGATTTAGTAGAACCAGTAACTTAAACAACGATGTCCTGTTCAACCCATCTGGTTATAAATGGGATATATATATATTTTTTTAATATCTGTCAGTTTAGTATATTTATGCTTGTCAGTTACTTTTGGTTATTTACTATTATATATATATATTATGTGTTATGTGTGACATTGTAGGAGTATAGATTTTACTGACTGTAAGACATCACAGACTATAAGATGCAGCTAAACTATTAAGTTCTGGACTTCAATGATGATATTTCTCTTCTGTCTCACTCACAGAATCAAATAGAAAGTAAACTAAATATATTTGTTCAAGATCACAACAGCTAGGACTGAGAATCCATAAGGGAAAGATAATGAGAATAAATCAGGCAAATGGTAATGTGGTTTCTCTTAATGGTATCCCACTGCAAGATGTGGAGTCGTAAACCTTTTTGGGCAGTAATATAGACAGAGATATTAGTGGGGGGGGGTGTACTGATAAAGATATTAACATGCAAATACAAAACTACATAAGGCAAGAGAATCTTTCAAAGCTCTAGGAAATTTGTGGAGGTCAAAAGAAACTAGAACTAATACTAAACTTAGAATTGTTAATTCTATTGTCAAATTAGTACTGTTGTATGGAGTAGAAACATAGAGAACACAGAGAGAGCAGTTACTAATTAACTACAAACATTCATTAAGTAGTGCCTGCGCTGAACAGAGGGAACTAAATGGTATAATCACTAAATTAGAGCTTTAGGAGAGAACTTAGCAAACTCCGGTGAACCAAGAGGTGAAGAAAAGATGCTGGCGGTGAATAGGACACATGCTGAGAAAACATAAGAACAGTATAACTAGAATGTCTTTGCAGTGGAACCCAGAGGGGCATAGAAATAAAGAAAGACCCAAAAAAACACATGGACACGGGAGCTAGAGAGTGAAAAAATGGGAAGGAAACCGGGAGAGCTGCATGTGATAGCAAAGGATAGAATGACTTGGCATGACTTGGTTGAGGGCCTATGCTCCATTGGGGACTAGAAGGACAGAAGAAGAAACTATTAGGAAAAAATATCAAACATCAATCACTGGTTTAAAAAGTCAAATTTGTAAATATAAAAATTTACCAACAGTTTATGAAACCGAACTTACCAGTTGAGTCCTCTGTTACCAGACATATTTTATAACCATTGGGACAATAGCATCTTTTTTTAATACTAGCACAGAAAAATTGACGTTTTAATTCAGTCAGAAATTTGTTATCAGTTTCTACTATAAGATGCATCTGAGTTTTGAGTTTTGGACGTCTTATCTTGAAGAAAAACAGTCTGTCTAAGCATAAAAATGTGTATTTTTTCCAATTATTTTAAAAAATATATATATACAAAAAAATGTCATTCTCCTCAGTAACATTTCGCGTCACAAGCAGATTCCTAACCTTAGCCTATGATATTCACTAGTGAGAAACCTTACTGTTCAGATAGCCAGATGTCAAGGAAAGATATAAAACAAAACAAATCAGTACAAAATGTGGATGTTGTGGCTATAGCCTTTGCCAACACATACATAAAAAGATTTAAAAAAAAGTAAAGATCCCTTTTCACCCCCTTAGGCGTATCGGGTATATGAGAAGAGCGCCCATATCATTGCAGATCATCGGCACTAAGTGGGTAATATGGTCAGCATTACGCCGGCCGTCTTTACTTCCCCAGGATACCCATCCTGATACCCATTTTAGGCTGGGTCGACCTGCGACGGCCCATACCATGATATAATTCCACGCAACTAACGGTGGGTTTCGATCACGGTACGTTGGAATTACGAGTCGGACTCGCAACGCCTAAGCCACGGACTCCGCTCAACACATTCATAAATCAAACAAATCAACGAATACACAAAATCACTTACTTCATGTATCCAGATGAAGCTACATAGATGTTTTGCCAGTGCAATGAAAAGAACACATTGAACCAGAGAATAAATAGCCATGGAATGCCAAAGGCTGTAACTCGATAATTTTAGATGAAACTGTTGACAGTTCAGTCATCTGGGTGTTGAAGTCCCTAAAGTGTAAATAAAGAGATTTTTAAGAGACTTGCGGACTCAGTCGCTGGAGTGGCTAGATTTAATGGCAATCACCTCCATGTCGTGGACATTGTGGTGATCCTGAGAATTTAAGTGCATTGATAGTGGTTTCAGGGCACCATTATGCACATCTAAAAGATGTTGTCTGAACCTGTCAGCAAGCCGTAGACCCGTTTCACCGATGTATTTCATACCACATCTCTTACAGTTGATGGTGTAAATGACATTGCGGCTCATGCAATATAATGCTTCACTTGTGTGGAAAGTGGCATTTGGGAATTCCAGACAGGTCCCCTGGATCACATATGGACATATCCTTCATACAGGTCTGTTGCAAGAGACTGTGCTGAAGTGGGACTCAAAAGCAGGACGTTAGATGAGCTAGATGAGATTTAGTCATTCAAATTTACATCTTTGTCCATTGTTTAATAATTTTGTTCAATACCATGTTTTCCTGTTGGAATTTACATAATGCGGACACACAAACAATACATTGCACAATTTATTTCCTGGCATATTTTGCTGTATTTCATCAGGGGCATTACTGCAGAGCTAAATAAATATATAAGGAAGCAAAAAATGAATCCTTTTCTTGCTGATATGTATAAATAAATTTTTTTATATTTATAATCTTCATTATCCTCAGTAACATTCCTCATCGCAAGCTTCCTCCTCACCTCAGCCCGTGATATTCATCCCCGAGAAATCTCATTGGTCAGAGAGCCAGATGAAAATTACTACATTCTCAAGAAATCGACAGCAGTCATTGTTTGTCAAGCCAAAAATGCGGCTGATATAGTCTTCAACTGTTCGGGAACACAGATCCCGCCCACCTCTGTAGAAGTCAAGGATGTTTCTGATATTGATCCCGAGCTGATTCAGGCTGAGATCGAAGTCACCAGGGCTGACTTACAGAATCATGAAGGGCAGTCTCCTTTCTGGTGTGAGTGCAGTGCACTTGATATTGGTGGCCAGGTGGCTGTTACCAGTAGAAGAGCTAGAATTTCAATTGCACGTAAGTATATTTGATACAATATTTGGGTTGTATTTATTATCAGCGCCTATAAATAATAACATAACCCTTGACCCATTAGAAGAAAAAAAGATTTTGTAAAAATCTAGTGCACATAGGCACACTGTTTTTAGATGCTATATTTTGGGAAAATAAGTATGTTTAATAGTTGGGTAAATACTGTATGTGGGGTTGTATCAGTGTATATCTAGTGCAGGGGAGCGTGTTTATATCTACTATGCATTGGCCACAATCAAATTTTATGAAATATAGTACTGTATGTGTCTATTATAATCTATGTTGGGCATCTTGCTAGCATCAGTACACCAATAACTAACACAAGTACTACGTCTTTGAAAAACTGACAGAAGGGCAAGAGAAAAAAGAAAAAAATTTGATCGATGACAGTAAAGACTGTGCATTTACACATGGAATGACTAAAGCAACATACGGATGTGAGTCATGGACTATCTTCCAGTCCATGTTAGAAAATAGGGGCAAACAACACGAAGATTGGCACAGGATATAAGTGACTCCTTGAAGGTGAAACTGCACGAAGCAGGAGAGCTGGTGAGAGAGTTTCTTTCAGGCAGACCATAAAAAAAGACATTCTGCAAAAGATCTGTTACATGACTGACAATAATCAGAACCAGAAACTGAGGGCTTAAATTTAATGTCCTTAATAATATCCTACGAAAGATGATGTCACAGGACAGTCCAACATTTTAGAGGGTGGTAAGACTGGGTTTCCCAGCTTTCTGATGCTTTTAACAACCCCAAAACATCTAGAACTGGCCCTAACCCCAACCCACCTACATCCCACGAGAGAGTGCAGCTTAGGTCCCACGACTGCATGCAGCCTATCTACCACCCCCTGAAATATTAGACTGTCCTGTGACCTGTGGATTAGCCCTGTTTGAGGTTTAATATTAAAAAGCACCAAACTCAATGTTTGACTTAGATGGACATTCAAATGATGTGCATTTTTTTCCCTAAGATAATGTTTATCTTTTATAGACATAAAAGGTCTTTTTGGTTTGTCTGAATTAATTTTTTTTTAGTTCACTTAAGTGACTTTATATTACATTTTTTATATCATGCTTTCCAGATCTGAAAAACAAATTTGAGGTCCAGCCAAAGTCTGCAGTAACCACTGTGGGAGATGAAGTCATATTTGAATGTGAAGCACCAGAAGGTCAACCCAAGCCAGAGGTATGACAGAGTAACCGGAATGCAATGTTTGTTAGCTCAGTCTGCTGTTCCTACCTGCATATGACATGAGGGCATTATTTGCTGCAGCTAACTGTAACTTTGCAGCAGGAGGTTAAACAGGGAATCTGGGATTTGTACTGTTGGATTGACATCCAAGATAAAGTTTGTTGGGTTTCACTGGTGTCAAAACATTTGGGTAGTCAAGAGGGGAAATGATTAGTCAGTTATCTTCAGTTATCATCAAAGTTATATTTGAAAGGATTACTTCAGTGTACTGGGTTATCCCATATGGTTTAGTAACTCAGAAGGATGGCTAGTTGCCTGCTGAAAATGTCCCAAAATGCACAAACTCCATTACTTCAGTGACAATCCACAGAAATCTACATGAAAACTCAGTCATAAACTGAACCTTGTATCATTGAAATGAGAACATAACCTTCAGAGCATGAAGTAAATAAACATTCAGAGTTTTCAGTAACAAATAGACCCTTCAAGTTATCAGTAACAGACACACAAAGTTGTCAGAAACAGATAAACACTAAGAGTTGTCAGTAACAGAAAAACACTCAAAGTTATCAGTAACAAACACACACAGTTGTCAATGCACATCATACTTGGCTGCACCAGAGACACATCACGTAGAGCAATGAGATACCTACTAGATATTCCAGATATAAACAGCAGGCTTGAAATGCACCAAGCATGTGCCTACCTTAAAATCATGGAGGTCTTTACACATCCACTACACGATGAACTGAATACATGTAAAAGTAACAGACTTAAATGAGGCCAGTCTTGGTTGGGTGATTTCCTTCCAAGACATCAACCATGGAGAGGAATGGATATCCATACCAGACTAATACAAGCTGTACTTTGTGGTGGTTATCACTCTGACAAGACAGTGCTGTGAGTTGGCACCTCCATTAGTTGATGCAGAAGTGAAAGCATTGGTGGAGGAACACACACCAGCTGAAGATGCTGTTATCTATATATGTATACAGATGGTTCTGTGATTCGTCAGAAGTGATGTTCATGGGCTTTCATGGCAAGAACTAAAGAAAAAGTCATCAAAAAAGACAGTGGAACCTTTGCTTCTACCACCAGCAGCAAGATAATGGAGGTCATGGCTGTGACAAAGGCCTAGAATGGCTGCAAACTCAGGAATTCATCAGTGCAAGCTTTCTCAGTGACTCACGGAGCATGCTACAGAAGATCAAGGCAGGGTACACATGGAAGCAGTGGCTCCATTTTACTGAGCACTGGGGAGGAGATCGGAACACTTATGGTCATGTCTGATGTGCGATGAAGATGATCTTTTAAATAACGAACAATGTACAGTTGTCAGAAACAGATAGACACTCAAAGTTGTCAGTAACAGATAGACACTCAAAGTTGTCAGAAACAGATAGACACTCAAAGTTGTCAGTAACAGATAGACACTCAAAGTTGTCAGTAACAGATAGACACTCAAAGTTGTAAGTAACAGATAGACACTCAAAGTTGTCAGTAACAGATAGACACTCAAAGTTGTCAGTAACAGATAGACACTCAAAGTTGTCAGAAACAGATAGACACTTAAAGTTGTCAGTAACAGATAGACACTTAAAGTTTTCAGTAACAGATAAACACACAAAGTTGTCAGTAACAGATAGACACTCAAAGTTGTCAGTAACAGATAGACACCCAAAGTTGTCAGTAACAGATAGACACTCAAAGTTGTCAGTAACAGATAGACACTCAAATTTGTAAGTAACTGATGTACAAGATTGAGTTAAAGCAGGCTGCTAGATACTAAAACACCTTTGTGTACTATGAAGGTATCATGCAATGATATCAAAACAGAAGAAAGGCAGAAGAAGTTGGCTTCACATTGTCACAGTCAGAAAATGACAAGTGAAGGTTGCCGCTAAAAAACCTTTATTAGCAAAATACATGAATAGACAGCGTTAAAACCTCAAGGAATCTCCCACTGTCCATCCCTCCCTCTTCCCGCCTCATGCACTTTCTTTCCACTGTGTCTCCTATGTCCTGTGCCTGCCTTCATGATAGTTGGCTCTCTCTTTCCCATTACCATGCCCTCCATTACTATTCCATTGTGATGTTTGATATGGCCAAAGTGCTTCCATTTCTGAGACAGGATGCTATTTGCAAACAAGTTTTCCTTATTTTCAGACTTTTTTGAATGTCATTATTTCTGTCTTACTTAGCCCATGGTATTCTGAGAATCTTTTCTATAACATTTCAGCTCAAAAGCCATGACTTCCTCTTTAGTGTTTGTGAAATAGTATTCTGACAATGACAATGGTTATTTTATTATTGCAGTAGTAGCACCATGGTAATCACAGTATATATGTCTAAAGTATTATGTATATTATGTAATCTTACCAGGAAGTTAACCCAGTCAACAAATATACAATCAAGTCAGAAATGTCGGCCAAAAGACACAAATATCATGGCTTTACATTAAACAGGCACAACGCAGTTATATCACTCAAACAAAAAGAAGATGATGTTATATTAATATATTCAGTCACCTTCAGCAGGATTTCACTGTTATTATTATCTATTATTATCTTCAAGGGTCTACAATTGACTTCAAATTGTAACTAATACAATTCTACTTTGCGTCATCTGTGGCTTAGGTGTTGCGAGTCCGACTCGTAATTCCATTATACCACAATAAAAAGCTACTGCTGGCTGTGTGGATTTTTATCATAGTAGGTCAACCCAGCCTAAAATGGGTACAAGGATGTGTGTCCTGGGAAAGTAAAGACAGCCGGCGTAATGCTGACCACATTACCCACCTAGTGCCGGTTGTTCTGTAAAAATATGGATTCTCTTCCCATATGCCCGATGCGCCTAAAGGCATGAAAAGAGATCTTTAATTACAATTCCACTTTGATTAATTTGTTTTCTTCTAGGCAATTGTTAGTGACTCTGATTACGTGAGACTGATTTGTCTTAAGTATGATTAAGAACTGATATCACAGCTCTTGGGGCATTTCCACAAATGACCTGTCCCCAGTTTCAGCATGCAGAGCAGTTTTCCAATTCTGATTGTGTCAACTATAGATTGTATGTCTGTTTTGTCTTTCCTCTGAGTGTTATGTGTTGGCCAGGTCCCCTGGTCATTGCCTGGTGCAGTTTTCTTGAGACCATCATAAACTGTTTGTGCTTTCACACTGTTCACTCACTCCCAGTTCTTTGCCTTGATAAAATCTAATTTGCGATTTGTGGGCCAAGGTCTGAGAAGCGGCTGCCTGAATGGTTAGAACCTTAGCCTCTCAAGCTGGAGCCCTGGGTTCAAATCCTTGGTAAGGCTGGGGATTTTTTTTTTGTCAGGGGCAAAATAAAATTCTCACCTGCACAGTCGTGGTGACAGCACTAGCCATGCGGCCATAAATCCACAGATTCAAACCCCCCCCCCCCCGCCTGCACCCCAAAAGTGTTATAATAAAGGCAGTAATTGGCAGTTCGGGTCAAGGTCTATCCACCATTAATTTTAGAAAGCACACCCTGGCTGCTTCTATCCCCTCCCTAATTTATTATGTCCCATTTCACTAAATTTCTTACGACACATTTCGTTTTTAAATCATTTGCATGAATATCTGCAAGATAATTTTCTCATATGCTCACTTTTAACATTGCCATATTTATTCACGCAGATCATGTGGAGAAAAGATAAGAAAAGACTTGAATTTGAGAATAATCCTCGTTTTTCTGTGACTGAAAAAGGAAGTTTGATAATTCAGTCAGTGATGACATCAGACAAGGGATATTATCAGTGCGTTGCAAGAAACATTGCAGGCAGACGTGAAAGTGAAGAAGCACTTTTGTCAGTCACAGGTAATTTAGTTTTGACTCTTCATGTTGGTAATTCCTTGAAACCATACCTTATAAAATTACCGTCATTGAACGTCTCTTATAGAAGAAAAAAAAATTTTAAAGAAATTGTTTGAAAATTTTTTTTAAATTAATAAAAAAAATAAATAAAACCGGCCATTTTCTGGCTGAACGTGCACATTTTTGTGCAGTTACTATAGCTTTTAATTTTTATATTAGCTATTGTAATCTGTTAATTCTGATGAAAAAATCATGGACAGCTAGTCAATTACTGAACACATTCGGTGGAAGTGGCAGAGCTGTATTTTTGTAGATGAATGATGAGAACACCCTGAACAAATAAAAATAGTAATGATAATTATACCATTTCATGAGAGGGAGTCACCAAATGGTGCAATATACAATACACGATATCAACGACATTGCAGAACACCCCCATGACCTTGTGCCAAGGTTGCGTAATTCAAGGCCGACCAATCAGAAGTGAGGCTAAGCTGAAGGTTGACCAATCAGAAGTGAGCTAGTGTGTCTATGGCTGGTCCATGGGGACTCCAATGTTACTATTACCTACATCATGTTGTTGGGAAAGTTACAGGGAAAAAGTGGCAGAGGGAGACAAATAGAGAAGATGCTGGAAGTTTGACCTCATGGCATGAAGGATCACCTTTGTCAGAAATTACCGGAAATACGTGAGACAGAAGGCAGTGCTATACTACCAATACTGCATGGCACAGAATATAAAAAAAAGTTTTTTCCTATAATCTTTTTTTTCCCTTGACTTCTGAGAGTTTGACCAGTAGTTGTCAATTTATTTTTCATTAGCGGTAAGTTTGTTAGATCCTTCAACCTCAACATTCCTGTGGAATTATATTCAAAATGCCATAATTGACTGTCTAACATTACCAATCAGACTGCAGGTGAAATTATTTTCTGACTCCTGTATTAGATAATCTGGTGTATGGGGTACTGAGCAGACTGATGGACTAGCTGCTGCTGCTCTTCTCTACAGTGAGCTTCTTTAGGATTGTTGTGTGATAAGCTCACTTCGCTGTTCAATTGTACCAGGCGTCAGAGGCATGATTGCCTACGCCGGTCGTGAAGGCGCTGGATGATGATGAAGATAGTAACAGGGGCGCATGTTGCTTGAGGGGAGAGACAAGTGAAAAAGGTCCATGCTGTGCACGAAGTTGGGAAAGAGGGTTTCTGAAAGAGAGTTTCGCAGCTAACAGTGGTTTGCACAGATATTGCGAGATTAATGCATGGCCAAACACTGAGCTGAAAGTTAGCCAGTGCCCTGTCAGTGTCCCCAGTGTGTGTTCAGACGTGTGATTTTTATTTGTAATCATATGTATCATTTTATTCTGGAGAAAGCCTAATTTGTTCACTAGAAATCTGTGTATATTTTGGAATGCTCCAGTTGAGTGTATTTAAGGGAGACAAGGCGTGGAGAGCCCAACATCTCTTTTTGATCCAACTGCGATGGATGTCTTCCCGATCGCATTAGAGGCTGATTGTGACTGTGGGCCGGGAGGCCTAGTGCCGTGGGTATAGCCAGCCTTTAGTCAGCTATTATGTATAGGTTATTGGTGACCTAAATTGTGGGCACATACCAGGTGTTTGTTAAAGGCTACTGGTGACCCCAGGAGTGGGCTCATATACCGAAAGTTGTTGATGTTGTGGAATCATGTACAGTCAAGGCTAGGTGTCACCCTTTAAGGTGATACCACCTTGGAAGTATTCCAATGGGTTAAGGAGAACATTAGACGGACAGTATTTCTGTAAAAACTAAATTATCCTTATCGTCATACTGTGTTTTGTCCCAATAAATAGACTAATGCACGAATATAGAGATGACTTCTAATGTAGCATTGTTGACAGTTATCGGTATTAGTTGTATGATATGACTATGTGAACTGTGTTAATTAAACACTCTCCCGTAGTTGACCCAATTAGTCGGCAGAAGGTCGTAATTGGGAACATTCGTATATATGTGGGGGAACCATTAATCATTCACCTCTAGACCCTTCACTAGTAGGTGGTGCCTTACAAGCATTCGCTTTATAACAGTGAAAAAACAAACAGTGAAGGTTATCTGGGATAACATGGAGAGTTCAAGTTGTAAATTTTACTGACAGAATATTTTGTTTTTGTTGCCATCATTCACTTGTTCATACTTTTCAATATTTTTTTTTTCACATTTGTGTAAATTTATGAGGTTCTTTTAAGAAGAATTATACATTATACTTTTTCAGGAAACAAGTATGACAACATATTCTTTTTCTCTCTTTACAGCTTTAGCAGAATTAGCAGAACCAGATTTAGAGTTATCTGAAGGAGGCAGTTCTGGCAAAAAATCTGGAGGTGGCAAGCTCAGGGCAACGCGCCAGTCAATTAAAACATATTTCACTACAGAGCCCCAAGAGAAGTACTTTGTTACACAAGAAAAGCCACTTGTCATTGACTGCGGAGTTGTGGCAGCGGACATTTTGACATTCAGGTAAACCAAAGCAATATTTCCCCATTGTAAATTTGAATAAAGAAGACACAAACAATAAATTGCACTATTTATTGCCTCGTCAGGTGCACCAGGTCAGGTCATTTATAAAAGATTCACTTATTTGCTTCATTTATGTAATTTTTACTGTAGTATGCACCTGACAGGATAAGTAAAATATGCCAGGCAATAAATTGTGTAATCTATTGTCTGTGTCTTATTCAGGTAAGCAATTGCTTTTACTCTTTTCACTACTAAGCTATTTACATTGAATACTAGAATTTGTGAAAACTTAACAATTCACACCCCAGTAACAGTAATGGCTGTGGACTAACCCTTACTCTTTGTATAAGAGAGTGTGTAGTTTATACAGGGTGTTTGTAAGTCTCACTACACTTTGTATGTAGAACAAATGTGAAAAACACAGTATATTGGTCATAATAAAGTGTTCACATTCAGTCGCAAAGCATTCTGCAGTGAATTGCTGTCCTCTGCTGGAGTCATTCTTTGCACTCAAAACAGAATGGTGTTTTTAACAGAAGTAATCAGAATTATGATTCAAGAAATAACTACAGATGTGCTGCAGAAGGTATTAGACAATATGAAGAGATGTCTACATGCTTGTCTTGAAGCCTGTGTTGGATATTTCCAAAATCCTTAATGATGAATATTTCTTTAGTGCTTCCAGCTTCTCCAAAACAGAGGTAGACCATAGTAGTGGCTATTGTAACTAATTTAATGACTAGTTAAGCACATTTTTTGATGACGCCATGTAGTTAGGTTTTTGAATTGTTTCTGTATATAAAATGTAGTGTACCTTAAAAAACACCTTGTATATGCTTAACAGTTCATGACAATCCATGAATTGGCACAAAACTTAAGCAGTGCTTCAGAGAAAAGTTATAATTATATAATCAGAAGCAGTCATATATATTCTTTGTTTTTTGTTAGCACAGTGAAAGCCCTGTGTTCCCAGCAAACCATTAAAGTAAAATAAAAGTCAAGGACTTTTTTTTTACACAATTGGCCCAATGGGCATACATTGCTGGACTCATGTTTGTGCAGACCAACTGGCACTTTGTGGGTAATGTGAGCGACAACATGCCGGCCACATTTACTTACCAGGTCATTCCAGACTCATCCTGGACCTTAGAGCCAAGGTCAATTAGAGAAAAAAATGCTTTTATGGGAATTAAACCCAAGACCATCAAGCCAACAGCTGAGCATGTTAAGATATGTCAAAAAAACATTTTAATAAAATCTTTGGGGTTAATTTCAGGTGCAATGGAAAGAGAATGGACCGCTCACGACAGACCATTAATCAAGGTTTGGACACTGCGGGTAACAGGGTTATACAGGTTAGTTTCTACAATTACATTTATAATGTTTACAGTCTTATTTCACCTGCCCTTTATCCTCAGTTGAGCAGCTGGCTGAGTGGTTAGAGAACTTAGGTCTTTTGCAAGAGACCAGGGTAAGTTCAGTCCTCAGAAAAGGATAAAGATTGTTCTGTCAGGTGCAGAAATATAATCGTAAGTCTACAGTTCATGGCGAGTATACAAACACTGCAGCTTTACATCCTTAAGTTCATGATGCTCCTGTCCTTTACTGTCCTCATTATCATCATGTAGCAAGTCCTTTGCTCTCATTACAGTCTGCCTAAAAGAAACTCGGTCTCTCACCAGCCAGCTCTCCCACCTCACCTACTTTTATCCCCAAGAAGTCACATCCTATGCCTATCCTTGTGTTGATCTACTGCCCTAATAGAGGTAAATAAAAGCAGTAAAGACATCCACAGATGGAGCTTTTGCTCTCAGCTTGCATTAAGGCATCTAATCCTTCACTATCACATGCAGCTCACCCAGTGTCTTCCCAGTCTTTTGCACTTCAGGCTCCAATTCTCTTCTCCCTTTGAGCATTTCTTAAATGGGCTTTCTCATTTTGTTTCTTTGTCCCTATGGGTTCCAGTCCAATGATGTTCTAATTACATCATCAGTTTTTTTTTTATTTGGCACTGGGCATATTTTTCTAAACTCTTGGTTAACTGGAATTTGCTAAGTTCTCTCCCATTAGTGATTTTGTTAAACTACAGCGGTACCTAATTGTAAATCCCTAATCCGTTCCGGATCTTTGGATGCATACGAAACAGAATATATACCGAATAATTTTCTTATAAGAAATAAAGATACAATAATTAATCTTTTCCTCTTTAAAAAATGTGTTATTGGCAAATTATAGACTGATGGGGTTGTATAAAATAGTTTCAACACTGCTTAGTACTAAAACATATAAATAAAAAGTATCTTTTTTGTTTCCTACCTGGACCTGGCTGAGGCTCACCTTGCATGTTTGACTTTGACAATAGTATAGAAGATATCTGACAACAAAAACACCTGCCGGTTGCTTTTACATAAGTTAACTCTTTGAGTCCCAAGGAACGTATTAAACGTTCACAGGTTACTGCCTAGAAGCCAAATGAAAGCATAATGCGCCATTGTTACGTCTCTCTTGACTACCCCTTGGGCCTGTGATGCTAAACCCTCTGGGACTCAAATAGTTAAAGCTACATACCTGTGCAAAATGTGAAAAAAAAATATAAACATTTGCCAATATACAAATTAGAATAATAATAATGTGAAAACTACACTAAGATAGATAGCTTTAGAAAACTACAGGAAGGATTAAACAGTACATGCAAAGAACAAAAATCTGCTTATTACAAGCAAACTAATTGTATGTCATCACAGAGCATGCTCTTGAAGTGGGCAAGCTGTTTTGTCTTTGGCAACCTGCAGTCTTTCTCTGAGACATCTCCTTTCCATGGTTACACCTGTCTTTTCTGGTTTGCTTTGAGTGACTACCTCTAGGACTGGGAGCATAAGCTGAGTATAAATATGCGCTGTATAAGATGGTTTTGAGCTGATTTTGACCATACAGTATTTATTAACCATTTGTTTCTTTTTTTTTTCCCTCACAGTCTCAACTGAATATTACTTATGCTGATGTGCAAGCATTTCTGTCAGAATTTGGGGATAAAACCCCTTTTCACTGCATCTGTGTTGCTTGGTTCCAAGATGGTGGCGTACCAAATGGGTGGGGCATGATGAATTCCCAAAACAGCAGTGGTTTTGTTTACCTGGCATGTAAGTAACAGAAACCCAAGGTTTTGTTTACCTGGCATGTAACGGAAACATAATGTTTTCACTGTTTTTTTTTACTTGTCATTTATTTCTTGCCTGTTGGTCCAATGGTCATATGTGCAAACTTTTTTTTTTAGGCCCATATATTTTCATTTTAATTGATTTGAGCTTCATTCTCCTTCCTCCTCCCTCTTCAACTCCTCCTCCTCCCTCTTCTATGCCTCCTCCTTCTTCTTCTTAACGTTATCCCCCAATGGAGCATAGACCCTCAACAAGCACATTTCAAGATGTCCTATCCTTTGCTAATGCTTGCAGCTCACCTGATGTTCTCAAAATCATTTTTTCTTTATTCTCTAATTTCCTTCTCCATGTTTTTTTTTGGTGGTGGAGCGGGGGGGGGGGGGGGGGGGGGGGGGGGGGTGGGGGGTGGGGGGGGGGGGGGGGGGGGGGGGGGGGGGGGTGGGGGGGGGGGGGGGTGGGGGGGGGGGGGGGGGGGGGGGGGGGGGAAGGTATGCTGTGTTATCACAATCAATGTCACTGCACTCTGGGTATTTCCATGCGTGCTCAGTCCTCCGATGCTGCACCAGCCACTCCAGGGTACTTCTACTAATTGTTTCCACGAAAAGCTGGTTATATTGTCTCCTATTTTGGCATTGAAGTTGGCATAGATGTGCTTCATCATGCTTTACTCACATGTCATGCAATGATGTTAGTGTCAGGGATTCCTTCCTCATTATCCACTAGCCCAGTCCATGCAGTGTTGACGTTATTTGCTGTGTCTATGCTTCTTCCCACATGTGTTGGTGCATTGCTTGCCAGTTGGTCCGCTCGCTCATTACCCCTTTACACCCGCATGACCAGGTGTGTAGATCCAAGCAAGGAAAGTTAAGTGCGGTTTTAGAATGCTTTTCTACCCATTCAGAGCTCATACTGTGCATGTTGCTATCTTCTGAAGCATGTTCATTGAGTCTGATACAATTACTGCAATATCTGCTATATAAGCTTCCAGTATAACTCAGCTTTCTAGTCACTGGGTGGTGATCTTACAGGCAGCAATCTTGGAGGGTGATAATGTGTGAAAAAACAGAAAAGAGTCTAAAACATAATCATTTGACTTGAACATGAAGTCCCATATGGTAGATTTTCTCTGTATGATGCAAGTCTTTGAAATGCCACACCCCCCCCCCCCCCAACCCTCAATAGTTTCATACTGTCAGATCACAAGTTCAATTTTGTAATTTTATTTCACTGCTTATACCCTTTCCTCCCCCTTCCCCCATTATGGCATCAACTGATAGGGCTGCCTCTGTATCATAGTACAGCACAGCACTGTGTACATGTTTCAACAACACCAACACAACCATCACTTCCGTCACTTTGGTTTGAGAGTAAATGAAAAGTCACAGCATAAGATATGTAGTTTTGACAATCTCAACACCATTGATGTAAAAACACTTTCTGGTCAGATGAATATGAATTGATTTTTTGTTAACTTTGAAGCTAGCTTATAAAACTTGATCTTTATTTGTGTATGAAATGCTACATTTACAGATAATTTGAGTTTTACTTTTCACAACTTTTTAAATATTTTGTTTAAATTGTTGAGTAAAATATGCTTTCTAAAAACTGAATATTACACAATGGATTAATTAGAATCATCATCATGTGCCATGCAGCCAGTGTAGACCGTCATGATTTACCAATCCCAACAATGACCAGAATTAGATCAGTACCCTTGTCCGGCCCCATCCATGTGGCTAAGGCATGCTGGTATGTTTTTTAAAATGTTTTCCACTTACTGTTTTTCCATAAAGCTTGCCAGTTTTGGTTTAAGATGTCTCAAAATAATGTCCGCATCTAATCAGAATTCAACAGAGTTCAGAAGCTAATTTCTTTATCTTGTCATTATTGTAGACCTAGATGAAGCATTCAAAACTGAGCCATCTGATGTTACTGCTGGTCTCAATACTGATGCAACTTTTGCTTGTGAACCTCCTAAAGGTCAACCAAATCCATGGGTGAGTAACTCTTACAGATTTAAAAGTGAGATGACCAAGTGTGGTCCCATATGGCTTTGTTTCTTTCTGAAGAATGGTTAGCCACCTGTTGAGAGTGCCACACACAGCTTAATCTCCATTGCTCCACTGATTGTCCTAGGAGTCTCTGTAAAAGTTGCACCTATGAACCAAACAATGCAGTCCAGAAAATATCCCATGGCCTTCAGAAGGCAAAGCAAATGGTTTTACCTCGTCATAGCCAAGGAGAGTAATTCTTAGACAACTTGAAGCTAAAGATATAAACATCTCATGTAAACTTACTATAAACACCCCATGTAAACTTACTATGAACACCTCATGTAAACTTACTATAAACACCTTATGTAAACTTACTTGCTTTAGTTAAAATAATAACTGTCTTCATAGTTTTAGTGATAGCTTTAGCAGAACCCGGGTCAGTTCCAGCTGTGGATGATTAGGCATCAGACTGCTTTGCATTGATTTTAACAGTAGTATAAAGAGCTGACCATTCAGATGCAATGACAAAATACTGAATACAAAATTGCCTTGTAAAGCCAAACAGCCAAAAATAAAATATAGGGGTTGGTTCTGCAATTCCATGTAGAGGATATGCAGCTAACTCTTAGTAACTTTATATATGGAGGGTAAGCAGCTTTAAAATCTGCACTATTTATTAGGGCAGTGATTCTTAAACTGAATGCCACGGCGCCCCGGGAAACATCAACCTCTTCACAGAGGTGCTGCAAAATATTGTAAAAGCTTCATAATTAATTTAACGAAGACAAGAATAGTCATACTTTTACTAAGGTTAGGGCACAGTGGAAAAATTGTAATTGAAAAAATGTGCCGCGACCAAGAAATGTTTGGGAAACACTGTATTAGGACATCTTTAAATGAATATGTTTTGTTTATATATTTTTGTTTTCATTTTACTTGCTGAACTGAATATTTATTAATAACAATAGTTAATAATGCTATAATTATTTCTAATGATGGCAGTTCCTTTTTTGGGGGGGGAAGGGGGTGGGGGGAAAGGGAAGAGGGGGGGGGGAGTTGAAAATTTGAATGTATGTGTGGTCAAGTATTTTTTTTTTTTTTTTAAGACATCAGTGATAGGCACATAAAGAGTATGGATTGTTAAAGATTTTAAAAATACAGAATTGAATACGATGCTAATTCTAAATATTTTACATAAAACAGGTGTACTGGTACAAAGATGGTGCTCGACTGGATCCAAGGAGCAGTGAAAAGTATTCTGTCAATGATAAAGGCTATCTAACCATTCACGATGTGCAGTATGAAGATGCTGGAGCTTACAGCTGCTTGGCTGAGAACTTAGTTACTTCTGTGAAGAGCAGGACAGGGACATTAACTGTCACTGGTAAGTCAGTAAAGTCAACGACCCGCTTCCACGCCTTCAGACGTATAGGGCTAGACCTGTATTTTACAGACTACCTGGCATTTGGTGGGTGATGCAGTCGCCATCATGCCAGCTGCCTTTACTTTCCAGGATTTCACCTGGTACCCATTTAAGGTTGGGTTGACTTGGGTTGACCTGTGCCAAGCTCATTTTTGAAGGAAAAAAAAAAGAAAAAATAAAGTCCAGCTCCAACAGGACCCGAACCCATGACCTTCAGATCTGCAGGTGAGCATCTAGCTGCTACACCATGGCGGCTTCCAACTGTCACTGGTTGGCAACTTATTTCTCTGTTATAATTTTTCCGATGAACGGTTGAATAATTCATGCATTACCATCATTAAAAAATATACAAAACAACAAAACTGTATAAAACAATAATTTAAAAAAACCAGAGGGACGTAAAGTATGTATCAACTGTTACTACCACTGCCCCCCACCCCCATGTGGGTTCCGGGGCCCCATTGTGGGGAAAACAAGAATAGACCCACTGCCTTCTCAAAAGCATGTCGTGAGAGTCGACTAACTGGGGAGCTTCCTTTGAAGTCGGAGTGCATCTGCTGGAGAGGCAAGGAACCAGCAGTCTGTATTCAAGAGAATGAGATCTGTAAAACTGATGCACACACAACAGTCAGGTTCTGGAGCAGGACTGCAGTTCAGTAGTGGACGAGCAACCAGAACATTCCGCCAGAGTGTACAGCTGGTGAACACGAAGAAGAAGAAAACTACCACTGCCATTACTGCCTGTATTCACCACTTTTGCGGTGTAGGTGGAAAAGGGAGGGGGCGGGGTGGTTGGGAGGGGCAGGGAATTGAGGGTGGGGTGGTCTTTGAGCCTGAGAATTTAAGGCTTTATGGCTAGTTCTATTGTCACAGACTGTGCAAGTTAGGATTCTTTTTGTGTCCTGAACTGAACAAACAAACCACACACACACACAAAATCTAGCCTTACTGAAGTTTCAAACCCACGTCTGCCTGTATCAGCTATACAGAGTCAGTTACAATAAACAAACAAAGAACAATGTGGTTATTGGTCTTCCTATTTTGGATCTTGTTTTTTAACATTCTTTCTTGGCCTTTACTTGTCACCTGTTTTTGATATACTCATTACCATCAATTGCTATCCTCTGTGGCTTTGGTCAGTATGTCGCTTCACAATCATCTGTCCTATGAAGTCTGGACAGGTATAAGTGCTAATCATATTTTTAATTATTCAGCCTGTTTGTCATACCCTCAAACTTCTTGGCAGTTGTAATTTCCTGATACCTCATCTCAAAATATGGCAGCAATGAATATCTGAGTAATCATGTCTTCTTAACATTTCATGCAATTGTTATTGTAAATTTTCTTATTAAAATACTTGATTATTGGTCTCCATGATTGCCTATGAAATTGTCTCTGTGAATATGGCAACAGTGTCAGAATGTGATGAATGCAAAACTAAGACTAGAAAGCTCAGTGAAAAGAAAAGACAGTTTACAATAAGTTAGAGTTTAAATATGCCTGTATGTGTGTGTTTGTGTGTGTATGTGTGCGCATGCGTGCGCATGAATGTGCATGCGTGTGTGTGTATGTGTGTGTGTATACATACATATACATACACACACTTTTCAGTAGACATCACATTCAGTATCAATTACAAGAGACACCATAAAAATTGTCATTATTTGAACTATATCAGTGTTGTTACCAAATTAATTGTTTCATTTCTCAGAGGAAGCTTTAACAGCTACAACTGCAGCTCCTTCTGAAGATGATGTACCCCCATTTCCTTCAGTTATTCCTACAACACCAGTGTTCTTGCGGGACTTTGAGGCAGAGAATGTACTAGGGCCAGATGATACAAAGGCAATGGTGTGCGCTGTTGTTTCTGCAGAACAAATTACCATCGACTGCGGTGGCCAAAGACTTGCTGCTGATGATTACGAGCTGAAACAAAATCTACACAGAGAATCAGGTAATTTGGCGAGAAATATTTGTAGAGTAGTAAAATATTTGTTCTGTTACAAAAAATAGTTCTTAACACAGTGAATTCTTTCAGTACCAAGTACTGGTCACACATTTAATGGTGTGTAGGCTTGATAATTGTGAGTGAGGAGAGGAGTAGGTCAGGGTGTCCGGACAAGTTTCAGACTTGTGTAGGGTTCTAATCACGTTAGGTCGTGAGTGCAGAGACTGGCCAGCTGCTGCTGCGGAATCAGAAGTTCAACAAATGATTTGTGACAATTCGTGCCCAAGTGATGTGATTATCTATGCAGATGGCTCTGTGTTAAGGGGCAGATGAAATGCATGGGGTTTCATAGCAAAGGTGAATGTAAGCCTAGTGCAGCAAAGCCTTGCATATGATATCACAACATCTAGTTTGAGAATGGAGGTGGAGGCAGTCTCTGCTGCCTTCCGCTGGCTTGAGAATCAGCTGTACACATATGCAGTGATTGTAACTGACACACAGAGCATGTTGAGAAAGGTGAAAACAGGCATGCTTCGTGCAGAGTGGCAAGCATCACTTCAGAGGTCCCGGGTGGTTAGCATCCTTTGAATGTTTTCTCCGGATCATGCCTGTGTGTGGGGAAATGAGCAGGCAGATAGACTGGCTAGCACTGCACCACTTGGTGATGAAATGATGTATGACAAGTAAGATATTGTGAGGGCCCTTTAGGAACGGGTGAACTGTGTGGAGGCACAGATAGATCATTACGGTTTGAGGAGATTGGCACTGCGAGAAGTTACCAGGGAATCTGGCTAACGCTCAACACTCTGGGGAAGGATGAGACAGATATACAATCAGACATTGAAACTTTTTGCTTTGCTGCTGAAGATGGGGACTGAGCACTTATGGGAGTGTCCAGAGGGCTGTGATGTTGATTCTTAATTCCACATTCAACAAGTGTGCAAATGTGATGGATTCATCCACCCCTGATCCACAGGTTGTTTCTGAAAGACCTGACCAGGTCTGCCACATACAGACTGGTCAGCCCTCAAAGAAAGGCAGGGGCAGACAATAAATGGGCATTGCCAGCTTTCCAAAGGGTCTTCCAAAAGTGCAGAGCTAATACATGGCACTCTGGTACTGGGATTTTCCAAGAAATCACCACACCCTGCACATGACCACTTAACCTCTTTGAATTGTGTCTTCCACTATTATGGGGTGGACACCAAAGCTATCCCCATGGAACAGTCTGCAGATCTAAGACTGATTGCCTTTACAAAATAAGCATCTGGCTTCCTCAGCATGCTAGGCTTCTCTCTTTTCAAATAGCACTTTTCATATAGATGCCCTGGAGCATTTTAAATGGCATTTTCAGGAAGCATCAGGCAAACTTCCCATAATATGGTCATTACACTCTGATAAATTAGCTAATGGTAACAGATATTTGAACCTTTGTGTCATAGAGGATCTTTGAGTGAAAGACATCTGAACCTTTGCTGTCATATAGTGGAAAACTTGATGGGTGGAGATTTGAATTTAAGTAGCCAGATGTCTGAACCAAATTTTTTTCATTTAGTAGGAATCTCAGTTGACAGATGTTTCAACCAAAGTTTGTCATTTAGTAGGAATCTCAGCTGACAGATGTTTCAACCAAAGTTTGTCATTTAGTAGGAATCTCAGCTGACAGATGTTTCAACCAAACTTTTTCATTTAGTAGGAATCTCAGTCGACAGATGTTTTAACCAAACTTTTTAATTTAGTAGGAATCTCAGCTGACAGATGTTTGAACCAAAGTTTGTCATTTAGTAGGAATCTCAGCTGACAGATGTTTCAACCAAGCTTTTTCATTTAGTAGGAATCTCAGTTGACAGATGTTTGAACCAAAGTTTGTCATTTAGTAGGAATCTCAGCTGACAGATGTTTCAACCAAACTTTTTCATTTAGTAGGAATCTCAGTTGACAGATGTTTGAACCAAAGTTTGTCATTTAGTAGGAATCTCAGCTGACAGATGTTTCAACCAAACTTTTTCATTTAGTAGGAATCTCAGCTGACAGATGTTTCAACCAAACTTTTTCATTTAGTAGGAATCTCAGCTGACAGATGTTTCAACCAAACTTTTTCATTTAGTAGGAATCTCAGTCGACAGATGTTTCAACCAAACTTTTTCATTTAGTAGGAATCTCAGCTGACAGATGTTTGAACCAAAGTTTGTCATTTAGTAGGAATCTCAGCTGACAGATGTTTCAACCAAACTTTTTCATTTAGTAGGAATCTCAGTTGACAGATGTTTGAACCAAAGTTTGTCATTTAGTAGGAATCTCAGCTGACAGATGTTTCAACCAAACTTTTTCATTTAGTAGGAATCTCAGTTGACCGATGTTTGAACCAAAGTTTGTCATTTAGTAGGAATCTCAGCTGACAGATGTTTAAACCAAAGTTTTTCATTTAGTAGGAATCTCAGCTGACAGATGTTTCAACCAAACTTTTTCATTTAGTAGGAATCTCAGTCGACAAATGTTTCAACCAAACTTTTTCATTTATTAGGAATCTCAGCTGACAGATGTTTGAACCAAAGTTTGTCATTTAGTAGGAATCTCAGCTGACAAATGTTTCAACCAAACTTTTTCATTTAGTAGGAATCTCAGTTGACCGATGTTTGAACCAAAGTTTGTCATTTAGTAGGAATCTCAGCTGACAGATGTTTCAACCAAAGTTTTTCATTTAGTAGGAATCTCAGCTGACAGATGTTTCAACCAAACTTTTTCATTTAGTAGGAATCTCAGTCGACAGATGTTTCAACCAAACTTTTTTATTTAGTAGGAATCTCAGTCGACAAATGTTTCAACCAAACTTTTTCATTTATTAGGAATCTCAGCTGACAGATGTTTGAACCAAAGTTTGTCATTTAGTAGGAATCTCAGCTGACAGATGTTTCAACCAAACTTTTTCATTTAGTAGGAATCTCAGTTGACCGATGTTTGAACCAAAGTTTGTCATTTAGTAGGAATCTCAGCTGACAGATGTTTCAACCAAAGTTTTTCATTTAGTAGGAATCTCAGCTGACAGATGTTTCAACCAAACTTTTTCATTTAGTAGGAATCTCAGTCGACAGATGTTTCAACCAAACTTTTTCATTTAGTAGGAATCTCAGTCGACAAATGTTTCAACCAAACTTTTTCATTTAGTAGGAATCTCAGCTGACAGATGTTTGAACCAAAGTTTGTCATTTAGTAGGAATCTTAGTCGACAGATGTTTCAACCAAACTTTTTCATTTAGTAGGAGTCTCTGCTGACAGATGTTTCAACCAAAGTTTGTCATTTAGTAGGAATCTCAGCTGACAGATGTTTCAACCAAACTTTTTCATTTAGTAGGAATCTCAGTTGACAGATGTTTCAACCAAAGTTTGTCATTTAGTAGGAATCTCAGCTGACAGATTTTTGAACCAAAGTGTGTCATTTAGTAGGAATCTCAGCTGACAGATGTTTCAACCAAACTTTTTCATTTAGTAAAAATCTCAGTTGACAGATGTTTGAACCAAAGTTTCATTTAGTAGGAATCTCAGTCGACAGATGTTTCAACCAAACTTTTTCATTTAGTAGGAATCTCAGTTGACAGATGTCTGAACAAAATTTTTTTCATTTAGTAGGAATCTCAGTAGACAGATGTTTGAACCAAAGTTTGTCATTTAGTAGGAATCTCAGTCGACAGATGTTTCAACCAAACTTTTTCATTTAGTAGGAATGTCAGTTGACAGATGTCTGAACCCCATTTTTTTTATTTAGTAGGAATCTCAGTTGACAGATGTCTGAACCAAATTTTATTCATTTAGTAGGAATCTCAGTTGACAGATGTTTGAACCAAATTTTTTTCGTTTAGTAGGAATCTCAGTTGACCGATGTTTGAACCAAACTTCGTCATTTAGTAGAAATCTCAGTTGACAGATGTTGAAACCAAACTTTATCATTTAGTAGGAACCTCAGTTGACAGATGTTTGAACCAAATTTTATCATTTAGTAGGAACCTCAGTTGACAGATGTTTGAACCAAAGTTTGTCATTTAGTAGAAATCTCAGTTGACAGATGTTTGAACCAATGGAAAGAAGTTAAATGTAGAATAACTCGGCAAAGTCAGCATTTTTACAAAATGAAGAATATTCTATAACTTCTTTCTTTGTCAGCTGAGAAGAGAAAGAAAATCCTCAAATAGCTATATAAACACTATTCTGATATAGTGAATGCATCATGGACAGTTGGTAGATTAGTGAAAAATTGTCTTGAAGTGGCAGAGATGGGTCAATGCCTACAATCCTGGCACAGATAAGAAGATTAATGCAGATTTCTTGAAAGAAACTGACTCTGGAAGAAAACTGATTGCCCACATCAGAAGGGGACAAGCTACATTCTTTACTCATGTCATGAGAAGGAGAAAACTGGAGTTGTCATGACAGTGGGTAAGGTGGAAGGAGAAAAGAGACAGAGAGAGACTTGGAGAAAAGATGCTGTACAGTTCAATATTAATTAGTTAGTTAGTTAGTTAGTTAGTTAGTTAGTTAGTTAGTTAGTTAGTTAGTTAGTTAGTTAGTTAGTTAGTTAGTTAGTTAGTTAGTTAGTTAGTTAGTTAGTTAGTTAGTTAGTTAGTTAGTTAGTTAGTTAGTTAGTTAGTTAGTTAGCTAGTTAGTTAGTTAGTTAGTTAGTTAGTCGACAGATTATCCTCATTGCACGTCAAACCACTCAGTCCATAAGTGCTCGTATCCCCTCCTCAGTAAATCACGCAGCGTTTAGCGCCTAATGACACCAGTTCTGTGTTGGTTTTTTCTTCTTCTTTGACTACATGCATAGTGTTCATGTTTGGCGACACCCCGTTTAACATGTTGTTCTTGCCATGGTTGCAGATTCACAGTTCTCAGTTGGTTCACACAAACCTCTTAACTCTCTTAGAGCATTCAGTATATCAGCCTGGGCCATGGCTTGTCCAGCTTTCACAGTAGCTTTACCTGCAAGCCTATCAGCTTGCTCGTTTCCTTGTACCCCCACATGTCCTGGCATAAAAATGAAACTAATCCTTGTCAGCCGTGCATTCTGTTGAGTCTTCCTGAGCATACTCGAGTCACTGAGAAAGCATGTTATTATGGCATGGAAGACCATTTGTGTCAGAACTGATAGAAAGTACATGAAACAGAAGGCTGGCGATAGACATGACTACCAACGCTACATGGCATGAACTATAAGAAGAAAAACCCTTTAAACATACTAGCCCTGCGCCTCTGAGTCTTATACAAAGATAAACTCATTCAATCTCAGGGATTTATTGCTTCAGCACCTTCTGTCACAAAATCATTCAGCGTTACAGTTTCAGTCTTTGAACCTGAAGAAGTCAACATAATGGAAGCATGTGACATCCCACAGTTAATGAAGTTTAAAATGTCAAGATGGTAACTGTTGGTCTGTTATGTTTGTTTCCAGGAAAGCGCTTGCTGTATGTTAAGGCAGTGATAACCGCCGACAGAGTGGCTAGCAAGCCTGATGACTACTTCTGCCAGTGCATAGCCTGGTACCTGAATGATAAAATGGCTTGGGAAAGAATTGCAAGTACTAAGGGCTACATTCGACCATCACCAGTGGCTTCATGTGAGATTTTGTCAATGAATAATAATAATAATATTAATAATAACCTTAATACTTATTTTTGTTTATATAAATGCATGTAACTGTTTTATATTATTCTGAGGTTTGAACAATGGACTAACATCATGGCACATGGGTAGTTACCCATAAGTGCTACGTTCTACTTCTAACTCAAGTGTGAGAACTGAAGTAGCTCAGTGCAGTGCACAGGCTCTGAAGCACCGGCAAGGATCCTGAAATATTTTGGGTAGATTTTTAACTCCAAATTTTTCCCGGACAGCGCCGTTATACTACTCTTTTTGATTTCCAACTGCCAAGGGATTTTTTTACATGTGCAAAAATACACATAAGCGTCTGATCTAACTACCCAGAGACGAGGGGAAATTACTAGAAGCCCATGTAAACAGAAAAAATCCCAACCTTCACTGGGGCTTGAACCCAGGACCTCTAGTGCTCGAGGCGGACACTATACCTTGAGACCATGCAGCCCCCACGCAGTATTTGTTTTAGTTAGTTGCAACCCTAACTTATGACAATGGGTCACTCCATAATTGTTTTGTTACCGTTTCAGTGAAAACAATACATAATGTTTTCTTTTCCCCCACAATAATGGGTATTTATATTTTTCTGAAACATTTGCTTATTTCATTAAAAAAACATCATCATCATTTGTGCGCCATTAGACATCACATAGATAAGATTCCTTCACTTGGCAACTCTCTCGATTTTTGATATGTTCAACCCAGCATTTTAGCCTTAAAAAATGTTCTTCTTAATGTTTTTCTCATACCCTGTGTTTCCCATTTCAGTGCTTATTTTGTAATTCTTTGCTCATTTCATCTCAGAATAAGCCTATTGTATCTTCCCCTTCTTTGTCTTATTGCAGTCAATACAGGCATTTGTCCAGACATTTCTCTGATCTCCTCACTCTTTTTGAATTCATTCCATTTTATGTTCATGATTTTTCTCAGACATTTAATTTTCATTCCATATCTTTGGTGGTTCTCCAACTTGTGCTGGCATATTTTAGAATTAATTTAGCATTACAATTTAAACTTTGTAGTTTGGTTTTAAAGCTGTATAACTTTGAGCTCTATACTTTGTTAAGATTTGTAAAGACTGTTGCTGCTTTGCACAATTAATGGTGACTGCATGAGCCATGAGGCTCAAAATCTTTAGACTAGAAAATGAACTCTTGCCTTCCTTTACCTATCATCTCAACTGACACCACTCTGAAAAGAGTATAGTTAGTGTTTAAAAAAAAAAGATAATTTAAAGATTTTTTTTTCAGCCTGTTTTTTCTTTTTACTTTTCATTTTACATTTCTTCATCCCATGGTCTTCTTCTTCTTCTTCCTCTTCTTCTCTTTCTCCAGTTAACTCACCGAAGTGTTGTGGCTTTTCTGATAACTCATTGAAACTTTTTATATTGCAAGCTCTGAAACTTACTTAAAAAATATTTAAAGTGCTGTAATATGAATCTTCTATATCTTGCAGATATTGGAACTCAGTTTGAGGTGGTTCCAGCGGATACAGATGCTCATTTTGAATCAGAGGCACAGCTTGTTTGCAGGCCACCAGAAGGAAATCCCACTCCTACAGTAAATTATTCTCCTTTTTGTTTTTTAAATTAGCTTTTTTTAAACCCTTTTGGACATCTTATGTATTTATAAATAATTAGTATTGTGAAAGTACTGTTTTAAAAATAGTTTATGCTATTTTTGTAAATAATCTTTTTGGTTTGTGTGTGTGTGTGTAAATGTTGTTATATAACGTACCATGCAAAATTTGCCAAATGAAAATCAAACTAACAAGTAACATCCTATCAAGAGCAATAAGAAAAACAAATTGTTAGAGTGCTATACTGAAGTTGTAATGACTTTAAATGCTGGAGGGTTCTATTGCATAGACGTTAGCGAAACCACTATGACATCCTCTGAGATTCCCAAGGTTCAATTCCCATTGTGGGCCATTTGGAAAAAAGACCATTCTTGTGGCTTTCAGAATGTGGTATGAGAGTCAGCCTCCCTTCCCCCACGCCACTTCCCTGGAAGAGAATGGGGTTGATTGGATTGATTCACAAAGTTAGCAGTGAATACATTATAGCCAACCTCCATTAAATAATGGTGCTTGCAACTGAACAATGAACAGTAAGTAGGCTAACCGAGAGACAAACTATTACAGCTGGAATGTGTTTTAGGATAATGCAAATAATGTCAAGAGCAGACAAGAAAACAACAGAAATCACAATGAGACCTGTAAATATACTAGGGAAATTAGGCATAGACAGTTAACATTTGTGTACTTATTTGATGATAAATAAACTTCTAGACAATTGCATTATTTGGAAAAGATATTTGTGGATGGTATTAAAAATAAAATGAAACCTCAAGAACAGAAGTAATCTGTATAGAGAGATATATTAAAATAATAAAGTTAAAATGGTGTTAGAGTTTATAACCAAAAGTTAATATTTTTATATTGGGTAAAATACATTGTTAAAACTTAATATAGATTAGGCATTTGTTACTTAAAGTAAGATATGTGTGGGTCTGAACAAGTCCAGATCATAAAACTATAGAATAAAATCAGTCAGCGTAGAAAATGGCCATCATCATCATCAATCAGCAGGGCATTTACAAAATTTTGCTCTCTTCACTCTTTTTACGGCACATCTAAAAGTCTCTCTTTCTTTAGCCACTTCTTCAGCCCTGTGTACTTTCATAGCCACTGCATCTTCAATGTCTTATATCCACCATCACAGACGTTTGGCCAATGCCTTATTTTCTTGAAGCTGCACCTTCCATCATAGTTTTCACCAGGCAACCATGGTCCTTAACATGGCCAAAATACTTCTGTTTTTGGAACAGGATGCTGTTTATGAGCCAGTTCTCCTTGATATTCTTGGTGAATTAATTTTCTGCAGTATTTCACTTCAAAAGCTCTGATTTTATCTTCAAAAATTTCATAGAGTTAGTTAACATAGAGCTAGATAAGTAATGAGGAGTTAAAATATAGCATATTATGCATAGAGTAACAAATACTTGCTTACTACTGAAAGATTTAAACATAATAGCTTTGTATTTTATTTTGTTTTTAGAAATGAGCTTATTCTATATTTTGTTTTTATAATCAAGATTTACTGGTTGAAAGATGGCGTCCGCATTGATCCTGAACATGATGCAAACTATGTTGTCAATGAAGGAACTCTCTTCATTGAATATGTTCGTGCAACAGATGAAGGGCAATATACGTGTGTTGCAGAAAATGAGGCTGGAACTCTTGAATCACAACCAATCCAGTTCACAGTAATTGGTATGTCTTTAACATTCATGTTAAAAATGTTTGTACGACATATGTTTTTACTTTGTTAACTCTTTGAGTCCCACGGAGCGAATCATACGTTCATGGCTTCCTACCTAGAAGCCCAATGAATGCATGATGCGACTATTTTATGACTTTATTTACCACCCCCTGGGCCTGTGATGTTAAACCCCCTGGGACTAAAAGAGTTTAAAATTATTTAAAATATTAGGATAGTATATTAAATCCATGAAATATTGAATCTAAAAAAGAAGATCTCATTGATAAGATTTCCAGTTTTCTCATAATGTGAAGATCCCTGTTTAGATTTTGTACTGCGTCATTTGATTCATGGGTACAGTATTTTCACAGGTCTGGGAATTGTCCCGGGAGCTGCAGATGTTTAAAGCACCATTAATTGCTGCATTAATTGTGATGACTAATAGACTGCAATGATGCAGGCATATGAGACAAGGCAGATAACAGAGAGACAACAACTGCTTACTCAAAACTGCTGACTGGGAGTAGACCACAAGGCAGACCAAAAAGCCAGATCTACAAGCACTTGGAACACTAGTTGGAAAGAGAAGGCCAGTTACAGAGATAATGAGAGCATTTGATATCTTCAGCTAGGAACCCCAAGGGTTTTGAAAAATGAAGAAAAATATCAATGGTCAAGCGTGTAAAGTCTTTACAATGTCTTTAATAATTACTATAAACAATTTTTAACAAGTAGATAAAAATGCTGAAATTGAACTTTAAATTTCAAACATAAAATTATAAAGGTTTTGCCTTTTACACAGGTAAGCCAGAACTTCCAACAGATGCACCTGGAACAGAAGTGGAAACCACAACTCTCAGTGAAGAAGATCAAACAGAGTAAGATTGATTTTCATAGTTATTGTTTATTTACTATTAGGAACAAGCGATTACCCCTGTCTACCTAGGATTTGCCAGTCTCTGTTGTGAGGAAGCCTGCAAAAAACAACAAACAGGGAATGCTGCAAGACCAGAAGAGAGTATTAGTAATTCCCCATAGTCATACTTAACAACCATTGTACAAATGTAAGAGCAAAGTTGTGAATATATAAATTTAAACTCTTATTTCATTGTAACTTCTTCTTCTTCTTTGCATTCGGTTGAGTATGCTCAGATCAGACCATCAGGTGGTTTGCCTCTATGAACTTGCATGTCAGTAGCAGGTCCTTCATGGTTTCCCAAAGCTTGCTCTGCACACTTTGCTCTTGAGGCCAGGTGTCTTTTCAAAGTTGCAGGTAGAGTGGGCAGGTCTGCAGAATGTACTCAGGTGTTTGTGGTCCTGTTTGACCCTATTGTAACTTTAAAGATTACTCTTATTAGATTGTAAATTGAAAGATTAACATTTTTTTCAATACATATAATGACACAGTCAGTGATTGTTTAATGTGCTGAGAAATATTCTTATTGCATCTTGCTACTTTGTTCCTCCATATACTGCAAATAGCTAATATTATTTTATTTTTAAACATAAGTGGCCAGAATTTAAAAAGTTATTAAGTAAATTCCTACATACTTTATGAAATGTTATGATGTCCAATTGCTGTAAAATGTTCAGTTTGCTTATGGAATTGTCATTTTTATTTGAGGCTAGACCTCAAGCCAGTCAAAGTGTGTGTAAAATTCACATCTGATATGGTACTATGTTTCTTGGAGGCAGAGATAAATGCCATACCTTTAAGCTGTTTCATGTAATTAATTCTCTTGTCTGATTATACCAGAATGTTGTTATACAGTCTATGTTTAAAACCATGCTAAAAGCCACTTTCAGAAGTGATGAATATAGGGACTATTTGAGTGCAAATACTGGCATCTAAATGACAAATATCATCAGATGCCTTTTTGAACTGATGGTGAGGGCAAAAACAGAGACTAGAGAAAGTTGGAAGAAATTTGGTCAGATATCTAAAGAAATCTTGCAAGAAATAATACAGTTTATACAGAAATAAACAGATGGGGAACTCTTGAGGCACATGCTGTGTGTTAAGATAAGATCATATTTTTTTTACCCTGCTACTGATTTGAGTGCATGGTGCAACACTATGAGCTGTGGATTTCATTTATAATATTTTTCAGCTGTGGCTAACATGGTCGTAAACTGTAGGTTCAGTAGCACGTGGCATGTTGCCACAGAATTGGTGGTGCCTCTTGTGGTTAAAATTGATCGGGTTTGCAGCTGTTGCTTCTGTTGATGATAAACCATGAATTACAACAATATCATTTACAAAGAAAGAAAATTTGGAAAAAGTTTGAAAAAAAAAAAGGAGTGAAGATCCCTTTTCACGCCTTTTAGACGTATCGGGCATATAGGAAGAACGCCCATATTATTACAGACCATCGGCACTAAGTGGGTAATATATGTATATGTGCGGACATTTTGAGAGTTTTTCATTGGTACATGAGCAGAGCAACTATGGGGTGACAAGTTTACTATGAAGCTGAAACTAAGATCACCAAGATCAATAAGTCATGTTGTAAAATGCACAGGATTCAGTAATCATCTTGATTTGTATCTAATGTCTTTAAACAAGTGACTGCATTTCTGTTTTCAGGTCAGTAGAGGGAGGGCCTGTTTTCACCCAGGAACTTGATGATGAATATTATATTTCTGATGAGCATCCAGTCACCCTGCATTGTGGTGTCCTCAGTGTTAAAACACTGTTATTTGTTGTAAGTTGCATTACAATTCGTTTTATGTGATAACAGTTTTTCTGCAGGACTTTCTTCAAAGTTTATTGCCTTGATGCAAAATGGCTGAATCACCAATTTCAACACATGGTGTCAATGAAAGAAGTTCACAAATAAACTAAAACAGACATAAAAACTGTAAACTGATTAGATAAATAATAAAGATTATTTAGACTGCTTTTGCCGATTCCACCTGGATATACACTAGAGTAGTGAGTAAATGGGTTTGAATCCTAACACTGCACAACCCACATGAGAAACTGGACTAATATCTGATCTATGTTAATCCTAGACACAGTCCTGGATACCCAAGAAAATTGCACTAGTGACTCATACAACAAAATGAAAGTAGCTGTACTTATATCCCCAGGAGTATGAAAAGGGTTGTAAGATATCAAGATGAAATTCAATGAGAATATTAAGATACACAGTTAACCCCTCTGTCTTTCTACTCTACTGGTATTAATTTATATAATTTATAACAAAAGCCCCTATCTTTCTCCAAAAACCTTAGTATTTTATTGATTTTGTTTCCATTAAATGCAACCTATTCTTTTGAATATCCGCATCTAAAGTGCCTCGGTTCAATGTTATAACTGCTTCTTACCGTGTAATTATGGATTCTTTTGTTTGAACTGTTGATCACAGAAAAACCGATCATGGAAAAATGGATGTTCAACCCTAACAGGACCGCACAATCAGCGATAAACACCCGGTGACACAAAGTGCCACCCTTTAGATGAGAAGTGCCTGGGCAAGTCCCAGAAACCCTGTTCAACCGTTAGGTTATATTAGGGCCCCCAATAAATGCTGGTGTAAGGCTTTCAAATAAAAAAAATAAAAAATTGAGTTCTATATTGCAATGGCTAGTTTTTTTAATTAAATAACATGGGGGAAGAAGCATTGGATCTTTAGGAAAAGGAGGAGAATAAGGATGTAAATTACAACCCTATATCAACTTTTAATTTTTTAATTTGTCTGATAAATGATAACCATTTGTTTTCTGCTTATATTCTCTGTATTCACTGGGGCCCTGGCGGAAAGTCTTGGTTGTCTGTCCATCTCTGGACTTTAGTCTTGTTCTATAACTTGGGTTTTACATGCACATCTGTTTTACAGATTTGTCCTATTTGTAAGCAGACTGTTTTTAGTCTCATCTCAGGTACATGCAAACTGACTTCAGAAGAAAAAAAAACTAATTAGTAGACTTTTACAACATGCTTGTTAAGGGAGCTGTGGTTCTAATATTCCCTCCCCCCCCCCCCCCCCCCAACCCAGTGGAGCCCCAGAACCCACAAAGGGATCAGCTATTTTAAACATTGACAACTTTCAAATTTCATAACCAAACAAACGTCTAGTCGTTTAAACCAGTGGTTGACTGTTAGCAAAGTCCTGAAAACTTTCTTTATTGTCAGAGGTCTGCAGAGAACCCCATACTTTTTAATAGTTGTACTGAAGAACCTAGGGAGTCGCCGTGGTGGAGCAGCTAGAAGCTAGAAGGTCATGGGTTCGCTCCCTGGTGAAGCCGGACTTTTTTTCAAAAATGACCTTGGCTCCCAGGTCAACCCAGCCTTGAGTGGGTGCAGTCCTGGGAGGTAAAGGGGGCTGCAGTGATGCTGACCACATCACCCACCTTGTGCCATTGGTCAATGAAATATAGGTCTAGCCCTATACGCCTGAAAGGTGTGGAAAAAGGTCCTTTACTTTATTTACTGAAGAACCTATTATAATAAGGTAAGGGTGTTTCATATTATCACAGACCCCTTCAGTGTGTTCCTCTGGAGGGCCGCTGACCGCCAAATAGGAAACACTGATTCAAAGCATTCATGAAACAGATGCCATGTTACTGGTGCCATTGGAACTGAAACTCTTCACGTGCTGCTGAAGATGGGGATGGAGCACTTATGGGGGTGTCCTGAGTGCTGTAATGTCGATTCTTAATTCAACTTTAACAACATTCAACATTTATGAAACAGAGAACTGTTTGGTAGGGAATAAGTTCATATAATTGTAAAAGTCATTAATTTCTACAATGTCTACATGTTTACATTTCTTTCTATTTAGTGTAATGGACTCGTTTTGAAAGAAACTGCAACTACAGGTGACAGTTTTGTACATCCAATCACCATGGAGACCATTCGATCAAATCACTTGACTATAACTAGGGAACAGGTAGGCAACACATATAATGATAAATGCTATATGTGCATCACTGTGAGAATTGGGAGCTGCCATGATGTAGTGGCTAGACGTTTGTCTGCTGATCCCAGGGTCATGGGCTCAAGTCGTGACTGCTGGGATTGTCAAAAATGACCTTGGCTCCAAGGTTGACCCAGCCTTAAATGGGTACCAGGTAAACTCCTGGAAAGTAATAGCAGTCAGCATGAAGTTGTCCATGTCAACCACCAAGTATGGATTGCTCTGTAAAATATAGATCTAGCCCTATATGCCCAGTGTGCCTGAAGGCATGGAAAAGGGTCCCTACCATGAGAATTACTACAAGGATAAGCAAAATATTTCCCCCAATGGGAAATGCACTAAGGGTAAGTCATATACATATCTGTCCCAGTGACAACTGCTCCAAAAGTAAACAGAATTTGAAAATTGCAACAAACTGTTTCAAAAGCTGTAAATCAACTGCATTAACTCTTTCTCTTCCAGTAAGTGTATCTTCTGTTTCTTAACCCCCACTGGCTGTAAACTGCGACAGTCATTTTTCTGGTTGTTGGCCCACTTCTGGACTTTGAACTTGTTCCACAACTTGAGTTTTGTGTGCACACATAGATTTACAGATCTGGCTTATTTCTATGCAGACTTTTGCTCCTAACCTCCCAGGCAGATGCGCTCTGACTTTGAAGGAAAGGGAAGACTCTTAATTATTCACATTGTATGACATGCATGTTAGTGAGCAGTGGATCTATTCCCCCCCCCCCCCCCCCCCCCCCCCCACCCCCAATAGCACCTGGAACCTACATAAAGATGTCAGAAAGTGTTTCTCATAGAGTAGGATCAAATCAAGTCAGAGACGTCCAAGTTTGGCCTTCAAACTGACACTCAATGATGGCTGAAATATTCAGGATCCCATACTGAAATGCTATTTTTGTAGCTTTGGCAATAAAAAGGGTGCCAGCTAAAGTCATGAGAAGTAAGGTGACTGTCATTGGCACCCGGGTTGCTCATTGGCTAAGCAGCAGACAACTTTGTTGCTGGTCGAGACAGTATTTGGGTATGTCCCCTTCAATCGCATCAACACTGCAAGAGTCCTTTTTGGGGCTACTCGGTGGCGAGCAATAAGTATGTCGTTTTATAGCACACATAAGAAGTCATAATTATAACCTAAAACAGAGGATGCTGGGTGAAGGTGATGATTTTTTTTTTTTTTTTGCAAAGCAAAACAAGCCAAGCAAAGGTGGCTGGTGTGGTGTTTGCCACATCACTCATCAAGGGCTGTTTGGTCTATAAAAATGTGATTCCAGCATTATATGCCAGATGCACACAACTGGTGTGAAAACTGTTCTTCTTTAATGTGATGCACACAACTGGTGTGAAAACTTTTCTTCTTTAATGTGATGGACACAACTGGTGTGAAAACTTTTCTTCTTTAATGTGATGTACACAACTGGTGTGAAAACTTTTCTTCTTTAATGTGATGCACACAACTGGTGTGAAAACTTTTCTTCTTTAATGTGATGTACACAACTGGTGTGAAAACTGTTCTTCATTAATGTGATGTACACAACTGGTGTGAAAACTTTTCTTCTTTAATGTGATGTACACAACTGGTGTGAAAACTGTTCTTTATTAATGTGATGTACACAACTGGTGTGAAAACTTTTCTTCTTTAATGTGATGCACACAACTGGTGTGAAAACTTTTCTTCTTTAATATGATGTACACAACTGGTGTGAAGACTTCTCTCCTTTAATGTTTATTTATGAGGCATTTTGTTTCCATTTTATCACCAAAATATGGCCATGTATTACAACAATATCATTTACAAAAGAAAGAAAATTAGGCAAAATTTAAACAAACAAAAAATAAGTTACAAAAAGTAAAGATCCCTTTTCACGCCTTTTAGGCGAATTGAGCATTTCGGAAGAGCACCCATATTTTTTACAGACCATCGGCACTAGGTGGGTAATGTGGTAAGCATTATGCTAGCCATCTTTACTTCCCAAGGACTGCCATCCTAGTACCTATTTTAGGCTGGATCGACCTGTGATACCCCATACCATGGTAAGAATCCTAGCAGCCAGCAGTGAATTTTGATCACAGTAGGCTGGAATTATGAGTTGAACTCACAACGCACAAGCCTCAGGCGTCGCATTAGGAAAAATATTGCCTTGTAATTCATCATGAGTTGATATCCGAATTCAGCGAGTACAAAATGTAAATCATTGTTAATCTCAACTTGTATTCAGCAGATTCTTATTGATTAACTTGTATAGGTTAATATTGTCTATTCTCTTATGAGAAACATCAGACACTGTTTATTTAAACTTGTACAGCCTTTTTTTTCTTTTCTATTTTCTGTATCTTCTTCTTCTTCAGCATTCTGAGCCCTTGAAGTTCATTGCTGCAGATTATCACCCACCTCCATTTATCTCTCTGGTTGGTCTTCTTTTTCCAGTTGGTGACACACCAAGTATTTGCATGTCTGTCTAGAAATTATCTCTCCATACTCTTCTTGGTCTGCCTCGTGTTCTACAACTATTTATCTCCCTTATGTATAGTTTTCACTTCTCTGTAATCTGACATTCATTCAATGTGCCCCAATGTTTTCTGTACGGAATTAAATTTTATAAAATGAGTATATAACTTATTTCAAACCAGAGGAATGTTTACTGATTTATTATTCTACTTAAAACATATTGCTTCATTCCTAATATTAGCTGTTACTTCTTTTTAAGTTTGATGAATATGAAGGAACAACACCGTACACATGCTTGTGCCGTGCTTTCTATCAGAAAGATGGAACAGATGTTCAAGCCGATAGTTCACCAGCTACCATTTATTTGGCATGTAAGTTTTTGAAAATGAATTCATTTAATACACAGCATCTTTTCTCCAGGCAATGCTGGCCTAGTGGGTAATGAATAGGCAGACCGATTGGCTAAATCTGCACCACTGGGTAATGAATTGATACATGACAAGGCAGGTGTAGTCAGAGCCATTTGGGAACAAGCAACGGAATCAGTAGAGAAACACAATTATCATGGCCTGGTGAGAATGAGGCACCTGGGTGTAACCAGAGGGTCTGGCTGGTTCACTACACTCAGAGGAAAGGCAAGGCGGACATATAACAAGACTGTGACCGGTACTGTCAGTATTGGAACTCTGCAATGGCTGCTGAAGATGAGGACAGAGAACTTTTGGGAATGCCCCAAGTGCTGTGATGTCTGTTCTTGAATCAGCTCTACTCAACTCTTAATACTAAGCCTAGCCTGCACTGTTGGTTGTAAATGCACTAGAAAGTGGGGCTCTAACTGCTCAGTTTCAAAACTTCCCTGTCCTTCATCATAATCATGTAGCAGGTCCTTTGCACGGTCTCATCACGGTCTGCCTGAAAGAAACTCGGTCTCTTGCCAGCTCTCCCGCCTCATGTACTTTCATACTCAAGAGTCACTTATATCCTGTGCCCATCTTCATCTTGGTCAGCCCCACGGATATCTGCCCTAGATATGCAGGAGTGTGGGGGGAATAAAAGAGCAGATTTTCTAGCCACAACAGTAATAACTATGGGAACACTTGTAATGGACAAGAGAGACATGATGAAGATCATATATGATTAAATGTTGATAGACGACACAAAGTTAGATGCAATAACACGTATAAGAATGTTTGCACGAAGAATCAGGAGTGGATCTGGCAAGAACATGCATATGCCAGAATGAAAATGATGTGTATAATTGGTGTGCTATGAAAGTTCTTAGCATCTGCACATTAAGACATTTGCTGTGGGAGATGGAGCATCCATGGGTATGTCCAGTAGGCTTTGATATGTCGATTCTTAAACCAGTAATCAGTAAAACCAAGAACAAGATAGAAAGACGATATCAGAGAAAATCTGCAACAGCACGATATGTCTCTGATCCAGGTGGCCAGAAGAGCAAGAAGCAGAACTTATATCTCCCTCGACCCCTCGACACCAGAAGCTTTAAAAGATAAAGTGAAGAAAAGAAGAAGAAGAAGAAGAAGAAGAAGAAGAAGAAGAAGAAGAAGAAGCAGCAGCAGCAGCAGGAGGAGGAGGAGCAGGAGCAGGAGCAGCAGGAGGAGGAGGAGCAGGAGGAGGAGCAGGAGCAGCAGGAGCAGGAGGAGCAGGAGGAGGAGGAGCAGGACAGATACTAAGCAAATATGAATCTATTGACCTCTAACCCATCCTATTACTCTAGGTCACTTCCCAGTATTTGTGTCTCCAATACTCAGCTAGGGTGCAAGCTGGCCACCTTTGTATTCCACACAGATGGATTTCTTGACAGCCAGTTGATTTCATCCACAAAGCTAACATATTTATGCAGTTTAACAACAACAACAAAATTTCTGTCCTAAAGGGGTTTGGCATCAGAGGCCCAAGGAGTATTAAAGAAAGACAAAAAATCGGTACACCTTGCGGTAATTGTTGGCGTCTGTAGCTTAGGCATTGTGAACGCGCTTTGTAATTCCTGGGTGCTGGTTCAATCCCAGCAGATCATCTTGCATTGGTTTCAACAGTGCTACCGAGAGCTGACCATTAAGAAAGCAATGGCAAATTACTGAACATAAAATTTGCCTAGTAAAACCAGCAACAGCCACACAACAACAATAAAATGCTGGGGTTGGTTCTGCAAATACCTGTAAAAGATAGGCAACTAACAAAATTGTGTTAACTGGGCTTCTAGGTAAGAGCCTATGAACGTATGATGGGTTCCTTGGGGCTGAAAGAATTAGTTTAGCTTGATTATTCTTCACGTTTGTTTATGCTCACGAAGGCTGGCTTCAATTTCTATTTGGTCTTTGATGACTGTTTTATTAGGATCACTTCTTTCAGTACCAAACAAGTGTTGCTGTAACTCTTTCTTTGGGTGTGTGTGTGTGTGTGCATGTGCACACACTTGCACACAAGCACTGTCATACATTACAAGATGCATGTGCACACACTTGCACACAAGCACTGTCATACATTACAAGATGCATGTGCACACACTTGCACACAAGCACTGTCATACATTACAAGATGCACGTGCACACACTTGCACACAAGCACTATCAGACATTACAAGATGCATGTGCACACACTTGCACACAAGCACTGTCATACATTACAAGATGCATGTGCACACACTTGCACACAAGCACTGTCATACATTACAAGTTGCATGTGCACACACTTGCACACAAGCACTGTCATACATTACAAGATGCATGTGCACACACTTGCACACAAGCACTGGCATACATTACAAGATGCATGTGCACACACTAGCACACAAGCACTGTCAGACATTACAAGATGCATGTGCACACACTTGCACACAAGCACTGTCATACATTACAAGATGCATGTGCACACACTTGCACACAAGCACTGTCATACATTACAAGATGCATGTGCACACACTTGCACACAAGCACTGTCATACATTACAAGATGCATGTGCACACACTTGCACACAAGCACTGTCATACATTACAAGATGCATGTGCACACACTTGCACACAAGCACTGTCATACATTACAAGATGCACGTGCACACACTTGCACACAAGCACTGTCAGACATTACAAGATGCATGTGCACACACTTGCACACAAGCACTGTCATACATTACAAGATGCATGTTTTTTCAACCATCATCCGCCTCCCAGCAAACATTCTTTGACATGTGATATAATTTATTCAGTTACACCATGTGCGTTTTTGTACTCACCTTTACATTTTTCTTCTTTAAAAATAAATTACTTGCTTCTATTATTTCTCTAATTTTCTTTCTTTTGTTCGGGGGACAGATATAGGAGAGGAATTTGCTGTTGAGCCATCAGAAACAGAAGTGACCAACTTGGGGCGGCTAGAACTTCCATGCCAGCCCCCTGAAGCTGTACCAGAGCCTGAGGTACATTATGAATCAATTAAAGTTCAGCACATCTGTGATGCTACATTATGTTTGGAAGTTTAATGCATCTGTGATGTTACATTATGTTTTGAAGTTTGATGTATCTGTGTTGTTATGTTTTGAAGTTGAATGCATATGTGATATTATGTTTTAAAGTTTAAGGCATTTGTGATATTATTTTTTGAAGTTGAATGCATTTATAATATTATGTTTTTGAAGTTTAATGCATCTTTGATGTTATGTTTTGCAGTTTAGTGCATCTATGATGTTATGTTTTGTTTTAAAGTTTAATGCATCAGTGATACAATTTGAGGTTTCATGAATCTGTGATGTTATGTTTTGAAGTTTAGTACATCTTTGATGTTACATTTTGAAGTTAATGCACCTGTGATGTTATGTTTTGTTTTGAGGCTTCAAAGTGATGGCTTTACAGAGGAACAATCAGAATTCCTGGGATAGACAAAATGAATAATTTGAATGGTTTGAAAGAGGCTAGGGCTGAAATACAACTTACCATAAATATCTGAAAGAGGCAGTCATAATTTTTTTTAAGACAACTAATGAGAAGGAAGAAACCGGAACATTTTAGGACAACTGGAAAGATTTGTGAAAAAGGGGAATAGAGGAGGACAATGTGAAAAGTTTACTGTCTTTTTTTTATATTTTTTTTATGGAGGGGTATCAGCACATGAACTGATACATGCTGTTAAAGATTGCAAGTGGTGAAGAGGCAAGATCACCTTTACCAGTCTCTGCCCACATACTTGCAAAACTCAAGTTTTGGAACAAGACCAAAGTGCTGTAGTGGATGAACAACCAAAACATTCTGCCAGAGAAGAAGAAGAAGGAGGAGGCTGCTGCTGCTGCTACTGCTGTTTCCATTTCATGTACGCCATTTTTTAAATTGTTATATTCTTTTTTCTTTTTAAAGATTTCATGGCTGAAGGGGGGTCAGCAGGTTGTTGAGGATGACAGAATAACAATTGAAGACAGCGGTACCCTGGTGATTGAAGAATTCAGTGTGGACGATGAAGGCTACTATTCTTGTGTGGCTAATAATTCTTTCGACACCAAAACCAGCAGGGAGGCTTTTGTTTCTCTTGCTGGTAAGCTTTTTAAAAAATAATTAATTTGTCTAGGGGGTTTTGAGCTGAAATGCTATAGAAAGGTTCCCAGAATACCATGGACAAAGAAGAGAAGAAATACTGACATTTTAAAAGTCCTGAACATCAAGGAAGATTGGCTGATAAACAGCATCTTGTCTCACAACTGAAATATTTTGGTCATATCTAGTTCATGGCGATTTTGAAAAAATAATAGCACAAGTCATTGTACAAGGAAGGAGGGGCAGGATATAAGTGACTTCTTGAGTTTGAAAGTACATGAGGCAGGAGACTTGGTGAGAGACCGCGTTTCTTTCAGGCAGACCGTGATGAGAGCAACATTCTGCAAAGGACCTGCTACATGATGATGATGATGATGTTTTACGTTGTTATATTGTTTTAATAAATGGGACATTTTTTTTAAACAGCAGATACTATGACAGACAGCAAGCAATGTGACAAACAGCATGCAATATGACATGTTTGCACATTTCCATCTTTCCAGACCATAGTGTTATATTGTGCTGTGAGGAGGCATGAGACTATGTCTTGGGCCAGAAAATCATGGCTGATGAGCCACATGCAGCTCTTTAGCGATCTGAATGTGGCTCGGCCAGTCGGCCACAAATTGGTTTTGACTCTGAAAAGCATGGTTTTTGACAGGTTCTTAAAAAGAAATTTAGCTCTAAAAAAATGGATATCTACCTGTTGCTGATTTTTGGCTCTTTCGACTAAAGAGTTGTGGTCGAATATGACTAGCAAGACCTGAAAAGGTTAAGAAAAGTCTTCCACAATTTGAGCCTGCGATTTCAGGACCAATGTTGCCAAAGCATGTATTTAGTCTGCTGCTTCTCAGATGCTCAGCTCTCATTCTTTCCTTTATGTCAGTGTTTCTCAAACTTTTGTTAGTCGCAGCACCTTTTTTCAATTAAATATGACAAACATATGCTATGACAAACTGCCCATACCATGACACACAGCGCATAATATGACAAAACAGTTTTTAATAAAACTTATTGCCTATCTTGATGAGAGCCGCCCATTTGAATTGTTGTCTTCATTGTACAAAGCACCCTTCGAATTTTTCTTCTTGTGTGTTTTTTTACCCAGTAGTCTTTTCTTTGAAAGTTTCCGTAATTATTGTCTCTTTTCTTATTTCATTAGGTTAATGTTCTTTTATCGTCTCAAAAAGCAACACACAGTAAACCAGCAATTGTATAACATAATAGAAATTGTTTTAATAGTCATTATACATTATTCATCCTATTCATAACCCAGAAGGTGTGGTTAGGATAATTTTCAAATGTTCATCATCATCGTCATGTAGCAGGTCCTTTGCAGAACGTCGCTCTCATCATGGCCTGCCTGAAAGAAACTTGGTCTTTTGCCAGCTCTCCCACCCCATGTACTTTCCCAAGGAGTCACTTATATCATGTGCCCATCTTCAAGTTGGTCAGCCCCTGCCTCTCCTTCCTGGTACTTCTGCTTTTTTTCCCAATCCGTCGTGGCGCTTGATATGACCAAAATATTTCAGCTTCCAAGACAGGATGCTGTTTATTAGCCAATCTTCCTTGATGTTCAGATCTTTCAATATGTCAGTATTTCTCCTCTTCTTTGTCCAAGATATTCTGAAAATCTTCCTATAGCATTTCAGCTCAAAAGCTCCTGTTCTCTTTATTAATGACTGGGAGATAGTTCACGACTCACATCCATATGTAGTTTCAAATGTTAGCAATATAAATAATATACATAACAGAAAGAAATGATCTTTGCATATAAAATAGAAAGAGCATGCATTGGAAATATGGTTAACACTATACATCCCAATCATAAGCCAGACTGTTACATGATTTTATTTCCATGAAGGCTAATACTTCAAGCCCAAGTTACACCACATGTCAGTTTAAAAAAGTGTTTCCATATTTTGTTTTACAATATTGTTATATTTTTTTGTAATCTTTTCCTGCAGTAACTGGTGGTCCCATCGATGAGGTCACTCAGCCGTACGACAGACATGGTTTCAAGACAGATGCACCTGAACCAGAGCCAGAAACATCTTCTTCTGAACCAGGAAACCAGCAGTCTGATGTCAGGTACATTTCCAAGGTAAGGCTGCAGTCAGCAACAAATAATGATAAAGAATGTTGTGAGAAGCTGAGAATTATTTTTTTTTCTTAAGATAGTGTGTTGTGTGTTGAGTGTTGTGTGTTGAGTGTGGAGCTAAGAGTTGACATCCCAGTACTCAAGACATTCCCATAAGTGCTCCATCCTTAACAGCCAGCAAAGAGTTCCAATTCCAAGGGTGCCAGTGGCAGTTTGATTATATGTCCTTCTTGCTTTTCCTCAGAGTGTAAAGTATCAACCAGATTCCCTGGCCACACCTAGCTTTACCATTCTCTCCAGACCAAAATGATTGATTCGTGCCTCTGCATTGTTCACTTGTTCCCAAAGGGTCTTGACTACATCTAGCTTGTCACTCATAAATTCAACACTTTTTGGTGCAGAACCAGCCAGTCTGTCTGCCTGTTCATTTCCTAATACTCCTTTACAAACTATAAACAATGTAGGTTATGTACATAAATTTTTTAATCTGTCCTTGTTGTTGTCATAATTCTCCTATAGAACATTATCTCTGCTGTTTCGGTATGATTTCTTCCTATTCTCCTGAGTGTTCATGATTCATATCCATACAACAGGATTGGCTTTATGTTGTACTAAATTGTATATATTTATACGTACTTGTATTTGTGTGAAGCATTTTGCTGTTGTTGGTCATACCATATATGTTTAAAAAAACTTAGATATAATACTTGGAGTTACAAAACAGAAATGGAAGGCCAGTCATAGAAATGAACTGAGATGGGTGAAATCTACATCAACAAACCTCAGGGACTGAGAATGCTCAGTAAGAAAATGAAAAAGAAGATGTTCTTACATACATATACATCTGTTTTTATGGATGTATGTCATATCATTTTTGTGTTTGTATTTAGTATTCATATTATATATATTTATGAAATTATTGAGTAACACATAAAATACAACTGCACTGTGAAAGATCAGTGAGTGTTTGAAGGACTGAATGTAAGATTTGATGCATGCCCAATTTGTGAACCTTTAAAGATTACCCAAACAGTGTAAAGGGAATAGAAAATTTAATATTGTCCGTCCAAAAGCACAGTGAAGATCAAAATCTGTTCTTGAATTTAAAGAAAACGAAAATAATGTCCACAGATAAAACTGGCTGTCACCCAAAAATAACAATAAATGATGAAGAAATTGAAAATGTCACAAACTTTGATCTAGGCTCTATAATAAACAACAATGGAGACTGTTCGACAGAAATTAAAAGGAGGATGGCCATAGCAATGCAAAGATTGAACAGCCTTAAAAGTCTATGGTTAAGCACCAGCAAGGAGATAAAAATTAGAATTTTGAGAGCATGCATCTTCCCTGTGGCTACATACGGATGTGAGTCGTGGACTATCTCTCAGTCCTTAAGAAAGAGAATAGGGGCTTTTGAGCTGAAATGCTATAGAAAGATTCTCAGAATATCTTGGACGAAGAAGATGAGAAATATTGACATCTGAAAAGATCTGAACATCAAGGAAGATTGGCTAATAAACAGCATCCTTTCTCGAAAGCTGAAATATTTTGGTCATATTAAGCGCCACGAGAGATTGGAAAAAATTATAGCAGAAGGCACAGTACCAGGAAAGAGGGGCAGGGGCCGACCGACACGAAGATGGGCACAGGACATAAGTCTCTCCTTGAGTGTGAAAGTTCATGAGGTGGGAGAACTGGCAAGAGACCGAGTTTCTTACAGGTGGACTGTGATGAGAGCAACGTTCTGCAAAGGACCTGCTACATGATGATGAAAGATAACCCTCGTTCTCATTCTCCCCTCAGTTGTCAAAGATACATTGCATATAATTTTCATTGTTCATTGTGTTTCTCACCTGAGTTGACTAATAACCAAACTTAATTGATGTGAATAAATCATCATTATTCAAGTAGAAAAAAACACACTCTATATCCCAATTCTAACCCAGATTGGTTGAGCAAAATATTGTTTTTTTAAAGTATTACTACTAGCTGAGTTAATAAAGATACACTGCATGTCATAAGATACACTGCATGTCATAAGATACACTGCATGTCATAAGATACACTACATGCCATAAGATACACTGCATGTCATAAGATACACTGCATGTCATAAGATACACTACATGTCATAAGATACACTGCATGTCATAAGATACACTGCATGTCATTTTCTTTATCTAGGATCTTCACAGTGTTTACTACCTGGTCAAAAATCAGCCAGTGACTCTGACCTGTGAGGCCTACAATGTAGACTTTATTGAATTCTACTGTGGAAATGAGAAACAAGATGATCAAGATGTGGCTGAAAGAGAAGAAGAATTGTCATCTCCTGATGGCTCAGTAAACCTGGTGAAAGTTGTTCAAGCCACGATCAGCGTGACAAAAGAAGATGTGGAAGAGTTTGGAGCAGGTCAAGAATACTGGTGTCAGTGTGCAGGCAATTATCGTGTTCCTGGCATAGAGCAATATCAGAAGATACTTAGCGTGAAAGGGATTGTGGAAGTTGCACGTAAGTACAAGTAAAATATGAGTTTTCACATAAATTGATCATGAAACAGTTTGTGATCTTCTTGTATTCTTCTTTTTCTTCTTAAAGTCCATGCTTTGTGGCATTGCTAGTCATGTCTATCCACAATCTCCTGTCTCTGTACTCTCAATCAACTCTGATACAGATGCGATAATGTCAAACTGTTCATCATCATTTCTCTTGGTCTCCCTCTGCCTCTCCTCCCCTCCAACTTTCCTACTGATATGATGTATTTGTTTTCTCCTTCTCATCACATGACCACAGAATGTAGATTGTTTCTTTCTGATATGGACAATCAGTTCTCTTCATGATTCAGTTTCTTTCAAGATATCTTCATTACTCTTTTTATTCATGGGTCAGTTTCTTTCAAGATATCTTCATTACTCTTTTTATCTGTTCAATGTATTCTCATCTGAAGGACTGCTTCTTGTATTAGTTGTTAGTATTCATCCTCATCATTCTTCTTTTATGCTATAGCTCTGTGGCTTAGAGGTTAGTAAACTGTTCAACAGTTTCCTGATCTTTGAGTATTAGGCTTCATTTTCCACAGTGGACAGTATTTGTGGTATGAGTTTCACACCATGGAAGAGCCTGGGTCTTCATGGCATGTATACCAAAACACAATAGTAGTGCAGTGTAGTCGACCTTCTTTGTGGAGATGGCACAGTCATTAACACATCACATAGGACTTGCTGGTCAATTCCTACATTCCGTTCTATCCTATACAATTCTTTCAGTATTGTACATGTAATCAAATCTGGCCTGTCTGATTAACCTTTATTGTAGGGTTGCTTTGTGACATCCTTGCTTCCTCAATCCATTTATTTCCCATATCAGTGACTGTTTTGTGATTCATGAATATTTATCTGACCTAAAACAAAAGCTCAATTCTTTAGTCTTATAGATTACTTTTACCTTTTTATATTATACGAATGTTTATTTATCACAAATGTTAAGCCAATTTGTAAAATCACTTAAGATATGGAAAAAAAAGTTAAATGCATTAAAAAAACAAATGTCTGAGGAAAATATTGAAATGGGATAAATTCAAGAGCAATGAAGAAATAAAGAAATGTCTGGGCAACCACTAGCATCAACAGTTATAAGACAGAGAAGATGGCATCACATTGGACACCTTTTGAGAAGAAATGAACAGAAAATCACCAAACTATCACTGAAATGGGAAATAGAGAGATTGTGGAAAGGATACCCAAGAGAAACCCTTAGGTGAATGTTGATAGAGAAACCAAAGATACTGGACTGAATTCTATTCATGGTGTTGAAGTGATTGCTGAGGATAGAATGGAATGGAGAAATAGACTGGGAGCCTTAAGGGACATATAATGACACAACAGGACAATGAATGAAGTTAAAAAAGTAAAGGACCTTTTTCCTACTTTCAGCTCTGTGGGCTTATAGTGCTAGATGTTGAGTATGTAGTCTAAATCAGCACCTAATGGGTGACATGGTCATCATCATGCCGGCCACCTTTATTTCCCAGGACATTTCCTGGAACTAATTTTAGGCTTGGTTAGCTGAAAGCCAAAGTCCGATTTGAACACAAAATCCACCTTGATGAGGATTTAAGTCCTTTATGCCCAGAAGGAAAAATAAAGAATTTTTGCTCATAAATTGAAAGTGTTAAAATTTTCACACTAAACATATTATAAAACTTCAGATCTGAAAAAGAATTTCCAAAAAGAACCTGAAAATCAAACTGTCATGGTGGGAGACTCTTTAACCATTCAGTGCCAGCCTCCAGCAGGAAATCCTCCACCGAAGGTAATACCATTGTTGTGTTTGTTGCCACATGATCTAATATTCCAATTAGAAAAGTGCCTGATGATAACATCATTACTTATTTTGTTTTCATCAAAATGTAATCTAATTGAATAGGCAGGTTTTCCATTTCTAAACCTTTGTGTTAAAAAAATATGAAATATGCATGCACAAAGAAAAGCAACAATCAAATTCATAGTCTGTTGGTATCACCACGGATAACTGGCTCCATGAGAGCTAATAGACTGAAATGTTTGGGGCATATTGAAAGAATGTCAGAAGATAGAGAAGTAAAAACTGTATACACAGGGGAGATAAATGGTTATAGACCACGAGGCAGAACAAGAAGACAATGGAGAGATAATATCCAAACAGTTGGTGTCACCAACTGGAAAGAGAAGGCCAACCAGAAAGATGAATGGCCGCAGGTGATATCTGCAGCAATGAACCTCAAGGGCTCGGAATGCTGAAGAAGAAGAAGATGTTCAATAAAGATTTATAATAGTGATTTCAGTAAATAATTAATAATGTATTTGACAGTGGTCAGTGTCTATGGTTTAGGCATTGCAGACACAATTCATAATGCCGGGGTGCTGGATGCAATCCCAGCTGTAGTCCAGGGGCCTTGCGTTGGCTTCGATAGTGGTGTCAAGAAGCGACTGTCCAGAAAGCAGTGGCAAACTACTGGACGTAAACTTGTCTAGAAAAACCACAAAAGCCAAAAGATGCTGGGGTTGGTTCTGCCATGGCCAGCTCCAGATATAAGGTTGTACAGGAATTTTCGTTATTGTGAGGCTGGCATGGCCGGTCGGTGGTAACAGTTGTTAACAAGAAGATTTATACACAAATTGAACTATAATTTAATTAATTTGCAACATGCGTTATTTAATGAATTATCATTTTGAAGATAACAATTTTCTTATAGCCCACTCATTTATCTTCAGAATAATAATTCATCATGCTAGTGCAAAGTTTATCTTATCTTTTCATCTTGTTCTTGGTCTACCTTGTGCTCTACATCCTTCTATTTTGATACACTGGTGTCATAAAGCCATCTGTCTAATTGGGCAAACCATTTATTTTGAACATGTCCTGAAATACTTTCTTATGATCTCATTCCTGATTTTATCTCTTCTGGATCCTCTTGCAGCCCTTCTCAGACATCTCCATGGTTACTAATTTTCTTTTCTAGATTGTTTTGAATGGCCATATCTGGCCCTGGTGGAATAGCAAAGGAAGGAATATGCTTTGCATGAAATGCTGCTTTGTGCTGATCACAATTGTCTTATGCTGTTTCCAACAACGAAAAATGCAAACATATGTTGTGAAGTCATTTATGCCCTTAACTCAGTCTAAAGTGATACTTGCCCTTCTCCAGGAAGGAGATGAAGCATGTTCTGAGGAGAAAATTTATTTGATTGACACATATGTATTCATTCATAAAACCAGGTGTATTGGACCAAGGATGAAAAGAATGTCGAGGCCCTAAGTATCGCACCCTCTGGTGTACTTATCATTCCTGAGGTGCAGCTAGAGCATGCAGGAGTGTACATTTGCATTGCAGAGAATGATGCTGGGAAACGTATGAGTCAACCAATCAAGGTTGATGTTAAAGGTTAGTTGTAGACATTCTTATTTCTTCTTATATCTTCTTATATTCATGAATGTTAATTGTTGAAGTGGTTAATAATCATCATGACTAACTCTTTCTGATCATTATCCTCCTCCCCCCCCCCTCCTCCTCCTTCTCCTCCATCTCCTTTTCCTTCTCCTGCTTTTCTTCCTCCTCCTCCTCCTCCTCCTTCTCCTCCATCTCCTTTTCCTTCTCCTGCTTTTCTTCCTCCTCCTCTTCCTCCTTCTCCTTCTTCTTCTTCTTCTTTTTTAAAATGGTTATCTGAGAAGACCAGTCATTTCAACCACTACATCATGGTCTGAGGGAGTACAAATCTTCTAATTCCTATTTTGTGCAAATTTATGCTGCGTACTTAATCATCTTTAAACAGAGGTGGGCATTATACCTCCAAGCCGCTCCACCCCTTGGAGACATTTAATTAATTATTGAGACAGAAACAATAAAGGAAGCAAAGGGGTTTTGCTCATTAAACAAAACAAAACAAAAATGACTGATAAGTGAATGGTATAGGGAATCCGAAATACTTATATTGCCTACTTTCAGACAAACTGCAGTTGCCTATTTTCTTTTAGACTGTCTTTAGGTATCTACAGTCAGACCAACTTTAAGTTTATACTTTCAGTCTGACTTTGTATGTCTACATTCAGACCAACTTTAAGTTTATACTTTCAGTCTGACTTTGTATGTCTACATTCAGACCAACTTTAAGTTTATACTTTCAGTCTGACTTTGTATGTCTACATTCAGACCAACTTTAGGTTTATACTTTTAGACTACTTCAGATTTCTACTTTCAGACTGACTTCAAATTTCTACTTTTAGACTACTTCAGATTTCTACTTTCAGACTGACTTCAAATTTCTACTTTTAGACTACTTCAGATTTCTACTTTCAGACTGACTTCAAATTTCTACTTTTAGACGGACTTCAGATTTCTACTTTCAGACTGACTTCAAATTTCTACTTTTAGACTGACTTCAAATTTCTACTTTCAGACAGACTTCAGGTATGCACATTCATGTTGACTTCAGCTTTCTACTTTCCTAATTGCTTTGGTTGCCTACTTTCTTTCATACTGATTCAGCTGCCTACTTTTAGGCTGACTTCGGCTTTCTACTTTTAGACTGATTTCAAGTGCATCAGTTAGGACTGACTTTAGATTAGCACATTTAGACTGACTACACTTGTATACATTCAGTCTGTCTGCACGTATAGACATACAAACTGACTCTTAATTTTGTTTCTCCACTGTGTTTTGCAGGCAAAGGTGGCACACCACCCATAAAAGGAGGTAAGAATTTTCAAACGCATAATTTTGCTTTGTGCTCTTCAACTGACAAACTCTTTGAAATAATTTTTACTTTGTGCTTATTATATATGTTATAAACACAAATATTATATTTTTAATCATTAAAGCCTATTATGTTAGGAGCAAAAGTTGTTAACTTTTTACTTTTTGCAGTTAAATTTCATGACCGAGATTTAAGCACTTCATGTGAATTTACCTAAAGATTTAATGTGTGCATTTTTGTTTAATAGTTCAGATTAAATTTTTTTTATAAATTATATTTTGTTTAAACAAATATAAACATTTTCCAATAAGCTTCTTTGTATTTTTTTTTTTTTAATATTCCACCACCTTCTCACTTTTCCACTACCTATAATACAAAATTATTTTTGTTCAAACATGTAGATTGTGCTGTAGATGTATTTAAAAAAATAAAAATATTATTTCAAATGATTTAGCATTTTCTTTTTGCCAAGAAATAACTATCGAAGACAGTAAATTTACCCCACTGCATAAAAGAGTAGTTAATCTCTGTTAAATGAGTTGTGCATGGAATGTAAACATATACATTACTGAGTGGATTGATAGGTTAGAAATCTTCATAGTTTTGATCTGTGCAGAGTATGCTTAGATAGCAGAGTGGTGTTGGTTTCATGACGTGATCTGTTAATTCTGTTATCTGAAAGAATTAATGATCTCTCTAAATCTAATAATTATGACAACGTGACCCATTGAGTGCCATTTGACCTATAAACATTGGTAATGCACTACCTGCCTGGTGTACCTATGGCATGAAAAAGTTTCTTTATTTTAATTTTACTAAGTCTACACACTATTTGTATTTTTTTTTTTTTTTTTTTTTTTTTTTTTTTGCAATAACTGGAACTAAAATAATTGAAAAGAAGTGAAAGAGATCATTAGAGAGCTAAAAAATGATATTACACAATACATCACAAGAACAAAATGTCATTTTGGAGGAATCACTTTAATAAAATTAATGTAAATTATATTCACAAAACCACACTAATTGCAAAAGCCATTAAAATAGTTATCATATTACACATTGGTAATTTTTCAGTGATAATGAAAGTGTTAGCTTTATATATTTTAATGTTTAAAAGAAATACGGCCTATTAATTTCTAATTTTATAATAAAGAAATTGCAAAAGCCTTATTTAAAATTTATAGTGCAAACAACTGAATAATTCTGTTGCATATTTATTGTATTCTATACTGTTGTCATTCTGCATTATTTGGCATATTCTGTGTATGGTGTTGCCTATATAAAACTATACTGAAAGTATACATATACTGTACTCTCTAAAGCTAGCTTTCTGTGGGAACTGTTACTTTATACAGTATTACTTGTGTACATTATCTATTCTGTTGCAGTAAATGTATAAGCTGAGCAATATTAAATAACGAAAGAATCATTTATAAGCATATATATAAAGGATTATTGAAAAGAAAAACATTTTATGAATTCTAGTTATAACCCAGACGGACTGAACAAGATATTGTTGTTTAAATGACTACTGTCATTACTTAATACATAGGTAGAAACTGTTAAAACGCCATTCATAACCTGTATTGTTTCTGTACATGTAAGATATGGACAATAAGCAGACAAGCTAAAAAAAACAACAAAAGATGTTTCTGAGAATAATGCAAAGACAATCATGGAATGATAGAACAACAAGCATGGCAGCTCACCTCGAGACAGATTAGAGAAGTTAGACATAGACATTGATGTTTTTCAGATATGTTATCAGAAAGAATGAACTCAAGAGCTTGGTAATGACCAACAAGCATCATGGAAAGAGCAAGGGGCAGGCAAAGAGATAAATACCTGGTTAGCTTAGATAGTGGTGTGTGGGGGGGGGGGTGAGATAAGAACACTGATCTGATCCTTGATTATGGTGATTGTGTTAGATGGTGAAACATGACAGCCTACACTTATTGGCATTGCACATGATGATGATGATGATGATGAGAAATTATTATGAAAAATATTAGCGTTTGAAGTACATTTATAAGTTGGGCCATTAAATATTTACCACGTTTTACACTTTCTATCACAGGGAGTTATTACTGTAATTCTTTCTAACCTTAGGTATTATACTTGAAAGTAAGAATATATGGTCAGGTGAAGTTAAAAAAATAATACTGTGGGATAAAATAAACTAACATTTGAAATCATCATCATGTAGCAGGTCCTTCACAGAATGTTACTCCCATCGCAACCCGCCTAAAGATTAAAATTTGGTCCTTGCGAGTTCTCCTGGTCAAGGTGTTTATGTCATCATCATCATAAACCATTGCTGCTGGTTAAGTGCTGTGGGAAGGGATAGTTTGTGATCCAGTGGACGCTGGCTGCCACCGGCTATTGTCATGCCATGAAGACATTTATGTCCTGTACTATTTCTTTCCTGGAACCATGCCCACTGTCAGCATTACATTTTAGATACACTGTGTTAAAGAAACAACTTGCTGGAACTTAAGGAAGCAAGGCAAATGTAATAGCTTTGAAGTAACCTGTAAACATATGGTACAATGCTTGTTATAAATTGAAGTTATCTTCTGCATGTTAACTTTGATTAAATTGCAGCGTTAATATTTTATAAAGGGCCAAACTGTATCCCTTAGAAATATTTCTGAATATGAAAATAGCACACATGTCATTTATATATATATATATATATATATATATATATATATATATATATATATATATATATATATATATATATATATATTTGTAATTATCATTTTCTGTGCACTATCTTCTTTCATAGTTTGTAGCATTTTATGATCGTATGATATTCCATTCATAATATATTTCGCATTCCTTAGCAAGCTCAGCAATTTTTAGCAACAGCCTCTGTGTGTGTGTGTGTGTGTGTTCGGGTGCGCATACATGTGTGTGTGTGTGCATGTGTGCAAACATTCAAACATATGTGTATGGTCATATTATGTATGGAAATTCAGACAGAACGTAGGAAAAGTCCCCTAGTGGTGAATGGTTTAAACAAAAAAAACTGCTTGTGGTTTTCGGAGAGTTGTGTTACAGAAGAGGTTGGGACCTCACCATGTTAGTTAGTTAGTTAGTCGACAGAGTATCCTCATTGCTCATCGAACCATTCAGTCCATAAGTGCTCGAATCCCCTCTTTAGTAAATCCCGCAGCGTTTAGTGGCTCATGACACCAGTTCTGTGTTGGTTTCTTTTTCTTCTTTGGCTTCCTGCATAGTGCACTTGTTTGGCCACACCCCTTTTAACATGTTGTTATGTTTTTCTTGCAGTCTGGTCATTGTTGCAGATTCGGTCATCACTTGGTTCTCTCAAATGTCTTAATTCCTGTAGAGCAGTCAGAATATCAACATGGTCCAGGGCCTCTCGACCCTCCAAGTAGCTGTACCTGCAAGCTAATTAGCTTGCTCACTTCCTTGCACATCCGAGTGCCCTGACCCAGATATGACACTGATATGTGTCAACCCCACTGCTTTAGAGACTCAAGCCACTGTGTTCGGATCCAGCCCTTCTCTATCTCACATGTAATATGCCCAAAGAAAGCAGTGGTACACTATATCCGACCTTCACTGTGGAGATAGCACAGTTTATTATCATTATTATTTTTGGATGAAGATGTCCGTATTGTGCCCGCCATTTTAATTTCCTAGATAATTTAGTGCTGCCTGGGAGCCTAGCTCAATTTATAGAATTTCCTCACCACAAGGGGGTTTACACACATGACTAACAGGCCAATGAGCAGGTGATCTATCTATTGCTTTACTGACACTACCTGACTTCTTATTATCAGCCTCAAATACTAGCTGTTTATATTTCTTCTTAACTTCCTCTTCTACCATTCTGGGTATCAAGGCTCTGCTTCTTGCTCTTCTAGCCACCTCAGCCATAAAGGCACTGTTTTTCTGCTTCCTAGAATTTTAGCATTGCCATGGTCAAGCGCCATTTGATCAGTCCATTTATTTCTCACTGTATTCTTTGTAGCATAATCAATCCACTGCCAGACTGCTAGACCCGTCAAAGCTTTACCAGTGGCCCATTGGCCAAGACTTTTTCTGGTGATCTGGGATGACTTTTCTAGTTTTCGTAGCAACCCTGTGGCACAGTACCATGCCATACTTCACCAAATCATAGCAGTCCCCTACTTTGACCTGTCTACCACCTCTCATAACATGGACTTGGGGTTGGGCTTCAAGAGGTAGCTCTTTAGACTTGAGAGTTATATAACATGACTGTTGTAATGGCTGCTACATAGAGATAGTACCTGTATATATTTATGCATGTGTGGTTTTTTTTCTCCAAAATTATTTGTTGCGACCTATACCAGCTCTTTTTCACATGAAATATTTGAAGCTGCAGGTGGTGTTTGCTCAAAGGGTGAACAAAGATACCAAGGGGCATGACTGGTATTTAATTTGTCTAATAAGAAATTTTAGCATTAATTTTCATAGACAGAATGTACAAAAATAGGATTAGTTTCATGTGTGTGTTTATTGATATATACATTTATAAATGATAATAGTTTGGCAATGAATGTTTGATCTCATAGTGCATGATACCTGACCCTTTTTACAGAAACAGAAGAAAGTGTAGACGGAGAATCAAATGGAAATTCTGAAACAAGTGTCCATGAATCTGACAGTGATACTGAGTCTAGTAAAGAAAGTGAAGATGTTGCTGGAATCGTAGAATCTAATTCTGAAGAGTCTGAACAAGTCATGGATAAATCAACAGAAAGGCCAGAAGGAGATTCAGATAGAAATATAGAGAAAAATGTTACTGTTGGAAGATCAGAGCAAGATGGAAGGGAAGATGAAACCATTGATGAAAGAGAAAATGAAGATGGAGAAGAAGAAGAAGATATTGGGGGAAACAGAGTTGGGTCAGAATATAAAAATGAAAGCAGTAGCAATCAAGGAGAAAGGACCAAACCTACTCATGATGATTTGGATAGAAATGAGAAAACACAAATTCTGGATGAAGGTTTCAATGTAGATGAATATTATGAAAGGCAAGATGAAATCAGCATGAAGAGTGACGACAAAGGTGGCAGTTTGGAAGGAGATGAAATACCCAAAATGACAAGCCAAGAAGAGAATGGAAGTATAAATGGCATTGAGAGGCGAAAGAGTAAGTTCACAAGTGTTACCATTAGCTTCGCTTACAATTGAATTCTTAGATCACAATAACCAAATGTACCCAACATCATTTAATTCTGAGATCACAATAACCAAATGTACCCAACATTATTTAATTCTTAGATCACAATAACCAAATGTACCCAACATCATTTAATTCTGAGATCACAATAACCAAATGTACCCAACATCATTTAATTCTGAGATCACAATAACCAAATGTACCCAACATCATTTAATTCTGAGATCACAATAACCAAATGTACCCAACATTATTTAATTCTTAGATCACAATAACCAAATGTACCCAACATTGAAATTTCCTTTGTGTGTGTGTGTTTGTTTTACTAAAATTAAATTTTAAAATGACAATCCTCCTGTCAGCGCCTTTGGGCAGCTTATTATGAAATCCACTGTATTATGGCAGATATTTGTGGTCTAAGCATTAAAATTTTATTGCAATAACTATTTCACAGTTGGCTGAAAAGTACCTGCTGCTATTATTTTATCATCAAGAACTTAACAAATTACACTTTTTTTTTAAATGTTAATAATTTAACTAACATGACTGTATAATTTTTAACTGGCAGTGGCTGTTAACTTATTCATGTTTTCATAATCACATTTACTGTTAATAAAAATAATAATTAACAAGTGCCAGGCAGCTTTGCTTTTTTTTAATTTTTAGGCATTTTGGAATTTTGTGTTATTTGGATAGTAGAATTTTCTCATAAGCCTGAAACATGGATTTACATTGCTTATAGTTACTCATTGATGAAACCAACATGAGTTATCTTTTTACACTCAATCATGTTTGCTTGAAAGAACATTTTAAAGAATGTTTATTCATCCTTGTTGACAAAGTAATGTAAAAATATAACTATAACATAATAATATTATTCCAAAAATGTTTATGGATTTAAACATGCATTAACAGCAGTCTATGAAATTTATAGTGTATTATTTGGTAATCACAGTGTTATCTCTATGCTTTTATAAATACTCTTGTCTGTTTTGTTATGAAATATATTTCTTCAATAACTTTGATTTGAAGTGTTAATTTTTTTTGCATGTTCACATGATATGAAGTGTCAACAATATTTGTACATCTTCTTAGTTAATGTTAGTGAGTTTTTTTTTTTTTTTTTTAATAAATACCAGAATTACTCAGCTATTAATGTCAAATATAGTCTGTAAATACCCATACCTTAGGGGGAAAACTACAACTGCTCAAAGCACCAGTAATTAGTATGTTTACATATGGTTGTGAAATGTGGACTTTAACAGCAGAACTCAAAATAGAAGATACAAGCACTGGAAATAAGATCTTTCTGAAAAATTCTTGGTATATCATACAGAGATCACATCATAAATAATGAGGTTCGCCAACTGATTATCCTACTCATTGCCAGTTAGGCACACCTCTTCTAACTACAGTGAAAAGATAAATGAATGCAATGGTACTGACATGTAATAAGAACTAACAGCTCTCAAAAAGGGTACTACAGGGCTTAGTAGAGATAGAAAGAGGCAGACCAAGAAAGACCTGGTTACAGAGCTTGATGGACTGGACAGGCTTTAGGCATGCAACTGTGAAGTCCATTGCATCTGACTATCAAAGGTTAAGGAAGTTGATCAGTCAACAGAAACTGACGACTCAGTGAAATACAGTGTTATGAGATGATAATGTGTGCGGAAAGGGGGGGTAGGGTAGTGTAACTGTATGTCTAAAATATTACCCCTCCAGGATGGCATTTTGTTGTCATACACAGGGTGGTATCAGGCAATGCTGTATTAATTAACATTCCTAAAGGTGCTTATGTCTTTATGTTTTCTATTTGAACATATATTTTTAACCACTAATATGATTATGTGTAGTTTTGTGGACAAGCCAGTTTCTTTGGTTCATAATTTTAGCACTTATAAGTTTTGGTGAAAAAAAATGTTTTTGCTTTCAAATGATTGTTTGTTACTGCTTACACAGTTGTCATTTGATAGTTTTTAAACAGTTAAAAAAGAAAGTTTTGTTAAGTAAACATAAATATAAATGATTTTATCACATCCTAATATAATTTTTTTTTACTTCTAATATAATAGGTATTTGGATACAAACAATTCCACGGATAAATAGTCTTTTATATTATTTTCTAAGAAAAATGCTTTATTCTATTGTGAATATCAGGGTTATTGTTGCTAAATTCAAAACTAAAATATTAAATAGCCAAACATATAAGTTAGAAAAACATATCTGTTATCTGAATATACACAATAGTTATTAAGTCGTCCCCATGTGGGATGCAATGTTTTTGTTTTTTGAAGCCCCACCCTGGCTTCTACCGGGGGCCCTGAATATAGCCGGGCCATAAATATGGCCTAACAGCTGAAAGGGGTTTCTGGGACCTCTCCATGGGTGATCCTCATTCGCATGGTGGCACTTTGTGTCACTGGTTGTTTATCACTTGTATGATGTCTTGGTGGGGTTCAACTACCTAGCTACCTACCTACCTACCTACCTACCTAGCTACCTACCTAGCTACCTACCTACCTACCTACCTACCTACCTACCTACCTACCTACCATCTGTTATCTGAAAGAAAAAAACTCTGTACATCCCAATTAAAACACAAAAGGGTTGAGCATATTATTGGAGCGCTACTATTGCCAGCATCACTACCACCACTACTACTATTATGACTGTGATATGACTACTACTGTTACTGTATATACCAACTAATGTTTAGTTTAGCTACAGTACTGAGTTTCAATTCAATTATGCTTACAACTGATGCAGCCAAAAAAAAATGATGTAATCTTCTTGTTTGTCGCTGTGTGTGTGAGAGTATTTGTGCGTGTGTGTGTTTGTAAGGTAAATATCTGAGCTCAGTAAACTACTTTAAAGTAACATGTTTCCCACTACTAACTCATGAAATGTACAGTTATTATAATATATGCATTAAAATCTGTTTTGAGTTTTTATACTGCAATGTGCCTGCTGTAACCCTGCTACTGATGTATAGTAATCCGATTGTTTGATTGCATAATGCTTCATTTTCACAATAATTGATTCTTCCATCTGCACACATATTTTTCTGCAAGATCCAGCAAAACTTCTCCCTTTCCGTTTCTCAGGTATTGAGGGGAATGAATGTGCCCAAATGCTTTCATCATGTTCAAACCTTTTACCACGAAATGCGAATCATGTAGAATACTGCGAGTGAGTAAAACATTCATTCAGATTATCTTACATTTAATTTTCTATAAGTTATTTGTGACCTCTAATCCCTAATTCAGTTTTTTAGTTTAAAAGGGGCTGTGTGGTCTTGAGGCATGGTGTCCACTTCGAGTGCTAAAGGTTCCAGATTCAAGCCCAGGTAAAGGCTGGGATTTGTTCACATGGACTTGGACTTCTAGTAATTCCCCCTGGTTTTTGGATAGTGAGACTGGAAGTCTGTGCATTGTTGCGCACATAAAAAATCCCTTGGGTTTTGGAAATTGCTGCCCGGGCACAATTTTGAGTTGAAAATCTACCCAAAGTATTTCAGGATCCTCGCCAGTGCTACAGAGCCTGTGCACTGTGCTGAGCTTCTTCGGACTCAGACTTGAGTTAGAAGAAGAACGGAGCACTACCTGTGTGCCATGATGTTGATCCGTTGTTCAAAACCTCAAAACTTTAGTTTAAAAATATAATATGTAGACCTTTTCTGAAACTCTGTTAATGGTAAGGACTGTGTTGAATTCCTTTATTTATACTCATATTTTATCAGTATTTATAATTCCTTCTTTTCTCGCTTCTACTTATTTTCTCTTTTGTCAGTTAGGATTTTAACCAATGATCTTTTACCCTTCCTCTTCTTCTTCTTAGCATTCACCAGTTGTAACTTAAGCATAAAATTAAAGAGTTTTATTTATTCGCTTTGGGACTTTTATTCTAGCACTTAAATTCTGTGAGCACATCCATTCTACAGCTGTGGATTTTTTTGGTGTGTGTGTATGCAGACTGCTAGTTCCTCCCTATCAAAAGAATGCACCCTGACTTTTGAGGAAATAACCCTCATTAGTCCTATTTTATGTCTTGAGCCAGAAGTAGAACAAAGCACTTATGGGTTACTACCTGTGTGCCAAGATGTTGATTCATTGTTCAAATCTTAAATCTCAGCACATCTCAGTGGGTTTTGTTGTTATTATTGTATTTTTTTTGTTGTTTTCTTCCTTGGTTGCAATTTAAACTTCTTCTTTCAGCTCTGGGTCAGTATAAGTTTCTTTTAAATGCAGTTTGCCTATCTGTGAACTTCTTATGTTTATTTTGGCTTTGTTCTTGTATTATCGGTAGTAGCTATGGATGTACTCACTCCTTTTCTTCCCAGACTCAATGTTTTTTCTTTGTGCTTGATTCTGACTGATTTTCCCCTGTGTCGACTTATTGTCAACAGCACTCATTCAATAATAAATCCATGTTCTATTGTCTCTTTAAATAGATCATCTATTTTACTGTTGTCTCTTATTCTTTTCATTATTACTCTTAACATTATTCAGTTTCTGTTTTCATAATTACTTTAAAGACTTTAATTAATCTGTTGGTGGAATACACCTTATTATGTGAAACATATATAATATGACTGGAATAGTCAAAGTACACAACGTTGTTCTAAATCATGGAAACATCAAGTTTAGGTCATTGATTTGGTACCCATCTATTACCTATTTCTGCCATACAGTAGTCACAGACTATTATCTTCCAAATCTGATTGTTTCTTTTTAAATATTCTCTTATTATCATCATCATTACTTACCTTTGTGTTCCTTCTTGAGTATAAAGAAACTAGTATAGATGAATCTCTTTCATGCTAAAATTGTTCCGGTTCTTCCATTTACAGTAAACATTTATATTATAATTTGTTCATATGTCAGTTTTGTATAATTTTTTAAAATATGCATTTACATAATAATATTCCTATTATTTATTTTCAAAAAGATCATCATCATCATGTAGCAGGTCCTTTGCAGAACGTCACTCTCATCACAGTCTGCCTGTAAGAAACTCGGTCTCTTGCCAGTTCTCCCGCCTCATGAACTTTCACACTCAAGGAGTCACTTATATCCTGTGCCCATCTTCATGTCGGTCAGCCCCTGCCCATCCTTCCTGGTACCATGCCTTCTGCTATAATTTTTTCCAATCCCTCGTGGCGCTTGATATGACCAAAATATTTCAGCTTTCGAGAAAGGATGCTGTTTATTAGCCAATCTTCCTTGATGTTCAGATGTTTAAGATGTCAATATTTCTCATCTTCTTTGTCCAAGATATTCTGAGAATCTTTCTATAGCATTTCAGCTCAAAAGTCCCTATTCTCTTTCTTAAGGACTGAGAGATAGTCCACGACTCACATCCGTATGTAGCCACAGGGAAGATGCATGCTCTCAAAATTCTAATTTTTATCTCCTTGCTGGTGCTTAACCATAGACTTTTAAGGCTGTTCAATCTTTGCATTGCTATGGCCATCCTCCTTTTAATTTCTGTCGAACAGTCTCCATTGTTGTTTATTATAGAGCCTAGATATTTAAAGTTTGTGAAATTTTCAATTTCTTCATTATTTATTGTTATTTTTGGATGACAGCCAGTTTTATCTGTGGACATTATTTTCGTTTTCTTTAAATTCAAGAACAGATTTTACAAAAAGATAGGTTGCACAATATGATTATAACAGTTGTTTAAAAAGTACACTTTAAATATATTAAACTCAACAACTGTACCCCTAAAATCTGTTACATTTAATAATATTTATACTTTATCTATGCAAACATAAAATAAGCAAAGTTAATTGGTAAGCATAAATACCCAGTACTGAAATAAAAAATAAAAACATTCTATATGTATCCCAATTATTACCCAGATGGGTTGAACAGGATTTTATAAATTGCTACAACTTATTATTGTATTTATAATTTTGCCTCTTTAGTTTCAATATTTCCTTATTGCTTTTCAATGAGTCTGTTAGTGTATTTCTAATAGCTTTGTTGCCTTTAAGTCTCATTTTAAAATCAATTCAACCTGCTATCTCCATCATGTGTGACATGTATTTCTCAGAGCTGTGCAAGATTACTCTGCATGTGTGGAAAATTATTTCCAAAAATGCACTGGAATAATCAATGAAATTTCTATGAATGCTGTCAAGATGGCTTACATGGACACTCGGGAGAAGTGCACCTTGAGTAAGTTGCTTCTGCTTGTGTTGTGCTGCTGAAACCTCAAATTAACTCTTTCAGCTCCCAGGCAATATATTGTATATTTGGGCAGAGAATATTAAAAAGATCTGGTTTTCCAGGGGATGTTACCACATAGAATTTAGCTTATTTCAAAGTAAAGTACTATACTACCATGCAGAATTTAGCCTAATTCAAAGTAATGTACTATACAACATGACTTAAGCCTATTTCAAAGCACACAAAAAAGTATTTTTTTAAATGTTGTTCAAGTAAATTTTAGAAATCTGGCTTGGCCAAGGGACATTTTTCATATTCGTTAAGTACCAACAAATAAATATAGCTTACCCAAAGGTCCTTTTCACCATGCATTTAACCTATATAAAAGTTATGAATTAGTAATTTTTGATTTGTACATGCTCCTTCACACTGGACTGCAGGTCACATCATAACTGCTTTGTAGTGCCCCAGTAAAACTATACAGCTGAATGGGGTTTCAATTGATTCTCAGCCTTGAGATATTAATTCTGCAGCCTGTAATCCTAGTGGAGAAAGACTATACAAAAAAATTGTAAAATATTGTCACATAGTTTACCCTATCAAAAAGTAATGCACCTGTAATCTATGACATTTCTCCCTCCCCATTCCCTTTGGGTTATCAGCTGTAAGACATTCTGAAAGAGTAAAATTATGGCTGCATTACTAAGAGTGATTGAAGTGACATATAGAGGTGTAAATACATCCTTGGGAAGCTGTTTGTGACAAAAATGTCTGAACTAGCATGGTGATGGAGTGAACGCATGCAAATTGTGCCCCATGTTCTTATTACTTGTTATGCTATAACTGAAAAAACACTCATCTATCTGTTTAATTTCACTGATTTGAATGCATGAGATGTATAACTTTTAAAACTGTTTTTCTTTACAACAAATATATGCTGGCCTTTTGTGACTGTTTTGTGTGTTTGGAATTAATAACTTTATAAATATATATATAACTTTTTAAATTATTACAAGTAATTTACAATCGAGAGCTACAGATGTGCATAGACTATCTCTCTTGCCTACCAGCCCAGTGCTTATAGGTTTGAATCCCCATTAATGTGAATATTTGTTAACTTGACCTGAGCTTCCCTTTCCCACCCAGAGGACAATGGGTACTGTCAGCATGGAGACTCTACAATATGTTGAGGAGAGAGTCAGAGCCTTCATGGGCTTGTCCCGAGTGCTGTGATGTCATAACTTAACTCAGAATGCCAGCTGAACCCAGAATCCCATGTCAACCCAGCCTAGGATATGCACTAGAAAATGTCATGGAAAGCAAAGGCAGTGAATGATATTGACCACAATACCCACTATGTGTCGATTGGTCTATTTAAATGCCAGGGCCTGGCATCATATACCTAGTGCGTCTAATTACATAAAATGAGATTAAAAGATGAGTTATTACAATAAAATGTTTGCACAGTTTATTAAACATATTTAAAAATAATTTGTGTGCCTATAGAAACCAAGTGCCAAAGACTTCAAGAATGTAGAACCATTTCATCAAACTTGCCAGACACTTCTGTGGAGCAAACAGGTCTCTCATTTGAAGAGCTTTGCAGGTTTGTATTCAACATGATTTCTTTTTGTATTTATGCGTCAATCATACTTTAATGCAGTTGTATATATAGATATATATATATATATCTAAGGCCGTGAATATCAGCATCTACATAGCACCACACACCAAGTTTGCTTGCTTCCTCTTCACAACCTGATTCTGAAAGACAGAACAGGACTAGAGAAGGAAAAGAACATGTTATGTTATCACAATGATGTCACTGCACATTGGGCATTCCCATGTGCGCTCAGTCCTCTGATGCAGCAGCCACTCCAAAGTACTTCTACTAATCGTTCCCATGAGAAGCTGGTTATATCAACTCCTTTCTCTGCCTCAAAGACAGCACAGACGTGCTTCACAATACTTTACACCCATGTCACGCAGTCGTGTTGGTGTCAGGGATTCCTCATTATCCACTAGCCCAGTCCGTACAGCGTTGACGATATCTGCTCTCTCCATGCTTCTTCCCACAATCCTTAGTGCGATGCTTGCCAGTTGATCCGCTCACTCATATCCCTTTACGCCTGCATGACCAGGTGTGTAGATCCAGGTGAGGGGGGTTAAGTACGATTTTCGAATGCTTTCTACTCATTCAGAGCACATACCACCTATTGATATCTATCAGCGGCTATTTTTATGGTCAGAAGAAAACACATATTTGTGTGTCTGTTTATATGTGTGTATGTTGCGTGCATGCCATCATGCGTGCATCTTGTGTATATGTGCATGTATGTATATATGTATGTGTAGAGTGTGTGTAATCTGGTAATCTTAGTTTCAGCTTCATAGCAAACGGGTCACCCCATAGTTGCTTCGCACCTGTTTAACAAAAAACACACAAAATGTTTATCACAGTTTAATTGAAATCCGCAGCTAACAGTGTCATTCCATGCACTAAACTCAAAAGCTGGGCAACGAAACTATATCCTTCCAGTCTACAAATAGAGCGAAAATGCAACGGCCACTGTCTGGCAGAAACAAAAAAACGTGCCACGGCTAAAAAAAGTGGCCGTGCCTAGCATCCATTTTGACCAGAAGCATTTTGTGAGGGTTAATAAACGGTCACACCAGCAGTACCCTCACTAATAGTTAGAGAAGGGACTTGGAACATTACATCCACCAGCAGTACCCTCTCTAATAGTTAGAGAAGGGACTTGGAACATTACATCGACCAGCAGTACCCTCACTAATAGTTAAAGAAGGGACTTGGAACATTACATCGACCAGCAGTACCCTCACTAATAGTTAGAGAAGGGACTTGGAACATTACATCCACCAGCAGTACCCTCACTAATAGTTAGAGAAGGGACTTGGAACATTACATCCACCAGCAGTACCCTCACTAATAGTTAGAGAAGGGACTTGGAACATTACATCCACCAGCAGTACCCTCACTAAAAGTTAGAGAAGGGACTTGGAACATTACATCCACCAGCAGTACCCTCACTAATAGTTAGAGAAGGGACTTGGAACATTACATCCACCAGCAGTACCCTCACTAATAGTTAGAGAAGGGACTTGGAACATTACATCCACCAGCAGTACCCTCACTAATAGTTAGAGAAGGGACTTGGAACATTACATCCACCAGCAGTACCCTCACTAATAGTTAGAGAAGGGACTTGGAACATTACATCCACCAGCAAGCGTCGCCCCTACAACGACCTGACTGCCTTCGTTAACAACTGTTCACCCAACAGCCATGCAGTTCTTTGGCACGAAGGAGACACCTTGAACTTGGGTTTCGGACTGTGGACTCCCTACAAGATATGTTATTTTATGCTATTACAATCGATGTCATGGCACATTGGGCATTCCCATGTGTGCTCAGTCCTCTAATGCAGCAGCCACTCCAAAGTACTTCTACTAATTGTTCCTATGAGAAGCTGGTTGCATTGTTTCCTATCTCGGCCTCGAAGACAGCAAAGACGTGCTTCACTATACTTTACTCCCATGTCCCGCAATCGTGTTAGTGTCAGTGATTCCTCATTATCCACTAGACAAGTCCATACAGCGTTGACATTATCTGTGACAATGTGTGGGGTCGGGGGGGGGGGGGGGGGGGGGATTTCTTTTTTTCTAGAGAAAAGATGCTGGTATTCAGTGTGTCTAAAAAAGTTGTCTGTATTTCCCACAAAAACTTTATTACAATAGCGATAAACAAATGATGCCTTTAAAAGGTGATAGTTCTGTGTACAGTTGCATACCCCCAGAAAAAAAGCCCTAAATATATATGTATATATATATATATATATATATATACACATGCATATATGTATATATGTCTGCATTTGCGGCTTAGGCTTTGGGAACGCGCTTCGTAATGTCTGGGTGCCGGATTGGATCCCAGCTGCAGGCATTGCACCTTGCGTTGGTTTCGACAGTGATATCGAAAGCTGACCATCCAGAAAGCAATAGCAAACTACTGAACGTAAAATTTGCCTATAAAAACCACAAAAGCCTAAAAAATGCTGGGGTTGGTTCTGCAGCGTCCTGTAAAGGATCTGCGACTAACAACTAACTATATATATATATATATATATATATATATATATATATATATATATATATATATATATATATATGTATGTATATATATATATGTATATATATGTATACACACACACAACAGCCTAAAAAAATGCTGGGGGTTGGTTCTGCAGCATCCCGTAAAGGATCTGCGACTAACAACTAACTATATATTTATATATATATATATATATATATATATATATATATATATATATATATATATATATATATATATATATATATATATATATATATATATATATATATATATATATATGTATATATATATATGTATATGTATGTATACACACACACACACATATGTTGGGGGTACGATACCCTAATTTTTCTTATTTTGAGGCAAATCGGTAGACTTGATTGAACCAGATGCAGGTGCCATAACTTCTGATCTACTGTGTTCCTTCACATATGATTAAACTTAATGTCTGATCTTTTCTTTGACAGAGAAACAAGCACATTCCTGCAATGTGTTGACCAGAACCTGGCAGACTGCAATGTTACTAAGAATCCCCCCGAAGAAGATGTTAGAGGAAGTCTACAGGATGTTGATGACTGGTTTGACCAGTTTTGTACTGCAGGTAAATATTGCATCATCATCACTATCATTGTGATCATTATCATGCAGTCAGCAGATTCTCTACGTTGCTCTTGTCATGGCATGCCTAAAAGTCTCTCCTTCTCTAGCCAATTCTCCAGCCGTGTCTGTCTGCATTCATAGCCAGTTCTCCAGCCGTGTCTGTCTGCTTTCATAGCCAGTTCTCCAGCCGTGTCTGTCTGCTTTCATAGCCAGTTCTCCAGCCGTGTCTGTCTGCTTTCATAGCCAGTTCTCCAGCCATGTCTGTCTGCTTTCAAGCCAGTTCTCCAGCCGTGTCTGTCTGCTTTCATAGCCAGTTCTCCAGTCATGTCTGTCTGCTTTCATAGCCAGTTCTCCAGCCGTGTCTGTCTGCTTTCATAGCCAGTTCTCCAGCCGTGTCTGTCTGCTTTCATAGCCAGTTAATCTTCAGTTTATTGTGTCTACTTTTGCAGAGGTTTTTTTCCTCTGCCTCATTATCCAGAAACTGTACCCTGATGTTTAACATGGACAGAATTAATACATCAGCTTTTGGGACAGGATGCTGTTTATGAGCCAATTATCCTCTGTGCACAGATCATGCATTATGTCAGCATTTATCTTCTTCTTGATATTCTAAAAACTTTAATATAGCATTTCGGTTCAGAAACTTTAGTTTGATTCTTCTATGACTCAGCAAGAGTCCGTGAATCACGTCCATGAGTTGCCAGTGGAAAGATGCTTGATCTCAAAATTTCTGCTTTAACTGGCCTGCTGGTGTTGTGCCATAAGTTCCTCAGCTGTTTAGAGTCTCTATATTCCTTAAAAAAATTTACGTTATTTCATCAGTAAAATAAATTAAAAGAATCTTTTTGCACCAGCTGAGTTGAGTTGAGTCAAGAATTTACATCACAGCACTCGGAGTATTTCCATGCATGCTTCATCCTCATCTTCCGCAGCCAGCGCAGAGTTCCACTACTGATGGTACCAGTCACAATCTGGTTATATGTCCAGATTATGTAAGCATAATTATTAGTAATTATTAAGCATCTGCTGCAGTGTAGATTTAAACCAAGGGCCTTGGCAGGCTAATGCTCTATCACAGCTCACCTAAGTAGTGTAAGAAACGGTATGCTTTTGGATACTAATGATATTAGAAGGAAAAATCACAGACAAGTAAGTAAAATATAAATAGCAATATAAGTGAGGAAAAAAGTAACATCAAGAGATTGACAGGACCTGCATTCTGTGAGTTTACAACAAAGAGTGAAGGAGAGCCTAGTATATGACACCACACATCCAGCTTAAGAATGGAGGTAGAGGCAGTCCCTGCAGTTTTCGGCTGGCTAGAGAACACAATATATACACACACACATTGTGATTGTAACTGACTCAGATAGCATACTGAGGAAGGTGGGGATATGCATGCTTCATGCAGAGTGGCATGTTTCACTTCAGAGGTCAAGGATGAAGAGCATTGTCTGGATTTTTTCTCAGGGCATGCCGGTGTGTTGGGAAATGACCAGATGGACAGATTGGTTGGGTCTGCACAACTTGGTGGAATACTGATGCATGATAAGGCAGAAGTGGGTAATGCCCTTTGTGAGCACATGTACAATTTGGAACAGCAAATTAATCATCACAGTCTGGTGAGAGTGATGCAGCGAGGAGTGGCAAGGGAATCTGGCTGATGCTCAACACCTGAGAAAAGGCAAGATGGACATATAATCAGACTGCTACTGGCATCACTGGTACTGGAACTCTGCACTGGCTGCTGAAGATGAAGACAGAGCACTTATGGGAAAGCACTGATTGCTGTGGGGTCGATTCTTGAATCAACACAACTCAGCTCAACAACAAAGGGTGAGAAACAGAAAGTGTTAGAGAACCACAGCAGTCAACCCTCATTGCTGAGACAGCACTTGATTGACTGAAGAATAATGCCTCAGAGAACCACAGCAGTCAACTTTCATTGCTGAGACAGCACTTGATTGACTGAAGAATAATGCCTCAGAGAACCACAGCAGTCAGCCTTCATTGCTGAAACAGCACTTGACTGACTGAAGAATAATGCCTCAGAGAACCACAGCAGTCAACCTTCATTGCTGAGACAGCACTTGACTGAAGAATAATGCCTCAGAGAACCACAGCAGTCAACCTTCATTGCTGAGACAGCACTTGACTGAAGAATAATGCCTCAGAGAACCACAGCAGTCAAGCTTCATTGCTGAGACAGCACTTGATTGACTGAAGAATAATGCCTCAGAGAACCACAGCAGTCAACCTTCATTGCTGAGACAGCACTTGACTGACTGAAGAATAATGCCTCAGAGAACCACAGCAGTCAGCCTTCCGTGCTGAGACAGCACTTGACTGACTGAAGAATAATGCCTCAGAGAACCACAGCAGTCAACCTTCATTGCTGAGACAGCACTTGACTGACTGAAGAATAATGCCTCAGCATCAGATTTATCTTCTTGTTCTTTTTTTGCATTCACCAGCTGTAAACTATTTCAGAAAGTTGTAAATGTTCATCCACTTCTAGACTCTGGTCTTGTTCTGAGACTTGACTGTTGGGTGCATATCTATTTTATAGATCTGGTTTATCTGTAGGCAGACTGTTGGTTCCATGCCTCTCAGGCAAATGCATTCCAGCATCAAAGGAAACAACCCCCCACCCCCCCCCCCCCCCCTTTCTCCCCCAAGAAGTTGACTTTTACAATATACTTGTTAGAGTTGTAGTGGGTCTTTTCTTTTTCCCCCCAGATTGGGCCCTAAAACCCACAAGGGGATCTGATTTAGAAGTAAAAGCGCACATTTATTATAGTATGCAGATAAATGTGAATACATTTTTGTTTGTTTCATAAATAGGTTAACTAAATTTGAAAGGATATAACTTTTTCTTCTTTTTCTTCTTCTTCTTCTTCTTCTACATTTGTGGTTAAAAGGGTGGTTGGTGGGCTGTATTGTAGTTTACAGTTATTAAGCTGCAATATTTTACCTTTTGGCCCACCAATCCAATTTAAGCAAACCACTAATTACTGGCCTTTTATGACATTCTTGTAAAAGGGGGACGGGGCATTGGGTCTATACTTTCTCCACCCTAATTGGGCCTGGAAGCAACATGGGGAGAAGGGATATTATTAATTATTAAGAATTTCCTGGAATCGGAAATGCTGGACCAAAAGGCATAGAAATGGCAGATTAGAAACCCCAACACAACAAGCAAGTGCCTTTCCAAGGGCAAACACTGAAGAAGATCAAGAAAAGGAGGAAGGAAAAGAAATTAAAATTTAAAATTAAAAACAAATTAATTCTTTAATTATTTTTTTTAATGCTCACCTTTGTTTCAGTGACTGAGAATAGCAGAGAATTGGAATCCTGTGATGAGGTTGCAAGCTGTAGCCTCCATATTGAACAAGTGGCTGGTGATAATTCCACTTACTGGTGCAGGTAAGCCAGTCACTAACAAGCAGTCTAGAACAGTGGTTTCCAAATAGATCAGATCTGGAATTCCTCTTATTTACAAAGGTCTTCCATGCCCACATACTTTTTAATAGTCATTCTAAAGAATAGCTGAAAGATGGAAAGAATACTTTAGTGAGCTCTTTAACTCCTTAAGAGATTGCCAGGAAAAAACAACCAAACACTACAAACCAACAGTGCTAGAATATGATATACTCATTACTGAAGTAGTTAAAGTAATGAAGCAGTCACCCAAATATAAAGCTCCAGGAGCTGATAGATTACCAACAGAAATAATCCAAGCAGCAGGAGAAAGCAACATTAGATGGCTGCTTAGAGTATTCTATAGAGCATGGGCACAAGAAACTGCTCCCATTGACTGGCAACATGCAATAGTTGCACCATTGTGGAAGAACAAGGAAAGCAAGCCAGAATGCAGTCAATATCGAGGCATCTCTCTTTTAAGTCATGTAGTGAAAATTTATGCTAAGATAATAGAAGCATGGCTGCGACCCGTGATAGAAACACAGTTGACTGAAGAACAGATGGGTCTGAGAAGAAAAAGAAGCTGCACAATGCAATCTTCACACTTACACAGTTTAAAGAAAAGAACATTGAATATGATCAGAACTTATTTGTTGACAGACCAGGAGAAAGCTTTCAACAGGGTGGAGACACAAATTATGGAAAGTAATGCATCAATATGGAGTAAGTGAATACCTCATTGGAGTTTGCAAAAGTCTAAGTAAAGATTGTAGAAGCATAGAATAAATCAGGGAGCATCTAAACCAAACAAAGCAACATCTGGTGTAAGACAGGGATGTGTCTTATCACCACTCCTGTTTATCACCTACATTGACAGTATAAGCAAGGATGCCAAACCCAGGAATGAAAATAATAGTAACATCAACAAATTAATATTTGCTGACGACCAGGCCTTAATTGCAGATACAGCCATGAATTTACATCATCTCACATCCATGTGTGAAGAATATAAATTAAATAATATGAGAATCAACATTGAAAAGACAGAAGTAATGTCAATAAGAAGAAAGAAGTAGAATTTAAATATAGCATTAGAGCATGTGAGTTTTAAAATCTTGGAACAAAATTCACTGAAGATTTTAAATTGGACGAAGAGATTAACATTTGAAGCAGTAAAGCAGGCCAAATATTGGGACAGCTAGCCCGCCTGTTACAGAAAAGGCAATCCCAGTTAGTACAAAGAATCATCTCATATAAAGCATATTCATTCCCACCCTATGCTATCAGTGCCATACATGGTCACTCACAACAAAACATAAATGAAAAAATTAGTAACCATGGAAATGAGGCTTTGAGAAAGGCTGTAGGAGTGACAAGAACTGATAAAATCAGGAATTAGGTCATTCGAGAGAAAGTTGGCTCAGAACAAATTCTAAATTACATACAAAGACAGCAAATTAAATTGTTTGTCCACTTGGAGAGAATGCCTTCAGATGCTATACCATACAAGGCATATACCACAAGAGGTCATGGACGTAGAACAAGAGGTAGACTAAAAACAATCTGGGAAGATAACATCAGAGAAACTCTTTAGCACTACAATGTGTCTGTGGTTGAAGCAGCCAAAAGCGGTAAAACAGGACATCAAGAAAAAGAAGAAGATCCTAGAGAGTTTATTATAATTTATAAATGTTACATTTTCAAAAAAGGTTTGCATTTCTCTTCCTTATCTTCTTTGCATCTACTGGCTATAGATGCTGTTAGAAAATGTGGTTGTTTGTCCACTTAAAGACACAATCAAAACTTGAATTTTCCATGCACATCTGTTTTACAGATCTGTTTATTTTTACGTAGACTGTTAGTTTTTATCCTGTGGATGGGAAGTTGCTAATCAAGATGGTACCATAGCAAAAACTAATTTTAAAAAATATATATATATTTTACTTTTTCCAGGATGCATATAGTTAACTCAATAAAAAAAATTAAATAGTTCTTTAGTTTCTGGTAGTTTCAGAGATGAATAAATCTGCTGGAAATTGAGAACACCATCATTACATGGAATCACATATTTATGTCGATATCATGGATATAGATTTTGATTCAGAAAAAGGAAATAAAATATCATGAAATAATTTATTTACAAAATGGAGAAAAAAATTAATACACAATCAATATATTACAGTTTAATGCCTGGCATGTATTATATACCTTGTCAGGTTCAGACTAGAGTAACAGAATAAAAGAAGATAAAGAGCAAATAAATTCATCCTTTCAACTACATTGCTTGTCTCACAATAAATTGTGCCATCAGTGTGTGTGTGTGTGTTTTTCTTTGATCACATATTAAATGGGGAACATTGCTTTGAAAATATACCTTTGTTTTTCTACCCTCTAGTCTTATCAACTCTCTTCTGAAGTGTACAGCCAGTGATGCTGGATCCTGCAGCCTTGATGAGCAAGATTATAGCAAACTGCGTAATGAAGCCAATGATCTGTATTGCTCAGGTACTAAACATTACATGACCATGGATTGTTACTGTTATTTGTACTTGCATTTGCTAAATAATTCATTGGTCTATTGTGCCATTATTTGATGGAAAAGATTTACGAATTATAAAGAACATGTCTCGCAACACCAAGATCAATATATATATATATATATAAATATCCAGAAACTATGAGTTCTCAACCCTTTGGCTCGGTACTATGGATATCACAACCCTCAGCCTTAATTTCATGATAAATACCGTAAATCTGGGAGAAATGTGGCTTCTCTGCCTACCCCTGGGCGTGAACCCGGACCACATAGAGTTCATCACCACGGTCGTTCGCAAAGTCAGGTTTAGCCAGCTACGCTGGTCGTATGGCTCTGAAACTAGGAACACAACTAAAAGTGATGAAGCCTTATTACAGGTTGGTCAACCCAGCCTGAATGGGTACCAGGAAAGCTCCTGGGAAGTAAAAGTGGCCAATGTGATACTGACCACTTGAGCCGTAGAGTGTCCTATAAACTGCTTTTGAAAACATGGAATTAAAATCAAATGCTCAAATGCCTTTAAAAGTAGAAACAGAGCCTTTTTTGTTTTGTTTTGTTACATTTGTGTGTATGTTTTTGTGTGTGTGTGTGTGTGTGTTAACTTTTCTTAAATAATAATTATAGTCATAAAACAAATAGCCATAATCACAGTATAAATCTACTGACAGAATATAAATAACAGTAAATACTGTAAACATACCGGAAAGAAATCCTTTGAGAGCATGCGTCTTCCCTGTAGCAACAGATGGATGTAAGTCGTAGGCTATTCCATAGTCCTTAAAGAAGAAAATAGGGGCTTTTGAACTAAAATGCTACATAAAATTCTCACAATATCATGAATGAAGAAAAAAAGAAATACTGATGTCCTGAAAGATCTGAACATTGAAGAAAATATCTCAGAAAATGAAATAAATTGGCTGTATCAAGCGTCATGATGAACTGGAACAAATCGTAGCAGAAGACATGGTACAAGGAAGGGGCCAACCAGCATGAAGATGGGCACAGGATATAAGTGACACCTTTGGTAGGAAAGTGGACAAGATGGCCGAGTTTCTCTCAGGTAGTCTGTGATGAGAGTGATGTTCTGCAAAGGACCTGCTGCATGATAATTGTAAGCATGCAAGAGGTAGACATCAATTCAAGATGGAGAACAACATTAGGAGATGGAGAAACAACAGTCTAAAAGAGTGTTCACACAAGACGAGAGATGTAGTCTTTTTGTTTTCATGTGTATTTCCTCTGATTGTGTTTTTTGTTTTTTAAATTAAAATTCATGTTTCCTCATACTACTGTTCTTTGTTAGCCATTAAAAGTGTAGCTGGCCTGTTGTGTTGTGGTTTACAGCTAGGCATCAGTATTTGCACCTTTTAGCCTAATATGTCTAATTTTAAAAAAACCTTAAATAGTCACTTTTTAATGACATTTTTTTAAAGAAAATTAGGCTAGTTTCCCCAACCACCAAGTTGGGCCACAGAACTCACACAGTGGGCATGCTTGTTTCATTCTTAACCTCTCTCTTGTCCATCTTACTGTATTTTCATAAACTTATTTAGTTATGTTTAAATTATTCAGTGAATAAATATGCATCTGTAGCTTAGGGATTATGAATGCAGTTTTAAAATTCAGACACACCAGATCAGTTGCAAAAGATGTAGCAGCAGAATGTGGCAGCAGATCACTTTCTTCTGATTTTTGACAGTGGTGTGAGCTTGATCTGAAAAGAGATGTGAAACTGCTGAATGTAAAATTGGCTAGTAAAACCATATAAACAGCTCACAAATTCTCTGTTGGCTTATGATGTGCCATTGTCATGCTGGGCACATGGTGCTAGACCCCCCAATGTTATAGACCAACTGGCATTTGTTGGGCGATGGAATCACCTTTACACTGGTCATCTTTATTTCCCAGGACATTTTCAGTCACCCTTTTGTTTTAGACTAGATCAACCTGGTGAATCTAGGTCAGTTTTAAAAGACTGCTGTGGTTTTTATTTGATCTCAATATTTTAGGCACCAGGCCTGACAACTCCAGTGGATCAGTCACAGTTATGGGAGACTAAGTTAGGGAACTGAGTATTCTTGAGGCATGGCATCTGCCTTGAGTGATAGAGGTCCCGGGTTCAGGCCCTGGCGAAGGCTTGGATTTTTTTTTTTTATGTGGAGCTTAAGTAATTTCCCCTGGTCTCTGGGTAGTAAGATCAGACGCCTGTGTGTATTGTTACAGATGTAAACAAAAAAAATCCCTTGGCAGTCGGAAATCGAAAAGAGTAGCCTAACAGCATTGCTTCGGAAAATTCCACTCAGCCTAGGAACAGATAGATCCTTATGGTCTGAGGAGAATGGCACGGTGAGGAGTTACAAGGGGATCTGGATGATGCTCAACACTCAGGGGAAAGGCAAGATGGATATACAATCAGACAGTTACTGGTACTATCAGAATTTTAACTATTCGCTTGCTGCTGAAGATGGGGGTGGAGCACTTATGGGGGTGTCCTGAGTGCTGTGATGTTGCTTTTTAATTGAACATTTAACATTTTGAATTTAACTGAATCTCTAAATACCGCAATGTTTATGCAGTAGATATGTATTCTTTATCTCCTTACCCCATAGTTCATTAAACAATGATTCTGTGTTCAATATCAATCAATCAGTCAATTCTCATCACGCCCAGAGGCACATAAGGCAGAGACAAATTGTCACCACTCAATTCAATCCTGAGCCATGCACTCTGTCTCCAGTTTTGTCATTCACATAGCCTTATGTTTAGTCTCAAAGGTTTGCTTCCAAGTGCTTTTGGACATGCCTCTTCCTGGCTGTCCTTTTGGTATCCATTTCATTGCCTGTCTCAGCTGTCTCTCTTTCTTCATTCTAAGGACTTGTCCAGTCCACATCCATCTTCATTTTTTTTATTTCTAAAATTACATCTTCTAAGTTTGTCATCTGTTGTAATCTAGAACTGCTGATTTTATCTTCCCATGTGAACCTCAACAATCTTCTAAGAAGTCTTCCCTCTAAACCTCTGAGCATGCTCTCTATCTTTCTGTCTGTTTTCCAAGTTTCTGCTCCATAGAGGAGAACTGTCCTAATGCATGTTTTGTATATCCTGAGTTTAGTTTTAGTGCTGTAGATGTTTGATCTCAAGACATTCTGAAGTCTGCTGTAAGCAGCATTTTCTTTTGCAATTCTATGCTTGATTTCAACCACTACATTTCCATTCAAGGAGATATTGCTTCCCAGTAAGTGAAGTCAGTTATTGTTTCCGAACCCATATTATCTGTTATTACCTGTTCCATATAGCAGAGATTAACAGCATGTTTTATCTCTCAACAGAGGAGAGTACAAATGAGGTTAACCCAGAACCAGCTGGCGAAACTGAATCAAATGAAGTAAACCCTGAGCCTCCGTCAATCGGTGAACCAACAGATGGTGATAATGTTGATCAAGAAAACGAGAATAAGGAAACTGATGCTGAAGGTAAGGACAGAGTTGATGATGCTCATGATGATGATGGTGATAAAGGCTTTGAGGGACATCCAGATAATGATCAGAAAGATTTTGAAAGTATAGAAGACATTACTGCAACAAAAGAAAGGGCAGAAGAGGAATTCAACAAACATGCCAGTGTTTATGAAGAAGAAGAAGTTACGAACAGCGAGGAATATTTCAATGAAAGAGATGATGTTAATCACCCCAGTAACGTGGACCCATATTCTGACAGGAAGAAAACGAGTATAGCAGTTGAGAAATCAGAAGATGATGATTATGTGTATAAAGATAATGCTCATAAGACATTCACAGAGAATGTTGAAGACCGTATCGACCAAGAAGAAGATGAGGATGAAGAACAAGGAGAAAGACGAGCCTCAGTAGTGGAAGGTGAGAAGGAAATTTCTTCAGCAATTTTATCAGCTTCAGGGATGTAGGGAGCACCATGTAGCTGTGTAAGGTTTAGTTGTCTTTCTCATGGAAGCTATTATTAAGCGCTCCAACAGCCCTCCAAAATCAGTCATAGAATTGAAGAACAAAAATGTAAAAATTGAAGAAAACCAAGCAGGTTGCATTATTTCACAAATTAAAACTAAAGTAATAAACTGGGGGATTTGGTAGTTTCAGCAATCAACATGAGTGTTTTATTAATTTGTTAAGGAAATTTTCTTCTTCTTCTTCTTCTTCTTCCTCTTTGTGTTCACCATCTGTTAACTCTCGCAGAAAGTTCTGGTTGCTTGTCCATTTCTGGACTCTTTAGTCATGTTCCAAAAACTGTGTTGCCTTTTAGGACATGCTTGTAGGGAGGCAGTGGGTCCCTCCCTCCCCCTCCCCTTCTGCAGATCCCAAGTAGGACCCTAGAACCCACATGGGGAGGCTGGCTTAAGATTGGTTAGATATTGTAGCTCAAATTTTATATGGCCATTTTCATGCCCCTCCCCCCCCCCCCCTTTTTTTTTTCCCCCTGATCAATTGATTTCTTCATGAACCATGGTAACACCTAAGCGCTATCATCCTCATCATCATCATCATTATCATCATCATCGTCATCATCATCATCATCCATCCATCCATTAAGTGCTGTCCCAGTAAGCAAAAGCTGTCATTGTTTACCCTCACACATGATCATTGATCAGGTCACTGTTCTTGACTCACTTTATTCATTTAACCAGACCATCTAGGTATGCATATCTTTGCTTTTCCCTTGCCCCCCCCCCCCTTCCCCGCCACCGTAATAAAAAAATTGTCAATCCTTATCAAGTTCTTGAGGCTTCCTTCCCATAATGTGACACAAAACATCAATAGGCTATTTCTGATTTCTCTTACCAGTCTGTAGTCTTGATCTGACTCCAAGAAGATTGGCTTATTTATTAGTCTATTATTCCATGATAATCTTTGCAGTCTTCTAAAAAAAATGACATCTACCTGAAATTGAATAAATTGTGAAATCATGACTTTTCTTAGCATCTTGAAAAAGGTAGTTTGCTAGTGCTTTATTTCTTAGCATCTTGAAGAAGGCAGTTTGCTAGTGCTTTACTTTTTGGTTTTTGGTATCTTGAAGAAGGCAGTTTGCTAGTGCTTTAGTTCTTTGTATCTTGAAGAAAGTAGTTTGCTAGTGATTGACTTCTTTGCATCTTTAAGAAGATATTTTGCTAGTGATTTACTTCTTTTCATCTTGAAGAAGGCAGTTTGCTAGTGCTTAACTTCATGGCATCTTGAAGAAGGTAGTTTGCCAGTGCTTTACTTCTTGGCATCTTGAAGAAGGTAGTTTGCCAGTGCTTTACTTCTTGGCATCTTGAAGAAGGTAGTTTGCCAGTGCTTTACTTCTTGGCATCTTGAAGAAGGTAGTTTGCCAGTGCTTTACTTCTTGGCATCTTGAAGAAGGTAGTTTGCCAGTGCTTTACTTCTTGGCATCTTGAAGAAGGTAGTTTGCTAGTGCTTTACTTCTTGGCATCTTGAAGAAGGAAGTTTGCCAGTGCTTTACTTCTTGGCATCTTGAAGAAGGTAGTTTGCCTTTGCTTTACTTCTTGGCATCTTGAAGAAGGTAGTTTGCTGGTGCTTTACTACTTGGTATCTTGAAGAAGGCAGTTTGCCTTTGCTTTACTTCTTTTCATCTTGAAGAAGGTAGTTTACTAGTGCTTTACTTCTTGCCTGAGAGCTGAGCGTCTGAAAAGAAATGGATTAAACACAAATGTTGACAAAAATGGTCCTGAAAACCCATGCTATCATTGTGGTAGACTTTTCTTGACACGGGCGAGTCTTGCTAGTCACACTCGCCATCGCCATGGGCTGTGAGTCTCATGCTTCTTCAAAGCGCAATATAACACAATCGTCTGGAAAGACAGAAGGTTGCTAGTGATGATGACTTCTTGGCATCTTAAAAACGTAGTTTGCTACTGCTTTACTTCTTGGCAGTGACCATGCTGGTCAATGACTGTACCCATGTATTGAAATGTAGAAAATGTATTTAAAGGAAGAAATTATAACTGGAGAGGCTAAGTCAGAAGCATAAACTTTACACAGTTACATGATAGTAACACCTTTACATGGCAATAGCAAAGGCTAACAGTTAACACTACGCTTTGGACTTCACTGAATGTTACACGCTGTGGGCTTCAGATGACAAGGATGTGTTTCATCTATGTTACCTCTGAGGAACATTAGCCTGCTATGTTTATTTAGATGTAAGGTTTTTAACTGTTGTTACTTAATCATTCCTTAGTTTGCTTAGCATACAATGTTGTTGATCGATACTTAGCATCGTTGTGTTTTATTTAATTTTCACTGCTTTTCATGCTTGCCTTTAATCATGTAGATTAGTAGGCATTAAAAGAAATGCATAGACTTAAGCTTTATAACAGCTAGAGTTATGTGGCTTGTCTTACATCAGCTAGAGTTATGCAGCTTGCCTTACATCAGCTAGAGTTATGCGGCTTGCCTTACATCAGCTAGAGTTATGCAGCTTGCCTTACATCAGCTAGAGTTATGCAGCTTGCCTTACATCAGCTAGAGTTATGCGTCTTGCCTTACATCAGCTAGAGTTATGCGTCTTGTCTTACATCAGCTAGAGTTATGCGTCTTGTCTTACATCAGCTAGAGTTATGCGGCTTGTTTTACATCAGCTAGAGTTATGTGGTTTGTCTTACATCAGCTAGAGTTATGTGGGTTTTTTTCCTATAGCAGCTTGAAAAAAATGGCTTTTTTTTACTGTATCCAGGACTTTGTGACTTTTCTTTTCACAGCAGTAGTGATATTGTGTCTTCTCTTACAAAACATATAATTAATTTTGTTTCTAGAGACAGGCATGCTATATTTGAAATTTGTTTAAAGCTAAGAGTATTTAGAAAGAAAGAAAAAGCATGCATGCAGTTCACTAAACATTGCAGCAAATAGTTATTAATACCCTTGTAAGGCTGGATTTGGTGATCAAGATTAGGCTTCTGCAATTACAAAATTCATTTTAGATTTTAAAATGTCTGTATCTGTGGCTATAAAGTAGCTCAGCTGCGCTTATTGATTTCATTCAAAAACAAATTTTTTTAAAAATTAAAAGCTTTTATAGAAAATACTTTTTTCTTCTGCTTGTCCATTAATCCATACTGCTTGTAATTAATTGTATGCTTTAATACTGAATAGCTGCTTAATGAATATAGAAGCTGAGTTTGCATATGACAATTTTTTTCATTAAAAAGTTAAAAAGGTTAGTAGTGAAGGACCATTTGCCAGGCCTTCAGCATAATGTGTATATAGGGCTAAACATATATTTTATAGAACCTTTGGCACTGAGTGGGTGATTTGGTCAACCACCTTTACTTCCAAGGACTTTACCTGGTACCCATTTAAGGTTGGGCCGACCTGGAATCCACAGTCATTTCTGAAAATGTCAGACTCTGTCAAGACCTGAAGCCCTGACCTTCAGATCCGCATGTCAGGTTCTAGCCACCACCTCATGGCAGCTTCCTCATTATGTAATGGGAGAGGTAATTTAATCTAGTCTCAATATGCAGTAAGTCCATAGTGGCTAGTGAACTTGACTGCTATTGCAGTGTTTTGAGTTCAGTTCCCAGCAGAGGCAGGTTCATTTCTCTGACCAGTTTAGCACAGCTCAGCCGTTTAACTCTTTGCATCCTAAGGTGCTTAGCCTCACAGGCCCAAGGGGTAGTAAAAAAAAGACGTAAATTGGCACATGTTTTCATTGGGCTTATAGGTAGGAATGATGCATGTATGGTGCGTTTCTTGGGACTCAAAGAGTTAAGAATAAGCCAATGACAATAGTCTTCTTCTTCTTCTTTCGTTTGCCTGAAATAAGTTGTCTATATCAGCAATTTTGTCTCTTGTATAAATTTCACTGTCGTTGTTAATTCATTCAGTGGTCCATAGAGTTTACGTTCCACTGTTGTTCTTTCTGGCCTAAAGGTTTGCCTTAATGTGTCAAATTCGGTGCATTCCTGGAGTTCATGCTCTGCTGTTTGGGGCACCTTTCCACAGGTGAACATGGCTGATACGCCTATCTTGAATTTTGTGTACATGTGGTTATGTAATCGGTTGTGCCCTGTTCTGAGGCGGAGGATAATGACTTGTTCTGATCTGTCCAAAATAAAATAGTCATCTTGTGCTGGGGCTGGTGGTTTCCTGATTGATTTAATGATTCTTTTCTTTTGGTGGTGTGTGACTGGTACATCCGGCTGCACTTTTGTCGCACCTTTTCCTGCCAGTTGATCAGCTTTCTCATTTCCAGGCACTCCACAATGTGATGGTATCCACTGCATTACAACTCTTTGCTGAAGGCTAAGTTGTGTGAGCAGTGTTTGTAATTCTGGTAGTTTCCTAGACTGGAGTGCATTAAGTACTGATTTAGCATCTGTCAGCATTACCACATACTGTGAGCCAAGATTGGTATTTAGCAGTTTCTCTGTTGATGACAATAGTAAACATGCTGGTAATAGATGGCTGTAGAGAGTTACAAGGAAGGATTAAACGGTACATCACAAGAACAAGGATTAGCATATGAGTTTTGTTAAATATATCTTTAGGTAAAATAATGATATCCTAGAGCACTTTAACTATCCGAAAGGATAGACTATATAATATGATTACTAAAATTGTTTGTAAGTGAATTTGTAAGAAACTTACATCGATTGCTTGAAAGAAGCTAATGAAAGTAGATAAAACAATAAGAAAGAGACAAACACTGTTCTTTGGCCACATAATGAGAAAAGAGACATTGGAGAACATCATGACAACTAGAAACATCAGTGAAAAAAGGGGTAGAGGCAGACCAAGAGCGATGATGCTGGATGGGCTGAAACTATGGCATGGAGGGATATCAAGAGAGCTGTTCCAGGCAACCAGGGATCATGATCTGTTGAGACACATGAGCACCTATGCCAGTTGGCAGGGCACATGATGATGATGATGTAGTACATTAAAAATTTATTTAACTTTATAGACTATACGCCTTCAATATTATACAGTTAAGGCATAAGCTATGCAATATTGAATAACCAAACAAAGTTGATGATTACCGTGCATATAGCAGTCTTTTAATGTACCTACCATATTGAACACCTGTGGCTTAGGGGTTGCTAATGAGCTTTGTAATACTGGGGTGTGGGTTTGATACCAGCTGCGGGCCTTGCACCTTGCGTTGGTTTATACAATGGTATCGAGAAGCCAGTCATCCAGACAGCAGTGGCGAACTACTAGATGTAAATTTGCCTAGAAAAACCACAACAGCCAAAAAATTCTGGGGATGGTTCTGCAACGTCCTTTAAAGAATACGCAACTAACCATATTGGAATTTGCGCATGCACAGAGTGGAAGGAAACCTGTAGCTGGACATGACCTTGCAGTGCCTAGAAGACCACAAAATGTAAGATTGGTGGATCAGCTATGCGTACATGTCGATTAGCACCTGAGACATAGATCACCTCCTCCCAGACTGTCCCAGATATAACATATCAAGACACCATTTTTGGCCAAGAAAAACACAGGTGCAAGCCAAACATTAGGGGTCGCTGAGTGAATTACAATAGACAGTGAAGTTCATACTAGAGACAACATTGCAGATTTAAAGCAAATTCTCTCACCATACCTATTCACTATATACGCAGAAAATATAATGAGAAATGTCAAAAATGACCAGACTTGTGACAGTTATGATCCGCTTAAAATTTGTGACAACCCTATTTCGGAACTCTAGTACACAGATGACACAGTCCTCCTTTCGAACAGCGTAAAGAGAAAAGAGAATTTAATATTGTCTGTCCAAAAGAGCAGTGAAGATCAAAATCTGTTCTTGAATTTAAAGAAAATGAAAATAATGTCCACAGATAAAACTGGCTGTCATCCAAAAATAACAATAAATGATGAAGAAATTGAAAATGTCACAAACTTTGAATATCTAGGCTCTATAATAAACAATAATGGAGACTGTTCAACAGAAATTAAAAGGAGGATGGCCATAGCAATGAAAAGATTGAACAGCCTTAAAAGTCTATGGTTAAGCACCAGCAAGGAGATAAAAATTAGAATTTTGAGAGCATGCATCTTCCCTGTGGCTACATACGGATGTGAGTCAGTACTTAAGAAAGAGAATAGGGGTTTTTGAGCTGAAATGCTATAGAAAGATACTCAGAATATCTTGGACAAAGAAGATGAGAAATATTAACATCTTAAAAGATCTGAACATCAAGGAAGATTGGCTAATAAACAGCATCCTTTCTCAAAAAATGAAATATTTTGGTCATATCAAGCGCCACAACAGATTTGAAAAAATTATAGCAGAAGGCATGGTACCAGGAAGGAGGGGCAGGGGCCGACCGACATGAAAATGAGCACAGGATATAAGTGACTCCTTGAGTGTGAAAGTGCATGAGGCAGGAGAACTGGCGAGAGACCGAGTTTCTTTCAGGCAGACTGTGATGAGAGGGACGTTCTGCAAAGGACCTGCTACATGATGATGATTTAAAGCAAACAAAAGAAGAAGATGATAGAGGAAGAAGAAGATTTTTAAAATGATTGTAAATATTCAGCAAATGTGTGTGCACTGATTTCTGCTTTCATCTCAGGACAATTTCTTCTGAAATCTTTAAAATACTGCAGTGAGCTGTTGGAGAGACCTGCCTAAGCTGATCGAACCTTTTTTCATTGGTTGCAATTTCAAGTGGATTCATGTCAATTTAGGTCAATTACCTCTCACATACACATAAACCAGAACATGTTATGTGTACAAACAAATCATTTGTGCTGACTGTTGTCTGAAAATTTTAACTGAAGATTTGCAAATGAGACAGATGACCATAAAATGTCTGCCCCATTTCCTGATGGTGGATCAGAGGAATGATTACTTGTTAATTTGCAAAAAAAAACTTTTCGATAGAGTTCAGAAATGATTCTGAACTTGATGTTGATAATCAGTCACGAGTTAACAACTGACATCACAGCACCTGGGACATTTCCATAAGTGCTCCTCCCCAAACTTCAGCAACAAGCACAATTCCTATTCCAGTGATACCAGTAGCAGTCTGATTGTATGTTATCTCACCCTTCCTCTGATTATCGAGTATCAGCCAGATCTCCTGGTCACTTCTCGCTGCACCAAAGTAGGTAATTTTGATCCCACCTGGACATCACAGAGAGCAATAAAACACTCGTTGACACAAAGTGCCGCCATTCGGATGAGGATTACCCGTGGAGATGGCCCTTACAGCCTCTAGCTTGTCATGCAATAATTCACCCCCAAGTTGTGCAGAACCAGCCAGTCTCCCTTCAGCATACCTGTCTCCACATTTCTTGACATGTTCTGTCAGTCAGTTACAATTACCACATGTATGTGCAGCTGATTCTCAATGCCGATAATCACTGGCATTGAAAGCTGGCTGTGTAAAGTTAACCCACATAGACAGCAAATGCCCTTCCAGAGGTATTTGGCATCATCTCCTTGTCCAAAGAAGGCATGATGGATAAGAATCTATGGCAAGTGCTTGTTTTTTTTTAATCAGTATGTCTTTAGAGGACAGCATGTTAACACTGAATTCTGCAAAAACAATCATGCAGCACCACTATGGCACTGTGTGCAGACATAACCTTTAGTAGTGGAGCACCAGTTTTTGGGATTCTGCTTGTTGTGACCCTGCTCACAAGTTTGTCATTATAAAGGAAATATTTGATGACATACAGAATTCTGTTCCTGTCATATCCTCCATAATCCCATGTTCTTGCTTCATACTTTTTTCAACTGCTTAGAAAGTGGTGAAAGGGTGGCACAATTTGCTGACATTAGATAGTTAAGCCAATGACACAAGGCAAGTGAAGACGTACCAGAAGTTCTTTCATCATTGGCAAAAACACTGAAATGAATGTTAGAAAGTCCTTTTTTGAAAGAGATAAAACTCACTAAACTTACACCGAACCCACTAAACTTACAATACAAATTTTAAAGTAAACATTTAAAAAAACGTATGATCAGTCCCAGCATATCTTATTTAACATTAAAGCTATTGTAGCACAGAAATTGCCGTAATCTAAGAGTCCCTGGTTAAATCCAGACCTAGACTTAGAAAAAACAAAAATTGTGTTTGACATTGCACCTAGTCTTAAACAGATGCTAAAAAATGTTAGGGGAAAAAAAGGCAACTGACAATGCCCCATGTTGTCTGAGGCTGAAACATTTAATTTATTAACTCTTTGAGTCCCAGGGGATTTAGCATCAGAGGATCAAGGGGTAGTCAAGAGAGACGTCAAATCAGCGCATTATGCATTCATTGGGCTTCTAGGAAGAAACCTATGAACCTTAATGCGTTCGTTAGGACTCAAAGAGTTGAGTTTTATATGACTATAAAATAGTATGTGTCTACATATATACATTAACTCTTAATTTTGTTTTTCAGCTTCCAAGAATAACCTTAACGATGGATCTGCTGTATTAAGAACCTCCATGTTCTTAGCTACCATACTGCCGCTTCTGATCTTGGCTAGCTTATCATGGAGATAGAATGGGCTATTATATAGAAGATCAAGTGGAGAAATTTAAAATATATGTGTGTGTTGGTGTGATTTAGTGTCAGATGTCAGGGATCCAAGCATGGATCTCTTGATTTTGTCTGTCTTGTTCTGCTGATTGTATGGCTCCATTGCTATGTGCCTTCAGTATTAATGGATCAGGGCTATGTTAGGGCAAATAAGTATGCACATATGTATGTGAACAGTAATTGTATACATGTACATCTGTGTGAATGACAGGGTGAAAAAAACAACTTTACTAATGATTTAGAAAAAGTCCAAGATCATATTAAAAATTAATCTTTCTGTTCTAAAATGATGGAACAAAGATGTTTTTGAACAGGATATATATGAGCATTGTTTTAAAATAACATGAAAATTGCGTAAATATTGAAATAAAGCAGAGTGCGAGAAATATCACCTGAAAGAAGTCCCTGTTATTTCCACACGAAGAATTTTTTTTTTTTTAAATTGGAAAGAAAGACTTAGTGTTAAAACATTTTACACTGTCTGCATGTATTTGATATTATGTGAAATTATCAAAGTAATGAAAATATAAACTAAGAGATTCATGGGGAGGTAATGAATTTTTGGAAAAGTAAGCATTGAAAAGAAGCAAACATAAATGGAAGAGAATTAGCATTTCAGTTATTGAATAGTAATTTCATAGTTTGCAATGACTGGAATGCAGCAATGATTTTGATTTTTCCCCTCTTCGTATTAGCTTTTGGTTTTATGGGATGGGTTAACTACTTTTCATGAATGCTGTAGTTTAACCAAATAAAAACAAACATTTAAAAAAATAAGCGCCCTGGAATACTTAATACACAGTTGTTGTTAATGGTTGTTAATGTCCACTAAAAGTATGTTTGAGAAAAAGATGTGCACATTTATAAACTATGTACTGTTACATGATCAATTGTCTCTCTGGTTTTTTGTTTTTTAATTTGTTTTCTTTATTCAATGAAAGCATTAATTTTAACTTGCATAAATTTTGTGTGCAAACATAGCATTTTTTACAGCATAACTTTAAAAAAAATTCTTTTAAATATAAAATAGTTTCTTAAATATCATCATCATCATCATAAAAAATCAGTATTAGTGCTCTTTATAACTTGGTGTAATATGTTCTTAAAGATATTTTTTAATGTGCATTATTGTTCTTTTGTCAATTCAATTTAAACATTAAAAAAAAAAAGTTTAAAAAAAATTAAGCTTCTCATGACTTTGTTATTACTGATAATGATTTATTACAGTTAGGAGGTTAGTTACAACAATGAACTTCTTACTCATTTGTCAGCTCTTTAAACTATAAAGAAGAGTGCTAAATAGGTCGGGTAGAACAACAATTAACATCTGACTAGTTTGACATCTAATTTTGGCTACAGAGAAAATAGTAATGTTTGCTAATATTTAAAGTGTGATTTAAACCCAACAAAATTGGGAATTTTCACACTTTATTTATATTTAGTAGCTGTTAAATTTAACAAATAAGAAAATCAAAATAATCTCAAACTTACAGCATTTATCCAACTTTTTGTTGGAAAGCCTAATGCGAATTCTAAGTTGATATTTTACGTTGAATTTGGCCAATTGTAAGAATTTAATTAAAATAAAATAGTGGTATGTTTTATATTGTTCACACTATTTATTGTAATCGTAAATTGCCCTTAAAATTTAGTATTGATGTTTTCTAATTTATCTGTTCTGTTGTTTAGCTTTTTGCCTCAAATATTAAAAAAAAAAAAAGTGTTTTGTTATAGCTAAAATTTACTTCAAACTAATTTGATAACAGACTGTAAAAATGTGATTAAAAAATTAAATCATAACCTGACCTGTATAGTATTTATAGTGATAATAGAATTAACAAGCGTGCGTCATCAAGGAAAAGATATTAATCTAAAATTATCATGTGAATGTTCATAATCCTAACAGGTTAACTAATTTTTGCCTTTAGGAGAAGGATTATGCTTATAAGTTCATTAATATTCTTTACAGTAAAAATTATACTTACAAAAATTTCAATAAAATTTGTAACTAAAATAAAGAAAAATCATATAACTTCCTCCTTAACTTTTTTAGTCCCACGGAACACATCATACGTTCATAGGTTCCCACCTAGAAGTCAAATGAAAGGAAGATGCGCCAATTTTGCGTCTCCCTTGGGCATCTGATGCTAAACCCCGGGACTCATAGAGTTAACATAAAGTCAATAAATTAGAAATTTCATGCATATTTTATTTTCTGAATAGTTTTTTCATGTATTAAAACTTGTGTTTAATTATTATTTCTGCCATGTAACTGTCATTCAAATCTATAGCAATTATTTGTCATTTAATAACCAAGAGTGAATTTATTTGACAATAGCAACAGTGCCTTTGAGTTACCTTATGCATTTTGTATGTGTGCAGGTGTGTGAGTGCTACAAGCTACTTAAAACAGTAATATATATTTATGTGTAGGAATTCATGGTGATTTTCTTATCTCATAACAACGAAGACCCACACACACACAAAAAAAGATATAAACTAAAAATCACTAAGATGTGGTTGCTTCATACATTGTTAATAACACTATGGAAGGTTACAAATCCTGCCTCCCCCCCCCCTCCCCCCCGCCCCCCAATCAAGTCATGAGGAGGGAGCATTTATTATTGCAGAGATTATCAAAATCAGGACCAGACAATCAGCACAGTTAATCTATAATGTAAGAAGAGAAGGAGTGGAAAACGCTAATGAACTGGAAGATACAATTTTGTTATTCATCCATTACAAGTTAAGTTGAGTTGATTCAAGAACCAACATCACAGCACTCGGGGCATTCCCATAAGCACTCCAACCACATCTTCAGCAGCCAGTTTCAATTCTTATAGTGCCAGTAGCATTCTGATTAAACGTCCGTCTTCCCTTTCCTCTGAGTCTTGAGCATCTGCCAGAACCTCTCGTCACTTCCCGCTGCATCAATCTCACCAGACTGTGGTGATCTATCTGCTCTCAAACTGTACATGCTCTCCCACAAGGCACTAACCACGTCTAAGCCAAGGTTACATAACAAGGACCAGACCCTTTCCCTGCTAGCTGACTTCATATAAATATAAAGATATCAGGCAGGTAATTACCAAACCTAGATTATTTGTTTGATGACAAAGATTTGAGGTTTTGAACAACGGATCAACATCATGGCATATGGGTAGTAATCCATAAGTGCTCCATTCTTCTTCTTTCTTCTAACTCAAGTCTGAGTCCAAAGAAGCTCAGCACATTTCACAAGCTCTGTAGCACTGGCGAGGATCTTGAAATACTTTGGATAGATTTTAAACTTCAAATTTTGCCTGGGCATCGCTGTTTTGCTACTCTTTTCAATTTCCAACTGCTAAGGGATTTTTTTTTACATGCGCAACGATGCACACGGGCGTCCAGTCTCACTACCCAGAGACCAGGGGGAACTGCTAAGTCCATGTCTACATGAAAAAAATCTTAGCTCTTACTAGGGGTTGAACTCAAAACCTCTAGCACTCAAGGTCGACACCATGCCTTGAGACCGCATAGCCTGCTAATGACAAAGAAAATAATCAGGACTGGAGTCTATGAAGGAGACGGGAGATTGATGCTCGGTAAGGAATATGAACATGTGCATACCATCAGCAAAGTGTATTACATTACAAAAAATATTTGTAAAAATGCAAGTCAGCAGTTTGATCTCAGATAGTATGTCTAATGATAAAGAAGAACTTTTGTGAGTCTTCAAGTAATGGCAACTTTCAGTGGAAGGAAGTGGTGAAATACAAAGTAAAGTGACACTTGCCAGATTGCACTGTGTTGCCATGCACAGGAAGGAAATTATTTATGTTTTTTGTGTGTGTGTGTAAAGCATGTTTAAAAGTTGAATTTCATACAGTTCTACTTTGTTTATTTCCCCTCAAATGCTGCCATTTAATTATTTTTGTAAACCACTGATTTACATTGTTAGTATCTACAGTTATGTATAATGTTGCTTGGCTGGTATTTTCAGTTAGCTAGTCAGTTTGAATTATTATGTTTTTCTATTCAATTTTCTACTTAAATTTAGTTAATCATCAATCAAAAAATATAAAAGCATCATATTTCAAAATAATTTCTATTTGTACCATTTTTTATAAGTTTCAAAGATGTCTATTGTAATATCTTTAACTTTTTTTTCTCCAGCTTTTTCCTCAATCATATATTGACACTTTATCAGCAGTTTTCTTTTTTCATTATGTCTGATTATTTGATCCATATTTAAGCATTAATTTTCTACCCGCTTTGTTCAGCATTTAGCCAAGAAAGTGTATTTAAAAAAAAAAAATCTGTATAATTCTGGACTGTTGTCATAATGTTCTCATCAAGTATGCACCACTAAGCTTTAAGGGTTTTCTATAACTGCATGTAGTTGACAATGATTCTGAGCTGAATAAAGTAGTGAACCAATCAAACAGTGTATTCAAAATGAACATCAGCTGCAGAATGTCTTCAAATTTTTTTTTTCTGATGTAACTGTATTTTGACAGACTGTTCTTTGTCTGTGTCTTTATGCTACCCTCCATATGGGGGTGCTGCCTGTATATGGCTCCTTGGCCTCTGCGTTTGTATCTTCTAGTATATATTTTACAAGCATGTCATCTAATTTCTTCTTCTTTAGCATTGCAAGCCCTGGAGGTTCGTTGCTGTAGATACCACCCACCTACATTCATTTCTCCAACTGGCTTTTTTATTCCAGTTGTTGACTCCAAGTGTGTGCAGGCCTTTATGTAAATTATCTCTCCACCCTCTTGTTAATTTGCCTCAACTCCCACTCACCTTTTTTGTATACACAATTTTTGTCTCTGTTATCTGCCATTCTCTCCATATGTGGCAATCTTTGCAGCCTGTTAGTCCTACAATTCACTTGGCCAAAATATTGAATGTTTTTGTTTATTTCTGCCATTGGCTTCTTTTAATTCCCAGCTTCTGTGTGACTTCTCTAATTATTTGCATAAAATGTGGCTTATTCTTCTGTATCCTGATATACCTACTGAAACAGCTCTCAGTTGGACACCAGAGAGAAAGAAAGAAGGAGCGCCCAAAAACAAAAAAAAGAGGACTATGAAAAGTGAACTGAGTGCTGCATCTCTGACATGAAAAACTGCATTGAAGATTGCACAGGACAGGAAAGCATGGAAAGTCCTCTCCAAAGCTTCATGCACCACTAGACATAAAGAGAACTGATGATGATGATGATAAATTCTTCTGTGTATTCATATTATTAGGCTTTCCATTTTCTATTTGGCATTTTACAAATTTTTATGGTCCATACATGGGCGTCATTCTTTAGCAACTCCCATACACTGCAGTTTGTCCCCTCAGTCTGCAGGATTAACACCTCAGGGATGAGAATCCCACATGTGTGAAAGAGGACTATGAAAAGTGAACTGAGTGCTGCATCTCTGACATGAAAAACTGCATTGAAGATTGCACAGGACAGGAAAGCATGGAAAGTCCTCTCCAAAGCTTCATGCACCACTAGACATAAAGAGAACTGATGATGATGATGATAAATTCTTCTGTGTATTCATATTATTAGGCTTTCCATTTTCTATTTGGCATTTTACAAATTTTTATGGTCCATACATGGGCGTCATTCTTTAGCAACTCCCATACACTGCAGTTTGTCCCCTCAGTCTGCAGGATTAACACCTCAGGGATGAGAATCCCACATGTGTGAAAGAGGACTATGAAAAGTGAACTGAGTGCTGCATCTCTGACATGAAAAACTGCATTGAAGATTGCACAGGACAGGAAAGCATGGAAAGTCCTCTCCAAAGCTTCATGCACCACTAGACATAAAGAGAACTGATGATGATGATGATGATAAATTCTTCTGTGTATTCATATTATTAGGCTTTCCATTTTCTATTTGGCATTTTACAAATTTTTATGGTCCATACATGGGCGTCATTCTTTAGCAACTCCCATACACTGCAGTTTGTCCCCTCAGTCTGCAGGATTAACACCTCAGGGATGAGAATCCCACATGTGTGAATCATTGCAACCTCTGGTCAATGTCAAGATGGTACTGGGGTCCCGACAGTTACAAAGTAACCTGAAGTCTACACCAGTTCCCTTTCACTTCATTCAACATTTATTACTTTTCCAAGATAAGGCAAACTTGTTCTTATATCTTCCCTTTCATTCTGATATTTATTGCCGGCTCCAAGATAAGATAAACTTGTTTTTATATCTTCCCATTAACTTTAATATTCATTACTGGCTCCAGGATAAGATAAACTTGTTCTTATATCTTCCCTTTCATTCTGATATTCATTGCTGGCTGGCTCCAGGATAAGATAAACTTGTTCTTATATCTTCCCTTTTATTCTGATATTCATTGCTGGCTCCAAGATAAAATAAACTTGTTCCTATATCTTCCCATTAACTTTAATATTCAATGCTGGCTCCAGGATAAGATAAACTTGTTCTTATAACTTACCATTAAATTTAATATTCATTGCTGGCTCCAGGATAAGATAAACTTGTTCTTATATCTTCCCTTTCATTCTGATATTCATTGCTGGCTCCAGGATAAGATAAACTTGTTCTTATATCTTCCCATTAACTTTAATATTCATTGCTGGCTCCAGGATAAGATAAACTTGTTCTTATATCTTGCCATTCACTTTAATATTCATTGCTGGCTCCAGGATAAGATAAACTTGTTCTTATATCTTCCCATTCACTCTGATATTCATTGCTTGCTTCTTATTCAACTCATTCAGCATCAAACAACTCACCGTGACTCTTTTAGTTTTTCCCTAACATGATAATGTTTTTAACTTCTTGTACCCTTTCCGGCTGTAATATTGACTCATTCTTTCCTAGTTGTTAGTTCTTGTGTCCCATACTGGTAAAATTTCAAACATTTTAGACTCTATCTTTTATTTTTTCAAGCAATGAATTCTTAAGATTGAAAGAGTTGAAGAAATTCTTGCAGACTGTGAGTTACCAGTTTCAGCTTGTCAGAATTCGACTAGTATAGTTCATAACCGTAACCAGGCATGCATTTATGGCTTTTTTTTTTTTTTTGCAACCACCTTTTAATATTATGCATAGACGTCAGCAGAGATATGGCAGTTATTTTCCTTTGGTCATCAGTGCCAGCTTTTTTTTTTTTTTTTGCTTCTTCTACTTTTTTGTGGAAATGTTTACAAAAATGTATGAAAGTCTACAGTGTGCAGAAATACTGGTAACCTTCTGCTGTATTCAGTACTATAATAATCCAACTCTGTTTCTAACTGATACTGAATAATGAATTGCAAAAAAAAAAAAAAACACTGATTACAATTTGGCAAGTTTGTAAAGGGCATAGAAAAACAAGTCATTTTTTTTTTCTATAAATGTTAAAAGTAATTGACAAGCACAAAAATCTACTCATTAAAAAAAAATATCCTAGTTATGTCTCAGATGGATGGAACAGAATATTTTCTTGATATTATTGCTACTTAAAAAACCCAGATGGGGAAATGCGACACGTATTAAAATGTGGTCAATGCTGCAGGCAACTATGGCCAAGAAAGTCCCCACTTCTGCACTGTACAGATAACTCTAACAGTAACCCAATTTTTGTTTAGAGTGCTTTTGTCAAAATATCAATGCATTTTTTTCATGTCTTCCAGAACAAAAAAAAGTATTACCAAAAGTTGAGTCTTGTTTTAATTCTTAGATGTAGACACTTAAAAAGTTAGTTTTGTATCCTTTACAGGACGCTGCAGAACCAACCCCAGCATTTTTGGCTGTTGTGGTTTTTGTAGGCAAATTTTTTTTAATGTTCAGTAGTTTGCCATGCTTACTGAACAGTCAGCTCTCAGTACCATTGTCGAAACCAATGTAAGACAAGTGGTCTGCAGCTGGGATCGAACCCAGCACCCTGGCATTACAAAGTGTGTTCACACTGCCCAAGCCACAGAGGCTAACATGTAGATACTACAGTTTGTATCTATGCTGGGCCATGAATGTACATCACAGCACAAAGGACATTTTCATAGCTCCTACTGTGAGATCCAGGACTTCATTTCAGGGAGGGATGGGTGTACCCGTCATCATCATCATCAGTCCATGTGTTGACACCCTTCCATGTCATGACAAAAGGCTGTCAAGAATTGTCTTGGACTGTCTTCCTCTGCATCTCTTTCCACAGATCTTTCCAGTGGTCACAACATGTTCCAGTTTTCCCTTTCTCATAACATAACCAAAAAATGATGACTGTCTCTCTCTGATGTACCCTTATTTAACAGTGTACCTGCTGCTGTGAAATGTCAGTGAGTACAGTAGAACATGACTAATGAACTTCATTTATTCCTGACTATGCTTCACATCTCAAAACCTGATTTACCATTACATCTAATGAAAAAATCTATTAACCAATTCTCAGATCAAAAAAAAAAAAATTCTAGTAATAGAAAAAAGACATCATCATCATCATGTGCCATGCCAACTGGCATAGGTGCTCATATGTCTCCACAGATTATGATCCCTGGTTGACTGGAGCAGCTCTCTTAAAGATATCCCTCCATGCCATTGTTTCAGCCCATCCAGCATCTCCTCTGTTGGTCTGCCTCTACCCCTCTTTCCACTGATCTTTCCAGTTGTTACGATGAAAAAAAGACTGCGGCCACATAAATTAAGAAAATGCAAATAAACGGATAAATTGTAGGCAATAAATATGCATTTTGTATACCATTACATATTTTTAGTTATCAAATCTCTGGTTTTACTTGATACGTAAAAATGAAGGATGATAGACTGGCTGGCTTTGTGACCCATGGTGGTGAATTGACGTATAACAAGCTAGATATTGTGAGAGCCCTTTGGAAGCGAGTGAACAGTGTGGAGGCACAGATAGATTATTAAGGTCTGAGGAGAATGGCACTGTGAGGAGTTACCAGGGGATCTGGCAGAGGCTCAGCACTCAGAAAAAGGGCGAGACGGATAATTCAATCAGATAGATACTGGTGCCATTGGAGTTGGAACATTTTGCTTGCTGGAACATTTTGCTTGCTGCTGAAGATGGGGATGGAGTACTTATGGGAGTGTCCTGTGAGTGCTGTGATGTCGATTATTAGTTCAACATTCAGCTAAAGTATCAAAATCACTTCCATAAATTTTTTTTTTAACTATATCATTGGTGGCTTAATTCTGTTTCTTTGGCAAGGAAGGTTTTAAAAACCTTACTTTTCTGTGTCTGTCATTTCTTCCTTTCTAATGTGATTAATGACACTGTCATTGAAGACTTAAAAACAATGGCTTAAAAACAATAAAGCAACTGGTGCTGATGGAATTGCTGTTGAGCTTTTCAAAGAAAATGATCAGGCATTACATTTAAAGACATATGAATTAACAAAGCTTGTTTGGAAGACAGAGAAATTACTTCATGAGTGGAAAGTGTCATTGTTAATACTCATTTTTAAGAAAAAGACAAGTATAAGTGTGAAAATTATAGAGGAATATCACTATTATCTACAAGCTATAAGATACTATCGGCAGTTCTGCTAAACATGCTAAAACCATACGTCGACATATTGGGAGATAACCAAGTGGGTTTCTGACAGAACAGATCACTACATTAGATATTTATTTTATGGCAAATAGCAGACAAAGAAGAGATGTACAAGTTTTTGTGGATTTTAAAAAGGGGTATGATAGTGTACATAGAAACAGTTTGGAATGCTATGAGGGACTTTGAAATACCAAAGAAGTTAATTACCATGACCAAACTATATATACACTTATAATATATAAAGGCAGAAAGTCATACCCTTTTCAAAAAATATCTGGTTTAAAGCAATGTAGATAAATGTGACATAGTAAAAACAAACCTGCTTACATCACAGCTCATTTCTCAGATCAAATATGTTGTAGTGGTCAAAACTGAGTTGAGTTGAGTCAAGAATTATTTTCATATCACTCGGGGCATTCCCATGTGTGTCCGTCCTCATCTTCAGCAGCCAGCGCAGAGTTCCAATACTGATGGTACTGGTCACAATCTGGTTTTATGTCTATTTTGCCTTTCCTCTGAGTGTAGTGAGCCAACCAGACCATTGTCTTCAGGCCATAACAGTCTTCTTTCTCTACTGATTCCCTTGCTTGTTCCCAAAAGGCCTTGAACACATCTGCCTTGTCGTGTAGAGGTTAAAATTAGATACAAATTAGTCTGCATCTCGAAAAGTTTGCACGTAGAATGGTTCATAAGTCGAGGTACTCCTGTAAAGGTCCCTTTACACACCAGTGGTGCATCGGGGATATGAGGCCGGACTCAAATTTTTAAATACCGATAGGCCCTCTATAGGTAATATAGTCAACATAACACTGGCTGCCTTTACTTTCCAGAACTTTTCCTGTACCCGTATAAGGCTGGACTGACCTGGGAGCCAAGGCCATGCATGAATAAATCCAGTTCCATGCAGATTTGAATCCATGACCTTTGGATGGACAGTTGAGCATCTAGCCATTACATCATTGCAGTTCCCTACCGACTGTTGTCTTTGGGAATATTGCCTGGGGAGGCCCATATCTCTTCTATGGCGTGGCTCTCGTATTACTGTTAAAAATATTTAAAAAATATGTTTAAATAATTAACCAAGCACCGCAGAAATCAAACTGTGGGACTTGAGGATCATAAATTAAATGGACTACAGCATTATCTCAATATATTCAGATTCATGTTTTTAAAAAAAAAGTCGGTAGAATTGAACCAGCGTCATTGCACATGGTTATAAACCATCAGTGCTCTGCCACCAGTACGGACAGCTGATAAGAATTGTCCGCCTGTGTCGCTGTCCGCACGTAACTCTGTAGCTACAGCAACATTCCTCCATTTACTACAAAGTGTCAACTCTGGTACCCATTTCCTAGAGGCTGGGTGAACCCTGGGAACCATCTGGTTTCGAAAACCAGCCATGGGCTGCAGCGAGTCACAGCTGGATTTGAAAGCAAGTCTCCTATCGACTGTGTTAATGCAAAACCCTTCAGATTAATGTTTGAAATCATGCAAAGAGGTAGAAGATGAAGATTGTGAAAAGGAAGAACTGAAGAGAAAGGTAGAATTAATCTAGGACTGATGAAAAAAAATAATCAGGTTGTCATGAAAAAAACTGACTCATGAGGAGAACTGATTGCCCACATCAGAAAGAGACAATCTGCATTCTTTGGTCATGTGATGAGAAGGAGAAAACTGGAGTACATCGTGACAGTAGGTAAGTTGGAGGAGAGGCGAGAGAAAAGATGCTGGACAGTCTGACATAATCACAGGGAGGATCATCTGTGTCAGAGCTGATTGAAAGCTCACGTGACAGAAAGTTGTAGATAAACATGACTGCCAGCACCACACGGCATGGACTTTCAGAAGAAGAGGAATCTAGTGATTGTCTGCTGGAAAACCATTTAATTATGTTTCACTGCCTCAGCATAACATAACTTCAGTAAAGGACATTTTTTAAGCCAGCAGCGCACTGGGTATATGATGTTAGGCCCAAGTATTTTTAGACCAGTCAGCATCCAATGGGTTATATTGTCAGCATCATGGCACCCACCTTTACTTCCTAGGACTCTACTTGATTTTCCAAATCAGTCTGACTTTTAGTATTGTTTCAGATGAATTCTTTCATTCTCACAAATTCTGACTTTTGGTCCATTTGGCGGATAAGAAGCTTTGCTGTTTTTAGTCACAGGTTCTTTGTTTCTGCCATTTATGTGTGACTGCATTTTTCTCCACATGTAGACTGCAAGGATATAGTTCGGTCACCCAGCTACTGAGATGAGTGCATGGTGTGACACTTTCAGCTGTGGATTTCATTTAGAATGCTTTGTTTTTGGTTTTTTCTAAATGGGCCCAATGTGGTTTGTGAACTGCTGGTTCCAAAAATGGTGGGCGGCCTTTGCCAGAGAACTAGTGGTGTCTTATGCTTCTTCTTCTTCTTCTTTAGCGATCTCAGGTTATGCACTTAATCCACCCTGGGCCATAAATTTGGATGTCATCTCAAGGTCTCTTAAGTTTCCCAAAGCTTAATTGTCAGATCTACTGGATGTGGCCACGTTACTTTGCAGCTCCTCCAGGTGGGGACAGTCTTGCAACACAAGCTTTGGAGTCTGGCACAGAGAGCTGTTTGGCTCATATTTATATAAGTGTCTGTGGAGTCTGCAGTGAACAAATGAGAGTTGGTCTGTTCTATTCAGATGACTAAGGAAATCTTTTTCATGTTACAGCCTGAGACTGATTTCTCTTAATAAGGGTTTTGATTTCTGACCAAGATATCGGCTGGTACATCTGTAGTTTGCTGCTGCATTCCTGGGCTAAAGTATCAGTGCCTTCTTTGCCTTTGATGCTAACATGAGATGGAATCCACTGCATGACTGATTTTTTTTTTTAAAGATAGCTCAACAGGTTCCATCGTTACATTGTATAGTGTACTGTCAGTAATTTTAGCCTGCATGGGTGTCATGAATCTGCCAGAAAAATCATCTTATCTGCTGGAGTTTCCAGCATGTTCATATACAGTGCTGCCATTAGAAAGGCTGAGAGATCTGCCCTGTAGTTGGAGCAAGTTGGGGCTACCAGGGACACAGTAGTGGCACATCTGGATGTTTAATGTAAACACCTGCTCCACCATTCATCATTGCCTCTTTGCTGATCCATCTTTGTAGACTCTTGTCCAGCTGTCTTGTGAAAACATGTGTCTCATTGTGATTGCTTTCTTCACTAAATTGTACATTATGCACCTACTGATTTGTTGCTTCCACTAATGATGACCTGCAATTATAGTTTTGGATTGTGCTTGTTGGCACTTCTAATGGCTGCCTTATGCATTGAATGTATATGTAAACTATTGGCTTTGGTGAAACTGCGGTGAGTAAATCTTTCCACAAGGGAAATTCATGGACATTCTGTGTGGTTTTTATTGGCACCGGAACAGAACAACTATGGGGTGACCCATGTGCTATGAAGCTGGAACTGCAACTACCATACACACATTTTATTGGTGGGTTCTGTTAGCACAATGGAGGTGGGACTCTTGCAGCACTGTCCTTCTTCTTCTTCACATTCGCAGGCTGTAAACTCTGGCAGAAAGTTCTGATTGTTCATCCACTTCCAGTCTTGTTTGAGAACTAGAATTTTGCATGCACATTAATTTTACAAATCTGGCTTCATCTTTGTATGCAGACTGTTGGTTCCTTGCCTTTTGGGCAGATGCACTCCTACCTAGAAGGAAAACCCCTGATTAGTTGGCTTTTACTTTATGTGTGTCTATTATTTCCCTCACTGTCCTAAATCAACAGGAAAGGTCTTAAATCTTAACTACCCTAGTACATCAAGGATTGTGAAACAGAAGAATAACCTTTAAGTCATGGTGCTGCATAACAGTTTTGCTGAAACTAATTTCTTCCTCTGCCTCTACCCTTAACTCTTTGAGTCACAAGTTCAATGCTCTTTAATAACATTATATCCTAATCATTTATTATTGAACTAATAAGTTTGAGTCTGAAGCAGGTAAAATAGTAATGTCATGACAAGGAAGGATATAAAGCAACAACTGAGGCATAATTAGTTGTGTATCCTTTACAGGACATTGCAGAACGAACCTCAGCATTTGTTTGGCTGTTGTGGTTTTTCTAGGTAAATTTACGTTCAGTAGTTTGCCATTGCTTTCTAGATGGTCAGATTCTAAATATCACTGTCAAAATCAATGCAAGGGCAAGGATGGCAGCTGGGATCAAACCCGGCACGCGGGCATTACGAAGCGCCAAAGCCACAGATGCCGACAGGAAGAGTAAAAGTAAAAGTAAAATAAAGGACCCTTTTCCACGCCATCAGGCGTATAGGGCATATAGGGCTAGACCTATATTTGTATAGACCAATCAGCACAAGATGGGTGATATGGTCAGCATCTCGCCGGCCGCCTTTACTTTCCCGGGACTGCACCCGGTACCCACTCAAGGCTGGGAGCCAAGGTCATTTTTGAAAAAAGTCCGGCTCCGACATGCAGAGCAGGTTATTGTAATTACTGAATGGCTGACAGAATGTTGAGAACAGTACATGATGCTTATAAGCTAAAAGTGTGTCTGACACATTGTTTGCTAGTGCTAATACTAATATAGTTAGTCTTTCTTCTTGGGCCTATGGCAGCACATAGGGCAGAGGTTATAGGTCTCTATGTCTGGCAGTTCATTGCCACCTGTTGTAGGTCTTGGAGGATTGTTAGGCCGATGGTTGAGACTTCCCTGATGATGGTCCTACACAGGGTTTGTCTTCACTGTTTTCCTTTCCCTTCTGGTGTCCACAAGAGGGCCTGATAGGAAAGTCTTGTCTTATCCATTCTGAGTGTATGGCCAATGTAGTTCCAGCGGGGCTTTCTTATCTTTCTAATAAAATTGGATACATTGTCTTGTTTGGTCTCTTGTCTTATTTGTGTATTGGATCTGAAATCTGTCCAGTGGAGATTTAGTATTCTTCTAAGACATTTGTTCCCAAAATTGTCTAATTTATTTTAATCTAGAGTTAACAAGAGTGTCTTTGACTTCCAGATGTTTGACAGTTTGTTAAAGGCACTAGAGGCCAGTGTGATTCTAAATATTTCTGGTGCTGAGTCTCAGATGAGATCTCATTTCTTAGGTATGTAAAGCTGTTTACTTTTTCAAGAACGTTATAATACTAATATAGTTCAACAGCAATTAAACTATTGCAACAATATACTAATTCATAAAACACACAGAACACAGTACATTTTATCTCTGAATCTCTATTTTATCTCTATCCGAAAATAAATGAATTATAAAAGAAAAACTTCAGAGAACAATTAGAAAGGAGAAACAAAATATACCAAAACAGCATGACTTCCCTATAAAATTTTATGTTAAAAATTACAGTAACATTCTAGAAGGCTCATATTCAAGTTATCACATGCCCTTCTGCTTTTTGACTACCTGTTTTTCTTCACCGTTTTTTTTTTTCCAGTTACAATTTGATAGCCAAACATCTTATTCTCATTTTACCTTACATTTTTGTTGATATCTGACAAATTTTTATGGATGCTACCATTTGTCTCTCTCTCTTCACAAGCTAAAATTATTTTTCTGGTATCACAATGCAGAAACAATGTTTCCAGTGTGTTCACTTTAAAAAAAAAAAACAGTCGCTTACTACTTTAATATTTGCAGCAGAGTACAGTATACAAAGGCACTTACATTGCATAAATAGCAGGTGATTAATATTATTAAATAAAACACTGAAGGCACTGGAATATATACAAAGGTACAGGTCATGTCAATTAAAAAAGGTAATATTTATATAATTTTAGCAAATTAATTTGTCCATATACCCTTATTGCCATAATTTATTGGAGAAAGGCTGGGGGGTTGGTCCTTAGGTTTTATTGACTGTAGAGATATTTATTTACTTTATTAAACTGCAGACTTGAAAAATGGATACATCGTTTCTGAGTTGTAAAGCTAGATAGTAAAGTAAGTTAAGATCATGCTTTTAGGCGTATTGGGTATATGGGAAGAGCGCCCATACTTTTACACACCATCGGCACTAGGTGAGTAATGTGGTCAGCATTACGCCGGCCGTCTTGACTTTCCCAAGACAGCCATCCTGGTACCCATTTTAGGCTGGGTCAACCTGCGACGCCCCATACCATTATAAAAATCCATGCAGCCAGTAAAGCTAAATAGGGATAGATAGAATGGATGAACAAATCTAATTATCAAAGAAGGTGCGTAGTTAGGTAGGTATGTGTTAAATAGCTTGACAGATGGAAAGATTTATTTAGCGATGGTGGTGTGTGGGGGAGAGTGATTTCAGCAATATAGGCTCAAGACTATGGACTGAATGTGACACCAATGGTGTAATTTAGAACATTCTAGCAAAAATGTCAGCTCCAAATAAAATAAAAAATAAAAAAAATTTAATTCATAAAAAATATATATTTGCAACAGGAAACATTTGATCTTTAAGTTACTGGCTTTTGATTACGTTTTCAACAAATTGTTTCATGTAAGCTCATAAAAGGTAATTTCTAAATAGAAAACAAAATCACCATCCAAGGTTCACTAACAAATAATCATCACACACAAAAACTGCTCCTTAAATGCACGACCCATAAAAGAGGGATGTTGAAACAAAAATGAGGTATATATGAAAATACATAGAACTACTGTATATATTTATAAAACATGTCATAGTTTAACCACCTGAACACACCATTCAGGTTCATGCCAAAATGATCAGCTGACACAATTGTCGTGTGTTGTTTATCTTGTCATAATTGAGGAAGAGAACATTTAGCATCCATGAAATGACAACGATGAAAGATTCTAGATAAGAAGGTGGCTGACAAGTCCCAGTGGAGCCAGGAAAGTGTTTAGGCGGATCAGACAATAGATGGAAGTGACACAAGAGGCAGGATCTGCCACACAGTTCTCTCTATTCCATCTCTGTCTCTATGACAGTGCAACCTCCACTGCCCCGCAGGATAAATGATGCACCATGCTTGAGGACTGAAGCCATCCAGGTCAATCTTGTGCAACAGTCTCCCATGTTTCTGCCTAAACGCCAAACGATTTAATAGTTTCAAAAGTGATCTTACAGCGCGGAAGGGGGGGGGGGTGTCCTGTCCACCTGGGGATCTTTGCCATAAAATATTTGTTGGCAGCTGACGCTCTGGCATGCAGGCTAGGTGGTCAACTCAGTGGATCTGATATTTCTTCAGTATTGAATGGATGCTTGTAGTAACCATAGTATCATTATCACACAGTATGTATTGGTTGGACACACAGCTGATCTATGGTAAAACCTCTGCCAAAGCTGTCTCAGCACAACGGATATCTTTCCAGTTCGCTGTCACCTTTATAATCAAGTTGCATTCTCACATTTGGGGAAGGGGAGGAGGAGGTGGGTTCAGCCTCTACAATGGAGGTTGATTGCAGTGGATAGATACTCAAGCAAAGAAAACTATTATAAATAAATGAAATAACCTTAACAATTTTAAGTATTAATATGTACAAAATTACTGACAATTGCAAAAGTTTTGTGGTTCTTCTTCCTCCAGTGACCATGGCAAAATGTTTAATATTTGGGACAGGTGCCTGTGTGCTCTTTCTCATGTATTATATATATAGTGATTTTCATTTCCTCTGAAGTCATTCCTGATGTCATCTTTTCATCTTCTCAATGCTCTTGCCCTTGCACTGTCTTCGTATTTTTTTTTAATGTAGCCCTTTGTGGCAGTTGATTACAGGGCATTCTCATCATATGGCCAAACCAACTTATCTGAATTGTATAACTGGTTTGAGTTGTAGTCTCCTTATAATTGTTTTTCTAGATACTGACAGCTCTTATATGGTCAACTTAAAAATGTTGTTTTTATATTGAAATGCAGAGTACTATAACGAGGTTGCTTCAAAAGTTCCAACAATACTCAACTTATGTTTGAAATGCTAATTACGACATGAAGATTATAGATTCATGAGTTGATAGTGACCTTGATGAAATTACATGGCAGACGTGACCTTCATAAACATCATATCAAGTTATTTCTATATTTAACTTTCGGTCAGTGTGTTCTAAAAAAAATCTGGCAACCACAGAGGTATCTTTCATTCATTTTGCATCCGTACAGTATAAAAGCGGCTGGATTTTGTGTGGCAATATTAATGAAAATGATAGTGATTTTTGTACAAAACCTTATGGGACAGAAAGAGTTAATGTTCTAACAGCTATTGTGTTCTGGATAAATCAGTCTAAAAGCACAGCAGACCTAGTCAACTCCCCCCCCCCCCCCCCCCAAATAGTCACAAATGACTAAATGAACGGAGTAAAACAAACATGGACAATGATACAACTACACAAACAACTACATATAACAACTTCCTTTTGGATGAAGTCAATAGCCTGTCGAAATAGCCATTCACACATAAGAAGAGAAATACAAAGGCTGAACTATGAATGCTTTTACAATACTTCCATTATATGATATGAACAACAAAAGTCATTTGCTCCAGGACAGTGTTCTTCAACTCATGGGCCGTGGCCTACTGGTGGGCTGTGGAAAAAGTCAAGGCAGGCAGACAAAAATCCTGCTTCATCATTTAACAAGGTAGGTGGGCTCAGTGGTTTTTCTCTTGCAGGATTAACACCTTAAAGACTTTCTATTTGTGTAAAAAGACTTTCTCAGGCAAAATAATAAATAAAAACCAAACGGAAAAAAATTTAATGAATGTTACTGTAGCCTTTATATATATATATATATATATATATATATATATATATATATATATATATATATATATATATATATATATATATATATATATATATATATATATATATATATATATATATATATATATATATATATATATATATATATATATATATATATATATATATATATATATATATATATATATATATATATATATATATATCTGTGCGTGTCTGTGTGTGTGTGTGGGGGGGGGGGGGGGGGGGGGCGCACTGGAATATACAAAGGTACAGGTAATGTAAAATAAAAAAGGTAATAATTATATAATTTTAGCAAATTAATTTGTCCATATACCCTTATTGCCATAATTTAATGGAGAAAGGCTGGGGGGGTTTGTCCTTAGGTTTTATTGGCTGTAGAGATTTATATTTACTTAAACTGCAGACTGGAAAAATGGATACATCATTTGTTAGTTGTAAAGCTAGATAGTAAAGTAAGTAAAGATCCCTTTTCATGCTTTTAGGCGTAGCAAGAGCGCCCATATTTTTTACAGACCATTGGCACATATTACCTCTAATCAGCAGATGACGCACTAGCTGAAAACTGTAATTTTGCAACACAGGATTAAGCAAACTGCTACCTACATGGGGGAGGGGGGGGGGGGGGGGGGGGGAGGAGTGTTTGGCTGTCTGTCAGGTGGGGTGTTAAACAATTTCCACTGTTTTGGTGGGTAGCAGGCTGCGGGTGTGAAAAGGTTCCAGAACATTACTCTAGGAACCTAATAAGTGCCCCCCCAATCTTAAGTTCTGAGCATTCTCGCGAGAAAAACCAGCCTCAGAGCTATAGCATGTCAACGTTTTTTTTTACGTGGACTTTGTAGCAGAGGCTGCCAATCCCGCACTGGATTCAGAGTCATAACAGATGCTGGGGCCAAAACCTTGGTCTTAGGGACTCATGGTTACTTGCTTATGTATCGACTGGCATGAAACACAAAGGCATATTTGTTCTAGGCGATTCACTACATGTATGTCCTGATAGATGCCATAAAAATACAAAAGTTCTGGGTCAGTGCATTTACATCAACATAGTAACATGAAATACTAAGGCACATTTGTTCAAGGCAACTCATTTACGTATATCCTAACAGGTTCAATAAATACACAACATTCTCAGATACTGCATTTATAATACATTAATATACCGATTACCATGAAATACAAAGGCCTTAATTCTAGACAAAAGTCTTATGAACGTCCTGTCAGGCACATAAAACACCAAGTGCAGCAGAAAGGTGCAGCATTTATTGCATGCCCATTAATGACTGCCTGATATGACATATAAAAAACACATTTGTTCTAGCAACCCATTTGATGTATGTCCTGGTAGTGACAACAAAATTACAAGAGAGTGCATACATGATTCACCAATCTACTGATTGAGGACATGAAATACAAAGGCACATTTGATCCAGCATCACAATGTGAATGCTCTGACAGCTGGTCTACAAATAGATGTTGGTGTTAAAGCTGTGAGAATCCATTTCATCAGTTTGAGACCATCTGACATTGTCTCTGTAAATGCGGTAGCTGCCTACTTGTCAAGAGAGCCACACAAATTATGCAGCTTCAGTGGAAATCCTCAAGGATCTGATTTCACTCATTAACAAATTGCCCAGCCTGTAAAAGACTCCCACATCAGTTAGAACAAAAGACAGGTGTACACTTTGACATGAAGATTCCCTTTGTTTTGAGTGACTGCATTTACAATACATCTATCTATATAATGAAGAAAACTATTATTAGGAGAAGACAGGCATTTGTTTAAAGTGATTCATTACAATACATTCATATTTTCTTGGGCAAGAATTGTAAAAACATTTTTGTCCATGCTGGCAAAAAAATTAAAGGCACTTAAGTACAATTAAAGGCACACTAGTTCACACATATAAGTGTTGGCAATAACAATAAAATATGTACAACAACCTAAGGAAGGTAATGTGGTTAAACACAGGTGTACCCAAACTATCGCTGTCCCTTGCAGAACAATTTAAACAGTCTGCATTCTCTGCAAAGCCAACAGCATACACACGCATAAAATGCATAAGGCAACCATCAGAAGCACCAATACAACCACATTCTGCAACTAAATTACAATGTATTATCAGTGGAAGCAGTAGTTACAACAAATCAGCAGTTGCACAAGATACATTGCATAAGGCACTACTGATTCTGTGGCAATAGGCTACTCGCAATTTTCTGAATCCACAGTATTCCAAACTTAACTGGCTAAAAGTTGGGTGTTAAGTCTTTGTGTAGGTTTTCTAGGTGTGATAGACAAGTCTTATTGGGCTACAAAGAAGAATCTTAACTTTCATAGACTATTAGTTTTGAAGGATGAATAGAAATATCTTAATGAGTTTGACTCCAAAGTACACTTAATTTTAACCATCTTCTCTTGCAAGGGGTTGGACTTAAAAATAATTAAAATGTAGGTCTTAAGAAGTTCTCAACAGAAACACTACAGATCAGAAGTAGTTACACTAACAATTTCGATACAAAGGGTAACAATTCTGTGATAGAAGAAGCAAGGAATAAGAAACACCAAGCTGCTTGCCATTGAAAGAGTTATTACACTCAACAAAAATATTCTAAAATGTTACAGGTTGCACAGATAGAATTTACAGGCTGATGATATATTTTTTATAAGGTTTCATAACCTGAATGAAAAGATCTTGGACTTCTTGGGCTGCAGCCAATATTTTAACAATGGTTTTATTTAACAGGGAGAAGGACCTTTAGTTTGGAGAGGTTATCTAAGGTTGTATATGTATGCACTAGAGACAATACCGTACTAAGGCTGTGTAGTTTGTAGAGGTTACCTTAGGTTGTATACATATACACTAGAGACAATACAGTACTAAGGTTGTGTAGTCTGGAGAGGTTACCTTAGGTTGTATACGTATGCACTAGAGACAATACTGTACTAACGCTGTGTAGTTTGGAGAGGTTACCTTAGGTTGTATATGTATACACTAGAGACAATACCGTACCAAGGTTGTGTAATTTGGAGAGGTTACCTTAGGTTGTATAACATAAACACTAAAGACAATACCATACTAAGGTTGTGTAGTTTGGAAAGGTTATCTTAGGTTGTATACATATACATTAAAGACAATACCCTACTAAGGTTGTGTAGTTTGGAGAGGTTATCTTAGGTTGTATACGTATACACTAAAGACAATTATGTACTAAGGTTGTGTAGTTTGTAGAGGTTACCTTAGGCTGTATATGTATACACTAAAGACAATACTGTACTAAGGTTGTGTAGTTTGCAACCGTGTTATCCTTAACTCTTTCAGTGCGAAAAATTTTTTTACAGGACTTTGTAACATTTTTTTTAAAGAGTAACTTTGGAGTCTTAATGTGTTAATATAAACAGAAAATTATTCTAACAATTGGGAAAGGAGAAGTTAAGCAATATATAGAATAATCAATAAACATAATTGTGAGTTGTTCTCTGATACTAAAAATAAAAGTCAATATTCTAGTCAATCCTCCTGAATTGCCAACGCAGTTTCATTTAAACTCCTAGGGGATTTAACTGCCCACAGTTTTATCTCCAACCCCCTAGTTTTGACCCCTGGTACTCCACAGGGGGTATTTATTCCTCTGGCCCATGTGCCTCGGCAGTCTGCTGAGAAGTCATCGACCCGACTGCTTCGAGATACCAGCTAAGTGATTTTGTGTAGTATTGTTTGATTTGTGTATGTGCTGATAAAGGCTCCATAGCCACAACGTTTATGTTTTGTTTGTATTTGTTATATTGTGAAGCTTGCTGATATACTTTTTGTTCAGTTTTATATCTTTTCTGTAATCTAGTACTGCAGTTCATGGTACCATAACTCGTATTTTAAATAGTCCATGATATGTCATTGTTATAATGAAGTAAATGTTCATTAGACAACATACAAAAACATTATATGACTTTTAAAATCCCTGCACAATAATGAACATAGTTAGCTGTCTAGATAAAGTCAAGTTTACATAGTGTGCGGTATACTACACCATTTTCTGTCATCTGTCATGTTTCATGGAAATATCAGATAAATTACCCAAACATTAAGTCACTCTTAAAATACAAAAACAATAATGATCATGGTTAGCTGTCTGGGTAAAATCTCTCAAGTTTGTGTGGTGTGTTGTATATTTCCTACACCACTTTCAATTATCTGTACAGTGTTCAAGGCAAGAAAACAGCAAACTTTTCCAAGTCATAGGCAATGGATGATCTGTGCTCCAAGGTCGAGCTACATGTTTACAGCAGACAGCACCAAGTTTCTGACTGCATTCTTTGCTGAAATGGTAAAAAACATTATCCGTATGTTATCTCTGATCTGACAATACAATCACATAATTTGTAGGAACTAACTGGTTTTACATAGCAGATTCACAACACAATTTTTCTATGTCTGACTTGCCAACTATACCTCTATGGTATCAAACTTTCAGGTCCTGCTGGTCTGCCATTCAGAGTCTCATCTCAGAGAGTCTGTCTTGCAGGTAGCAGCCGAGAAAGGATAAACAGCACATAGGCATGCACACATAAACAAGAAAATTACACAGGGAAAGAGACAATAGAAATGCAAAAAATATGATCAAGAAGAGCTGTTGCACTGATGTATAGATGAGCGCCACAATTGTTTTTTTTTCATAGTTCATGCAGTGTGTCATTGGCAGTTATGTATATCCACAACCTGCATTCTTGTGTACTTTCAGTCAACTCTGACACCGATGATCCTCTTTGCCATGATGTCAGACTGTCCAGCATTTTCTCTCTCTGCCTCCCTCTGCCTCTTATCCCCTCTTAACTTACCTATCATTACGATGCACTCCAATTTTCTCCTTGTCATGACACGGCCAATGAATGTAGACTGTTCCCTTCTGATGTGGGCAGTAAGTTCTCTTTATGAGTCACTTTCTTTCAGGACATCTTCTTTACTCATTTCATTTGTCCAAGATTTCATCATTCTGCTCATCTAACTGCTCTAAGATGTCTCCCAAAAGAACACATCTATCCCTCAACAGGAAGTACATCAAGAATGTTCAGTAGAAAGTTCTTACGTTCGAAGTATCCTGTATCCATGTGATCTTCTGGTTGTGGGATAAATGGAGCCTCCATATTCAGCAAATTGGCAAAATCAGTGGTGGAAAAGAAAGGCATCGCCTTGACCTCTATAAAAGAGAATAGAAAACATAAAAACTAACATTGTTTTAAAGTCATAATGACACAATGAAACAGTCTGTTACTTTACATTACACACATGTTATATTCTCTGGGTCTATTTTTGTTTCCTATATTTACAGCCAAATCTATAAAATCTTAGTTGAGCATGGAAAAGATCTGCTTAATGTGACATCTTCACTTCTTCTTCGCGTTCTCAGGCTGTAACCAACAGATGGTTCTGGTTGTTCATCCATCTCTGAACTGTAGTCTTGTTCCAGAAACTGAGTGTCACGTGCTCACCTGTTTTACAGATCTGCCATTTCTGTATTTATACTGTCGGTTCCTTGCTTGTCAGGCAGATGCACTCTAATTTTCAAGCCCCCAATAAGTCGAATCTTATGACATGCTTGTAGGAGAGGCAATAAGCCTGTTCTTGTTTCAATATTTCGACACTGAAGCGGACTGACTGACTGACTTTCTACCCCACCAGGACATCACACAAGCGATAAACACCCGATGACACAAAGTGCCACCATGTGGATGAGGATCGCTATGGAGAGGTCCCAGAAACTGCGTTCAAACAATTGGCCATATGTATGGCCTGCCTATATTGCGGCCCCTGGCAAAAGCCAGGGTGGGGCTTCAAATGACAAAAAATTTAGTCCTAAAAAGGACGAAACTGGATGATAGATAATGTAACTGAAGCGGAAACATAGGCAGATTTTTATTAAGGTTGCAACTGATACAATTAACATACCAGCTCTTTGTTGGCTACTGAGGAAAGAGACCCAGCACGTGTGGGAATACCCTAGTGCCAAGTTGTCATTTCTTGAGTCATTCAAGAACGCTTTTTGTTAAGTCATAGAGTGTAGAAATGATTGCCTGATCCTCTTAAAAAGACTCCATGCCAAAATCTGCATGGTTGTGTGAGTGTGGAGAAGAAGAGAGCTAATAAATTTAAGGCAAGTTTAATCAAGCAAGTTTAATCAAGCAAGTTTAATCCAGTTCAGGTCAGTCTCTTTTTAATATTGTCAAGGGTAAGAGCACTCTCAAAATGTGTCTTACTGGATCAAATACTATCCCCTTTTCATTGAACCAAGTAGAAATGCCTAATTGTATTACCTTTTGCAGCAGGCCGTCTGTCTGCATCAACAGTTAGCAGTGCCTCAATTGCTGACCGTGCCTCATCGCTCAGGGCCTCCTCTTCATCCGGCCAGGCGATGTCTGTGAAAAAAGAAAATTCCCTGATAAAGAGAAAAATGTTAATTTGATCTGTTAAACAATAAGCACTTCCTCGGTAATTTTCTTGATTTTTTTATACTTTCTGTTTCACTTAGTGAGATGCTGGAAGTTTTCATGAAGAAGTAACCAAGCCATCTGTCTCATCCTCTGAAAATCATGGATTCTTTATATGGTTCATGGGCATTTCTTGGTTTGTACCTGGGGAATCCTCAACCATCTGGTGACAGTTTGCACTTGCGTCATCCGGGTGCTAAACGCTCAGTGTGCGGTCCTAGTGAGGTTAAATTTCCCTCACTCAAGGGGAGGCTGCATAATTACCCCTGGTCATAAGAAATAAAACTTCCCGACCTGTCTCTTGTCCTATCTCTCTGGGTCACTTCTTGTCTGTTGTCTATCTGCGACGAGAGCGTGTTAATTAGTTATTAACATTCCCTGTGTGGGTTCAAGGGCCCTGTTGTGGAGAAAACAAGCATAGACCTACTGCCAACCCCCCCCCCCCTCCCCCCACATGTTGTAAGATCAACTAATTTGGGAGTGCATCAGCCCGAGTGGCAAGGAACAACCAACTGCACACAAATAAGCCAGTAAAACAGATGTACACGCAAAAGCCAAAGTCCAAATGGAGGAATAACCAGGATTTTCCCCTGAGCTTACAGCAGGTGAACAAAGAAGAAGAAGTTCTGTATGACTGCTGACGATTGCTATTAGCTAGCTTTGTTTTCCAGCATGACAGATATACTGACCAGGAATTGGCATCTTTCAGTTTTTCCAGATGAGTATTTCACTGTGCTGTATATACAGAAGGTCACATACTGGGACCAGGTATGAAGTTCCTGCTCACCACAGCAGAAAGCCTGGGCAGCACTGGAGAGACCATGTGTTGTCCATGTACTGTGATCCCTCTCTCTGCCTGTTAATCATTAACTCCAAATGAAAGGTAATACAGTATGTATGGAACAAGGCATGCTGCAGAATTTGGCAGACCAGAAGACTGGGCAAAATTATAAAATTGCTGACTGGTCTAACATCGTAAACAGGGGTGGATTACCCTTAAACTTTTTCATGTATGTAGCTGTCTCACTGTCCAGGTTAGTTCGACGTCAGTCTTTTCAGACCCCGCCCATATATACACAAGCTCACTTCTGATTGGTAGTTCCTGAACCACATGCCTTCGCACAAGGTTACAGGGGTGTTCCGCAATGCAGTTGATATTGCGTGTTATCTATTTCAGCAAGCCAGCGCTTTTAACACTCCAAAAACATAGAGAAACTGGGTCTAGCACAATCTCCCTAGAGAGTGCTGCAAACTATGTCACAGGCATTCTTTCTCGGAATGAAAACATATATGCAACACATTACAACGAAACAACAGTGGGACACACCCGTAACCTTCAGGAAAGTCGACCAGCCCAACAATGAAAAGTGACATACTCTATTTGGGGAGACTAACGTCGAACTAATCCACTGTCCATGCCGCTGATTTAGGCTCTCTGACCAATTTATCACTTTTATTGGGGAGAGGTGAGGGTGTGGGGGGGGGGGGGGGGGGGGGGGGGGGGGGGTTCGGCACTGTATATTTCCGTTTAAACTTTCATTGCATTTTCACAACTTTATTGCAATTCTCTAACTTCACTTTCAGGTTCTTAACACATTATGACTCAACATCAGACAGCTTATATAAAAATAATGATGCAAGACCAGGCTTACAAACTGAAGTCGCAAGATCTGGTTTGCACTACTTACTTCTGTTAAGAATATTTTCAAAAACAGCTTCAGGAGTTTGATCATTGAATGGTGGTAGACCTGTCAGGAACTCATAAAGGCAGACACCCAGAGCCCACCAATCAACAGCAAATCCTAAAAGAAATATAAAACAATTCAATTTAATTTATAACCAATTATTTATAATCACATCTAATTTAACACCCCCCCCCCCCCCTTTTTTTTTTTTTGAAATTTTTAATTATTCACTTTATATTGCCAAAACTGAAACAAAATGAGATAGAGGAAGTTAGGTAGTTGCGTATCCTTTATAGGACATTGCAAAATCAACCCTAGCAATGTTTTAGCCGTTGTGGATTTTCTAAGCAAATGTTACATTCAGTAATTTGCCACTGCTTTCTGAACGGTCAACTCTCTGTTGACACCAACGCAAGATAAATCATCCACAGCTGGGATCAAACCTGGTATTACAAAGTGCGCTCGCAATACTTAAGCCACAGAAGCAGACGACAGAGTAAGACCAAATTTGAAGAAGAAAAACAAACAAAAAACCAACACTGTGTTTGCTGCTTATTTTTGCACTGTAGAAGGTGGGCTGTTAAGTCTAACGATTTACGACTGTATGACGGACGGATCTATTGTCCTCAAGAGCCCAAAAAAGGGTCCCAGAACCTAAAAAGGTTCAACTTTGCTTCCTCAAGATTATAAAAAAAAAAACATGGAAAAGGGAACCAAAGAGTGAAGTTAAAAACTTTTGGGGGTGGGTGGATATCAGCTCCATGGGGGATGTGACACAGAAAGAAGAAAATGGGCACCAGAAAATGTCATGGGAAGTAAAAGTGGCAAAAGTGATGTTGGCCACATTAGCAGTCTAATAACAATTAGTTTAAAAATGTAAAGAGTAACCAGCTATCTGCTCAGTAGAACAGCTTACCGTGACGTTTTTGCAGGAGTATCTCTGGTGCCAAATAATCAGGAGTTCCCAGAATTCTTCCATCGTCCTGCATCATGTCAGGCCCTCTGCGGACACTCTTAGGGGTTCGAAATGGTGTTTGAAACTTAGATCCTGGCATGCAAATTGAGGCCTGATGCTGGGGGCCTGGAGTTCGGAAGGGTGTCTGAAATGCTGACTCTCTCAATGGTGGTTTTGGTGTCTGAGCTGGGCCAGGCTGAAAAAATATAATTCTTGGTTAAAATAGTTACTAACATAAATAACACTAACATAAACAACCTTAGTGTTTCTTTTAACACTGATTAACATTTGTGAAAATATATTTTTCCAACAAATAAATTCTGACATGTTTAATTCATCTGCCTCATACATACCTGGAGGGAAACCAAAATGTGTAGGCTTTCTTGTTATACTGTCTGTCGCCTGTGTAATAGCTTAGGAGCATAAACAATATCAGCACCTCGTAATTCACAAGCCTTTGCTCTTGCATTCTGCTTTCATCTTCTTTAACATTAACCAATCTGCCTTGTTTGTTGGTTAGACTATCCTCACTGCACATCGGACAAGTCAATAAATACTCGGATCCCACCTTCAGTATATCCCTCAGCTTGCGGCGACTGATAACATCACTTCTGTGTTGGATTACATTTCTTCTTTGGCTCCCTAAATAGTTAATGTTCATGTTTGTCAATACCCCTTATGACCGGAAGTTCTTGTAGTCTTTTGAGTGTTGCCGATTCAACGTCGTCCCGTGAATCATTGGTGATTTAACATCGACCCCTGAATCAAGTGTCGATTCAATGTCAATCCCTTAATCATCTTCTCGTCCTGCCTCCTTGAGAGCGCTGAGAATATTGGCCCGGTACATTGCTTTTCCTTTACCTGCTGTGGCCTTGCCAGCAAGCCACTTCACTCATTCTTTCCGATCTGCCTCAGTTATCATAACTCTTCCCCCCCCCCCCCACACAAATTTTACTATTTAAATTCATTAGGTTTTTAAGTTTGGTAATCTAAAGTGTAGAGTCGAGCTGTTCAGTTAAAAACCAACATTACCCCACTTCTGTAAAGGCTCTGCTCCCTCTTCAGTAGCCATTATAATTTCAATACCAATAGCACCTGCTGCAGTTTAAATAAAATGCCTCTTTTGTCCTGCCTTTGAATGCTGAGTCTAGATTCCCAAGTTAACTATGCATTGCATTATTCTCTCAAGGCAGTGATAATTCACTCCTCACTGTTACTGTACTCCCAAGCCTAACGGCACTGCCCTGACAAAATTTTGAGTTAAAAATCTACCCAAAGTATTGCAGGATCCTCGCCGGTGCTTCAGAGCTTGTGCACTGTGCTGAGCTTCTTCAGACACAGTCTTGAGTTAGAAGAATGAAGCACTTATGGGTTACTACCCGTGTGCCATGATGTTGATTCGCTGTTCAAACCTCAAACAGTACTCCCAAAGGGCAAGTGGACAGAGTTTAGAATTTAAAGAAGTTGAGACGGAATCAGTACTAAACTACATCAAGGGACAACAAATCAAATGGTTTAGACATGTGTCAAGACGGTGCACTACAGAAAGCCCCGCCACTCAGACCACGCAATCGATGGATAGATGGAATAGCTGAGGCCTAAATATAGACCTCTATATGGCATCTACCAATGCTCTCACCTGATGCCTCTTCAACAGCTGATACTGAAAGGCAGAACAAGACTAGAGAAGGAGGAGGATGAGGAGAAAAAGAATTAAAAATATACTGATTACTACCTGAAATCGAAAGACATTACCACTACATAATTATTGGCTTACTAGCTGTCAGACACCTTTTTATAGGTGTGACACAGGCACCATTGTTTTGTGTGTGTCAGTGTACCCACACTTTCGTTAACATGTAAACACTGATTACCGTGTTCCAGTTCTCAGAGAATGTTTATTTAAATACTCATGATAATTTCAAAGTTAGTCTGGCTTCCACGCAACGCTATTGACTACTGAGTAGCCACCCATTTATTCTTATAGCTCACAAGCACACCAATGCCAGGTAGTCACTGGTTTAGTACATCAACAGTACGCTGGTAAAGCTGATCACAAATCATCCTAGCAATATGAACAAAGTCATGAGAGGCTAGAGGATGCATCTGGAGCAATAATTACTTATCATCCTGGCTACCACAACTAACGGCAACACAAAAGAAACACTTGTCACAAGTATGAATAATTACTACTCTCCTCTCCATTCAGATGTTTTAAATCCAGTCCATGCCAAGCGAAAAACAATTCCCACATTTTAAGGGCACCAAACAGAAACATCCGTTCACTGGACTGTCAAACTACAAACTGCTATGTATCGCTCTAACCGTTTGTCAAGTCCCCTTGTAACCTCCCCACTCAGTTACCCGTATAGCCCTGTGGGTCTAGACACAACCCGTCTGACCAGTAATTGACCTGTCTGCTGTTATGAGTCAGTCTAGTCGTTGTTTGTCTTTCTCTCACAGTGTGTGGTAAAATTGACTCATGACACTTAGTTAGTTAGACTTTCCTCTTGTGTCGAGTGCGGCACATAGGGCAGAGGTCATGACTCTCCATGCATGGCGGTTCGTTGCAATCTGTTGTAGGTCTTGGATGTTTGAGTGGCCCATGAGTGAGCCTTCCCTGATGATAGTTCTACGTAGGGTTTCCCTTGGTCTTCCACGAGATCTTTTTCCCTGTGGTGTCCAAATGAGGGCTTGGTAAGGACTCATGACACTAGCCATGTAATTTTACTTTGCAAACAAAGCAGCTGAAAATCAATATCAGAAGTCAAACACTGATTTACTGTGAATAAATGAAATTCTAAACAAATTTTACTTACATAATCTACATAGTTCTGGGGCTTGATAAAAATTGCGGCACCATCTTCCTCCACATGATAGCAAACTTTTTCAGCAATCGTGGGCAATTTATGTATAGAGGCAGGCAACTTTTGCTGCCCTTCCCCAAGAATGCTCTCAGTACTTCCACTCTTGCTAGTTCTATCTTTTTGCTGATGTAGATGATCCAGCTCCTGACCATCAGATTTCCATTGCTCTTCTGGTGCAGACACTGGTGACGGCAGCGGCTGTGACATATAACCATGATGATCTGACAGAGAGGAATCCGAGTCTACGCTTAAGCGCTGGATCCTCAACCCAAGCATGCCGGTGTCAGATGCCACATGCCGAATGGGACTGCCTGGAAATCTCTCAGCGGAGGTACATCGTGGACTTGACTTGCCATCTGCTTCATATTCTATGGTGACATTCAAAAAGCTGCAGTCGGTGCCAATTGATGAATCCATTGTGGAAACACCTTTCTTCATTATCAGTGGTGGGTGATTAATATTTCCAGCAGCCGGCGATGAATGCCTGGTGGAACCAGGAGATGGGGTAGAAATGAAGAATTTGATACCACTATCTCCGGATAGAGCTCCAGGATCATCATCTGTATTGTTCCAGAGGGGACTGCCACAGAGGGAAGAGAGATTCCCTGTTGCTGGTACTCTGTGAATTGGAAGGCTTGATGGCTGGATGTCGTTTGAGCCAATAAAATCCTCTCTATCAGAATAAGATTCGCTTTCAGTTGATATAATTCTGGGTGCTCCGTTACTGCTTCTAACTGGTGGATGCTCTGTGAACTTTATCTCACCTTTTACATGCGTCATTTGTGAAGGTTTTGAGGCGGCCCGAACATCGGCAAGAATGTCTTTTAAAATTAATACATTAACTTCTTCAGTCAAACCTGTGTGTCCTGTACAGGTCAAATACGACTTACACTCCCTCAGTAATGCAACCTTTGGATGACATGGCGGATTGCTTATGCTGATTTTTCTACAAGGACTTGCCGGGAAGTTTGATCTTTGACCCAGTGATGAACAAACTGGCAAGATTATTTCTTCATGCTTTGCTAGCTTATATTCAAACTTTTCTGGCAATGCTCTCAGTTTACTGGGTGAACTGAGATCACATTTATTACCAAGACTGTCTGGATCAATGAGGCTGTGAATATACATATTTTTGTCAAAACAAATCTGTTTCCTGGGTCTCTCAGCTCCACATTCCTGCAGCCTCATTCTACAAAGATCAGGGGTCATACCAGTATGTACGGGGCATTCAACTGCAACCTTCTCTAAACTAGTATCCAAGTTTTCATCAACGATATTTTGAAACTGTCTCTTTCGGGGATGTTTATCCTGGTTTCTGGGCGATTTAGACTGGCTATCACCCGCATGAGGGTCAAGACTATAATCCAGAGATTTACTTTTGTTTTTGAACACACTCTTGCTGGCATTTGAACAAGCATCTAAGCGTGATGGAAGACATCTGTCGAATGTGTCTGAAAGAACTCGCCTCAATCCAGGTTTGCTTAACTTCCTCAAAGATGGCCCACTTCCGGGTGGAAGGTCATTTTGTTCTCTTACCAACCTCTCAGACTTCTTGCTAGGAACAACGTTAAAACTTGGCACATGCACGTTTGTGTTGTCCTCAGGTGGTATAGCTTTCAAAATCATACGGCTCAGTCCAAACAACTGGCTCAAGTCCTTCAGCTCTGGACCTGTGTCCAGGCTCATGTGAGTAAGACCAAAGTCCAAAGACAGACGAGTGCTGTTCAAAACCTTATCATCCTGCTGCTGGAAGTGCGCTGAGAAATCACTGGAAACTTCCAGATCTGCGGAGCAGGCTACAGACAAAAGCCTTGACTTACTGTAACTGTGGATCATCCCCAGTGATTCATCAAGGGTAGTCACCACACTTCTGGCCACTTCTACTGATGTATTCGAAAATGCATTTGAGTCACGCCGAATCAATGCATGTGTGCTGCACACTTTCTCAGTGGAATTTGCAGTGTTCACGCTGAAAGAGTCAGTCGATTCTTGCTTTAGGCACTGTGTAAGCACCGACTCAGGGTTGGCCACTGTTGGTTCCCCATACAACATCTTGCATGCTAACTTATCTGTGCCTTGTGCATATCTACATCTCTGAAAACCCAGCTCACGCTCATCATCAACTTTACTGTTTACTTCTTTAGAGGTACAGAAACTACTATTGAGCTTTTCAGAATAAGAGCCTTCCCTCATGGATCGAAGATGTTGAGCTGCATAGCTGCTCATGACAGAATTATCGGTACGGTGCAACATGGGTGTTTCATCTTCCTCCTTCAAACGAAACATTGGCATTGTGTGACTGTCACACTTTAGTGAACCATGTGGTTTTTTGGCCTGACAATTGTTATTACATTCTTCACTAACACATAACTTGTTATCAGTGTCTCCGCAGTCACTAAACACAGATTCCCATGCCATGCTGGCAACAGAGTTACATTTACTGTTGTTATGAGACATGTCCATTGCGGAGCCAGAAGTCACTTGTGGTTTTGGCAGGTGCCCCTCCAAACAGGCACTGTCAGACAGGACTGACAGGTCATCCATCTTTCTGGCTCCTGTTGATAGAGACACAATTGGCACTCATGAAAATGTGTGTGACAGCTCTATTATATTTACATTATAACTATACAACAGATTTAATCCTCAACATCCAATTCTTCTTATTTTTCTTCAGCATGTAACCCCTTGTGTTTCATTGCTGCAGATACCATATTTATGAGTGTGTAAGTCGCAGTATTTTAACTGAAAATCATTTATGGCAGATAGTGTGCCGCTTACACATTTGAGACATTAGGCCTTCTTGTCACTTGTACAACATTTGATAATAAACTGGAGTTTCACCTGCATTTCTAATTTCCCCTGTGCCGTAGCTGTGCGTCTTCTGTAACTTTAGACCATAGGGGTCTCCACAGCGAAGTGGTCAAGTCGTTTGCCTTGCGTTCTGTAGGTCATAGGTTCGTTTTACCGCTGTGACGTTCAGTTCAAGGGTGCAGTTTTTAATGGCGATCCCTGGGGATCGTCCCTAGAGCTATGGAGTTCATGCTTTGTGGGATACTCTTGGCAGGCGGCTAGCTGTCTGCAGAGGGAGACTGAGCCACATGAGATAAAACCCGGTGCAATGGTCGATCCTCTCGACTTTAACCTTTTTTAACCTTTAACCTTTGAAAGGCAAACAACTTCTCCTGGGAAGTTGCTGTGCCATTGTTGTTCGCCATCGAATCACGAGGTCATTTTGTACCATGAAGAGCCTTGCCCAGCAATAACTGGCTTTAAATTCCCTTTGAGGAATTCTTATAATGTCTTAGAATTGACGTGTTTTAAATGTAACATTTTCACAGAACCAGGAAATCCATCTGTCCATTTTTCTTGAAATATTCCAGCAGACTGTTCTCTACTTCTGGGTATGTCAAGTTCTTGCCCGAAAAGATTGTAGTCTTTGGAATGTTTTTTGTTTCAAAAGCATCTTTCATTCCAATCCATCTTCACACATTTTTCTCATCAACACTGAACTTCCCCCTGCTGCCCGGCTCCCATTTTCTTGCACATATTGCACTGCTTGCAAGTTTCATTTACAACTCAGCTGTAATTTGCTCTTAGGCGGCTCAACTTTCACTGCTTACAGGCACTGATTTGGTTTTAGTCCCTTGACAAGATTCTAAGAAAATAATATTTCTCCCAAATTATCGTCTTAGAAATTGGGTGCCATGTACGGCCTATGCACTCATAAATATGGTATCATAATCCCGCTTTCATCTCCATGATTATCTTTCTTTGTCTAGATTTTGACATCATCATCATTCAACAGGTCCTTAACAGAATATCTTGTAATGGCCCACCTGAAAGTGCTTTCATAGTCAACGCATCTTCAATGTCTCGTATACATCTCAACAAAGGTCGGTCTCTATCTCTGTTTTCAAGACACTGTACCCTCCATCACCGCTCTTTCAGAGCCACCACGTTTAACCTGGCCAATCTCCCTGTGTCGGTTTCAGGGGAAAACAAGAACAGACTCCCTGCTTCCCCAGCAGAGCTGATTCTGGGGCTTCCTTCGAACTCTGAGTGTATCTGCTTAAAAGGCAAGGAACCAACAATCTGCATACAGATAAGTCAGATTTGTAAAATGAATGTGCATGCAACACTAAGGTTCTGAAACAAGACTAAAGTCCAGAGGTGGGTGAACAACCAAAACTTTCTGCTGGAGTCTACATCCAGTAAACGCAAAGAAGAACATGGCTAAAGTACCTGAGCTTTTGGGACAGGATAATCTATGTTTATAAGCCTGTTCAGTGGTGACAACATCAAATATTTAAACTAAATTAAATGCGCACTGAGACACATACAAAGTGAATCAGAAATACAGCTGCACATTTAAGTGTGCATGAATTGAAAAGTAATGAGTGACCATATAAAGTGATGCCAATTATGCTGGAAAGAAAGACTTCCCGTCCTTTTTAGGATGGAATTTTTCGTTATTTGAAGCCCTACTCTGGCTCTTGCCAGGGGATGCAATATAGCCTGGCCATAAATATGGCCTAAAGGCTGAACGCGGTTTCTGGGACCTCTCCACGGTGATCCTCACCCACATGGTGGCACATTGTGTCATCGGGTGTTTATCGCGTGTGTGATGTCCTGGTGGGGTAGAAAGTCAGTCAGTCAGTCGTGCTGGGAAGTGAACTGCAAGAAGTTTGTGGCAAATTTTATAGTGTTGTATATTGTTAGTCTGAATAATTGCCTTTTGAATGGTCTTATTTCATAACCATCAAGTGGCTTGCCGACTGGTGTGGGCAATCATACCTCTCCACAATCTGCAATCTTTAACTGCATTTTTCAGTTCGTGTGTTGACACACCTCCATGCCAGGAAAAAAATGTGATCAAGAATCTTCTCACGCTGTCTCTCTTTCAAAAGATCTTTCTGGTGGTCCAACTTCCATCTTCTCATAACAATTATTTTCACATCAACCTACTAATATTGACATGTGATTAAACAGATATCAGCTGACGCCATTTTTGAAACACCCGACTATCCCAATCGAGACAAATTATACATGCAGTATTCATATCAACTTTGTGCTATTAGTGTCGGACTTGGACACTGACTAAAGAACATGAAAAAAAAATTAACTACCACAAGATGTTTGAGAAAGGCCGTGAATGAAATTATAAGAGACCACTAAGAAATAAAGAAGTTACAAAAACTATTGGAACACCTATGATTATATACATTGAAAAAACAAAGACTGAAATGGTTTGGCCATTTAACAAGAGTGAATTACATGATGCCTGCAATGAGAGCACAGAACATGAAAGTAGAAACAGTAAGAGGTAGGAGACAACCAAGAAAGATGGACTGAAGAAGTCAATGATACCTTGAGACTCAACAACATTATATCATACAGGGTAATCATGCGTGCCTTAGCTCAAATACTGATCTGTTAACCTGCAACACTTAGTTTCATTGTTACTGTGTTGTATGTAGTTCAGTTCATGTCAAGAAAGGCCTCAGAGACGAAACAATTTGTGGTGTGCTGTTTTGTGCACGGTGCTCTGCTTCCCCATTTTGTTAAGCTTTTTAGTCACAGTTCACTGGATTAATTTCTTGACAATTGGTGACACAAAAGAATATGGTCAAAAGAAAGAAAAGATTACATGTAGCCATATTTCTTAACGTAAAATCCCCAATCTAAACAATGTTAGACACAAGGACTGTACTAATCAGCAAATCAGAATGGTTAAGGTAAAAAGTTTAACCATACAGTTGGTGGAATGAAGATGCAAAAATTAAAAAGCTAGCTCTTCATAAGACGCTACGATATGTTTAATTATAAAAGCTCACTAGACAAGAGTGCTTTTTTTTTTAGCCAACCATAAATGACGTCACAGGAAAATCCAATATTTTAGAGGGTGGTAACAGCAGGTTTTCAGGATTTTCTGTGCTTTAGTACATTTCTTCCAAGGCCAAGATTTTCACGCGTTTACCTAACCCTAACCAAAACCATGTGCTTAATCTACCACCCCCTTAAAAATTGACTGTGCCGTGACCTGTGGATTTCCCCTGTTTGTAGTCGGCTAATAAGAAAGTACCTCCAATAAGTTTGACGGTACAACTGGTGGAATGAAGATGAAACAATGAAAAAGCTAGCCCTTCATAAGACGCTACAATATGTTTAAATATAAAAGCTTACTAGACAAGAGAGCTGACTGCAGTATGCTGCATGCCTTCCTCGACTGAGAATCACTAGCTGAAGAATGTCTCCAGTTAAGAGAATCCTGCAAAGTTGGAGTCAGGCTCTGGACTGGTGGTGTGGACAGGACAGTACTGTGTAGCCGACGTGTCTGTGAAGATATCATCAGTGTTAGGTTTAAGTTAGTCTCCTAGTAAGATAAACACACTAAAAATTAGAATTATCAATAAGTATGTCCTGCTATTTGGTAAAGACAATAACAGACAAAAAAAGAAGTAATTAGAAAGTTAAAAATAAGACAACTGGAGATGCAGATACGCACAAGAGAGTATGCTGTTTAACATAAACTATTTTTTTTTTAAACTAAATGAAAAGATTCTGGAGAAACTGAAAATGCACACACACAAAAACAATTGAAGGAAATTAACAAGAGACAAATGAAATTATAAACTCCAGTGAATCAATAAAAGTGAAGAAAAGTTTCTCTTACTGGAATAGAACAAACAAACAAACTTTATTTTCAAAAGGTCACAAGTTAGGCACGCAGGCCTGTCTTACATTCGGCCCTTCCAAACTTCCATCTTTCACACAGCAGTTGTATTTCATCAATAAAGCATGTTATGTTCATGTAGTAATAAGCATATTATGAATATCAAGTCAAAAACAAAAGCATGGGTGGTGAACACAGACACCCACGCAATCCCATTCACTCACTTACACACACACATAGGCACCCAATACACACACACATCCGCATACATACGAACATGCACACCCACATACGTACATGCATACATACACACGCACATATACATACACTCCTACACACAGTCACCCACACAGACACATACTCTAAAACACACACGCATACAACCTAGGTACAGACACACACACAGCTATACACACATACACACACGTAGCCGCATAAAAAGACACATACAAACACACACACCGACGCACACACACATAAACCCACACACAAACAAATACACACACAGGCAAGAGACACACACATAGACATAGGCAACACTCACACATACACACAGTCACACACGCAGACACACATATGCAGGAACCCTTAGAGAACCACAGAACAATAAAAAACTAGAATATCTTTGCACTGAAACCCACAGGTTCACAGAAATAAAGGCAGACCCTTAAATACACAGAAAAAGAAACTAGAGGGTTAAGATTACATTCAGCTAGTAATTTTATAGTGACTTCTCCCATTAGTCAGTTCATTACATGCAGCAGGTCCTTTGCAGAAACACTGCTATGATCATCTCATCATGAAAGATCAATCGGTCCTCTGCCAACTCTCCTACCTCATGAACTAATTTTTTTTTAAAGTTAGTTGTTTATTCTTTACAGGACTTTGCAGAACCAATCCCAGCTTTCTTTTTGGCTGTTGATACCACTGTCGAAACCAACGCAAGGCTAGTAGATGGGATCGAACCCGGCACCTTGGTATTATGAAGCTCATTCGCAATATCTCTAAGCCACAGACAGCGACTTCAGGCTAATAATGCCCTGTATATTCTGTGTCAAAATGTGGAATTAAATGACTGTCATAGTTCTGGACAGCCAGAGCAAAATATCCGTGTTACTCTCCCCCACCTGCGACCTCTGGATTGATGCGATCCATCACATGTTTGGTAGTTTCCCAATACTCTCAGAACAACCAAATTGTATATTAATGTTAAAAAGAATCTAAAAATGCCTGCTACCAAATCACCTGCAGCTGAATCAAATCCAGAATGGTGGAATTATGAGTGTGTTCATACCACATTTCCCACAGATGCCGACATAAAATTAAATTGGAAAGAAGCACACCAGAGTGTTTTTGTGGTGAAGACAAGAGACACAGTAACCAACAGTAACCAGAACTAAGAATTCCAGTGATTGCGATAACATATAACATCAACATCAATTTCCAATCAATTTTCTGTATGCCTAGTGGCACATGAGGCTTCAGAGAGGACGTTCCTGTCCTGTGCAATCTCAAGTGCAGTTTTTCATGTCAAAGATGCTGCACTAAGGTCACTTTCTCTCGCTCGTCTCCATGTTGTTTTTGGGCGCCCCTGTTTTCTCTTTCCCTCTGATATCCATGTGAGAGCTGTTTTGGCAGGTATATCAGGATTCATTCTCAAAATGTGGATAAGCCGTTTCCATCTTCTCTTGGTTATCATACTGTCTAGAGTTTCTTGGTTTGTGACTTGAAGTAGTTTAGTGTTTGAGATTGTATCTTGCCAGAAAACTTTGATAATTCTACATGTGGTTGAAGGTGGATATCTTGAACATAAAACATAACACATATAAATTAAATTATTAAAGATCAATCATTCACTATAGAGAAAAAAAAAACATAAAAGTACCTGAAGTAATTGCTTGTTGTCAGCAGGAGTGAGCATGATGTGCCTTACAAATGACTGCCTTTGTGATCTCTCTGAAGGAGTTTGAGGTTCTGGAGGGATTTGGGAGAGACTTGGATCAGATGTAGGCGTGACTTCTGTGACATCTGGGAGGGCATCACTGCGGGTATGCTGCTTCTTGCGCTGTGAAGCATCCACTGTCTGAAAACAGAAGCATATTAAAATGGTGTTTAAAGAACTATAATTTCACTCAGGCCCAATAACATGTTTGGCTCCGCGGCTGACCCAGCCTGAAATGGGTACCGGACAATGTCCTGGGAGGCAAAGGTGACCACAGTAATGTTGACCACATCACTCACAGAGTGCCTGAAAGAATATAAGCCTAGAATATATGTTAGAAGCACCACTGGCATAAACAGAATTATTTACTGTTTTCTTTTATAAAACATCCATTTGTTTTCATTCAGGATCTGCAGTTGTTAGTGTTGTTTATTTTTAAGGCTGAGAAATAGCTTATACAAGCAGTTGTTTCATGCATTGCTCAGGGCAGCTTTGCTTTCTACTGGGTTTTTTTTTAAAAACATTCTGGGGTTTTATCTTAAACCAAACACACACCTTACAAAGTATGAGGTAAACATTCTGACCTCTTGGCCGCCAGTTGCAACACTGAAATTTGAGTTTTCCGTTAGCAAAAATTTCATTTAACCTAAACTCTTTTTCAATCCCTTGGAGTTCATGCTAACTGGGGTTTACTGTATATGACATACAAATGCTAGCGATAACAAAAACAATTATATGATTTACGAATACAAATGCCAAAGAAGACAAAACAGTTATGACTTAAGATTGCAAAAGATGACTAAACAGATATATGGCTTACAAATGTCAAAGAAGACAAAACAGTTATGACTTACGATTGCAAAAGATGACTAAACAGATATATGGCTTACAAATGTCAAAGAAGACAAAACAGTTATGACTTACGATTGCAAAAGATGACTAAACAGATAAATGGCTTACAAATATCAAAGAAGACAAAACAGTTATGACTTACGATTGCAAAAGATGACTAAACAGATATATGGCTTACAAATGTCAAAGAAGACAAAACAGTTATGACTTACGATTGCAAAAGATGACTAAACAGATAAATGGCTTACAAATGCTAAAGATGACAAAACAGTTATGACCTATGAATTCTAAAAAATGACTAAACAGATATATGGCTTACAAATGCTAAAGATGACAAAACAGTTATGACCTACGAATGTAAAAGATGACTAACCAGATGCATGGCTTACGAATGCAAAAGATGACTAAACGGATAAATGACTTACAAATGCTAAAGATGACAAAACAGTTATGACCTACGAATGTAAAAGATGACTAACCAGATGCATGGCTTACGAATGCAAAAGATGACTAAACGGATATATGGCTTACAAATGCTAAAGATGACAAAACAGTTATGACCTACGAATGTAAAAGATGACTAACCAGATGCATGGCTTACGAATGCAAAAGATGACTAAACGGATAAATGACTTACAAATGCTAAAGATGACAAAACAGTTATGACCTACGAATGTAAAAGATGACTAACCAGATGCATGGCTTACGAATGCAAAAGATGACTAAACGGATATATGGCTTACAAATGCTAAAGATGACAAAACAGTTATGACCTACGAATGTAAAAGATGACTAACCAGATGCATGGCTTACGAATGCAAAAGATGACTAAACGGATATATAGCTTACAAATGCTAAAGATGACTTCAGACTGAGAATCTGCCCTGGAGTTCTGAGATAAGCAGAGCCTCCATAATGATGGTCGAAAGGCGTGAAGCTACCAGGTTGGGGGCTTGCACCTGAAATAAAATATATATAAAAAAGTGGGCATGTAAAAATGATGTTAGCAGACATTTTGCGTATGATATCTATTCAAACATGCTTGCCTTCCAGACCCAAGGGTCAGGTTCAATCAAATTCACAGAGGTGAATTTTTATGATTGATCCAGGATAAAATGAGTGCCGGGAAATGTACTTGGAAGTAAAAGTGGTGTAAATATGGCCAGCTTGAAGCTGACCACATCACTTATAAACTAATTATTGATCTATTAAACCATGGGACAAGAATCATGTCTGATGAGCTAAGGGTGCAAAATGGTTCTTTTACTTCTAATATAGGTCCTTGTGTGAATGAGATGGCAGAACATGACAGCCTATGCATACCAGTACGGCACATGATGATGATGTAGAGGGGTTAGTTATACAGAATAGCACCCAACCCCTTCCTCAAGATGCCCCTGCTTGAATTATTTAATTACATTTCAAGTACCAGCAAAAACACATTAAACATTGTTGTGTTGTCTTCCCAGTGTAAGTTACAATTTTACATGTTCACCCACTGCTGTTTCTGAGAATATTATGTGGTGGGGGGCTAATTTCTTCCACGGTGCAGCTTATGTTACGATGTCGAAAGCCATGAGAACAGTCATACAAACAAATGAACATTAAAAAGTTTTTAAACAATTATGTGTATATAATATAAAAGAACACTTATGCAATGAAAATTAAATGACTATGTAAAATTTAGTAACTAAAATTTAGAGGATGAAAAAAGAGATAAGCTATGGTAGCTCTGACAGACAGAGAAGTGGCAAGCAGAATGGAATGCTGGGTGCATGCGGGAGACCTAGGTTCAAATCCTCAGTAAGGTTAGGTTTTTTTGGGGTGGGGGGGGGGGAGGACAGGTGAAAAATAAAATCTTAACTTGCCGTCTGTGGTGGCTACTAAAAATGTGCTCAAAGATTCTCCCCCTGCCTGTACCACAAAAGTGGTAAATTGAGGCAGTAATTGCAGTTTAATGAATGTGACAACTGTTGAAATGTGTAAATTTAAGTTGAAAGGGTGTTATGACATTAAGATATCAAATTAGCATTTTGTAGGTACAAATTACAACTATGATATGTAGCCGTAACACAAATATACATACGGTAATCCATGGTGACCTTGGACAAACCAAAATCTGTGAGCTTGATATGGCCAGAGTGTGATATGAGCATGTTGTCTGGCTTCAGATCTCTGCAAGTGACATCAACAGTCAAGTTTACATTAACATTCAGTTCATGAGAGCCACGAAAAATAGGTATGAGCCAAACAGCCCTCTGTTAATGTTTTTGTGCTAAACAGGCCTCAGACGATATCTTGCAAGACAGTCTTTGCCTGGACGAGCTGCAAAACAACATGTGACTACATTCAGCAGACCTGGCAACTAAGCCTTGGGGAATTCTAAAACACCTAGAACTGACAAACCAAGTTTATGGCTCACAGTGGATTAAGCACATGACCAGAGATTGCTGAAGAAGAGTTTCACAGCTGCAGTTTTTAGGATCCCTGGGGATCAAACTGGAGCTGCAGAGTTCATGCTTTGTGCAACACTGGACAGGTAGTTGGCCATTCTCCAGAGAGAACGAGTTATATGGGATAATCCTGTGCAATGAAATGGATTCTTTTGCTGGGTCTACCTGGGAGCCAAGGTCATTTTTTAAAAAGGTCCGGCCCACTAGAGGTCCCGAACACACGACCTTTAGATCCATAGGCACGTCTAGCCGCTAGACCATGGTGGCTCCATACAAAGCCACCATGACAAACAAAAATAAAAATAAAATTATTTAACTCACATATCTTTAAAAAGAATCCAATTTTCGTCTGACTAGTAGAATGTGCGTGGCCACTGGAAATAAATACTGGCTAGAAAAAGCCACGTGTGACAAAGGTCATAACTCACAAAATATTAGATAAAACTGTGCTGGATGTTAAGTTTCCCAAGTGAATTGGCACCCATGAGAAGGATAAGGCAGTTCTTGAGAAACTTATGGAGTGTAACTGGAGTGGTTGATTTGATGACCATAACCTTTATGTCTAGGACACCTTGGTGATCCCAAGAAGTTAAGTGCAATGTTGTTCAAAGGGCACCGTACTGCACATTAGAAAGATGTCGTCTGAACTTGCCAGTTCCATTACAACAATTCTAAGACTGAAATAATCTGATATCTATTTCTATGAAGCAGGATCAATATAAAACTGGTTGGAAAACAAAATTGGGACAAATTGCCATGGACCAGGCTGAGTCACAGAAAGGATGAGAGCTGAGAGTGAGAAGAAACAGATGAAACACAAATGTTCACAACAATGGTCCTGAAGTCCCATGCTATAACTGTGGAAGACTTTTCTTAACGAAGGGCAGGTTTGCTAGTCATACTCGCCATAGCCGTGGACTGTGAGTCCCATGCCTCCTCATAGTACAATATAACACTATCACCTGGAAAGATCGAAAGGTGCCAATCAATCAAAAATCAATCATATATGCGAGGGGAAGTCAATAAGTATGTCACAAATGATTATGGGATGGTAGGAAAATGCAGTTGGTGGTTTCTAAAGGTGTCATTAGGTGACAGCAACATCGAAATTTATGTCTCTGCTCGTTAGGTGTTGCATGCGCATTCACAAAACAAAAGCAAAATAGCGACTGTTCTAACGGAGTGTACACTCAAAGAACAATGTGTTGTTGTGCAGGTTTTTAAGGAAGGGGGGGGGGGGGGGGGGCTGCCTGCAAAGTACATTCAAAAGGAAATGCTTCCTGTTTATGCTTGCAAATGTTTATCCTGTAATGCGATGAATATAAAAAAAAGTTAGTTGCTTATTCTTTACAGGACATTGCAGAATCAACCCCAGCATTTATTGGCTGTTGTGGTTTTTCTAAGCAAATTTTACGTTCAGTAGTTTGTCAATGCTTTATGAACAGTCAGCTCTAGGTACAACTGTCGAAACCAGCGCAAGACAAATCGTCAGTGTGGTGAATAGCTAGGTAAAAAAAAATATTTAAAAAATTCTTCACTGGAACCCCACCTTGGTGGGAGATATTTTGCAAATGATGCAGAAGTTGAATGTGGTTTATAAAACAGAGCATGGAGTTTTATGCAGCAGGTTTAGGAAGACTGATAAAACAATGGGACATTTCTAAACAACCATTTGTAACTTACTTACTGACTTCCCCTCACATGATTACAAATATTAAAAATGACAAAAGTTATGTGACTTACAAATGCCAAGGACAACACACACACAAAAATTATATGACTTACAGATGCTAAAGAGAACTTAACACTTAGAACCTGTCCTGGACTCCTGAGATTAGCATAACGCATAAACAAACAGTCTTCAAGGCTACACATTGTTGTTTTGCTCACCTGTGAACAATTCCAAGCTTATGCAAGTAAGCTAAGGCCAGGGTGACCTCTGCAGCATAAAAACATGCCATCTCTTCAGGAAAAAAGCCATACATAATCAACAAAGACTTCACGTCGCCTCCTATCATATAGTCCATTATCTGAAAGGCAAAAATATTAAAATTAAAAGATTTCACTCTAGAATCTAGAAATCTGGAATCCTCACACTTCATATAGTATTGACTCTTTGTATAGTATTTAGCAATGTTTTAAATGATAATTGTATCACCATAGTAACCAAACTATTTATATTTATATATTATTTAGGTACACACAACTGGCTGAGCCCAAGACTATAATTAATAAGGTAATCTGTGTTACTGGAATTCCATGTATAAAACACTAAAAACAGAATTGGCAGATGTTTATTATAATTCACCTGGTTAACCCAGCCTACAATGTGTACAAGGCAATGTCCTGGCAAGTGAATGTGACTGGTGTAATACTGACCACATCCTCCAGCAAGCGCAAAATTGGTCAATAAAATGTGGGTCTATCACCATATAGGGAGTCGCTGTGATGTAGCAGCTAGATGCTCACCTCAGGCCCAAAGGTTGTAGGTTCAAATCTGCATCAAGCCAGATTTTTTTTCAAACAAAACCTTGACTTCTAGGTCAACCCATACTACAATGGGTATGAGGTAAATTCCTGGGAATTGAAGCTGGCCATCGTAATGTTAACCTCATCACATACCAAGTGCCAATAGGTCTACAAAATATAGGTCTAGACCTAAATGCCCAATACGAATAGTGCCGTGGAAAAGGGTATTTTACTTTACTAACTACCTAATCTGTCAATGATGTTAGAAGATGTAATATTCAAAACAGTGTTTTCCCATAGTGAATTTAAACATTGTGGACACAAACAATTCATTGCACAAATTATTACTAGGAATATTTCACAGTATCTCGTCAGGTGCGTTACCACAGTGTTACATCAACATGTTACTATAGTGAAGTGCTAGCAATTAGACAACCAATGTTAGAGGAGAGACCATGTTATGTATATTTCAGTGTAATTAATGTAGTTTTTGTGCTTCACTCTGCAGTAATGCACCTGACAAGATACACTGAAATATGCCAGACAATAAACTGTGCAATGTATTTGTGTCTGCATTAGTTACATTTGAATAGTCATTGTATATTATTCATACAAACAACATACAACATTTAGAAGGTTTTTCACAGAATGGTATTCTCGATATGGCACACCTGAAAGTCTCTTTTCTCTAACCAACTCTCTAGTCTTATGTGTTTTTAAATTTAACATATCTTCAATATGCTACATGAAGGTCTACTTCTGCCTCATTCTCCAGAAACTATATTCTTTATCATCATCATTCTTTCCAGGCCACCATAACCTTTAACATGGTCAAAATACCTCAGCTTTTGGGACACAATGCTTTTTATGAACCAGTTCTCAATGCCTAGATCATGTATGATGATGATGACAACCTACTATTAATTAATTCATACACACATACACTTGGACAGGCAATGTAATATTAACGTGTACCAGTCTGAAAACACCTGTGTTACCAGGACTCACAATGTGTAAAAAATAGTGGCATTGTAACCTCCCATGCATAGTGTAAGAGGTGACTAGGTTGGTTGGCATGGAGAACTAATTCCAAAATCCAACCATTTAAAAAAAAAAAAGCATGTTGAGAGCTGTGTATGTGTATTGTTAAGGATTATACTCCAATGAAAGATAACACCCCCCCCCCCCCCAAGGAGCGGAAGAAAAGAAAAGAAAAGCTGAAGAAGAAAGCCCAAATAAACAGCCACCACTAACTTATACCTTGATGTGATTTAAGACACACACCGAGGACTCACACATTCCACAAACAGAAATCAATGAACTGTTCAGACATTAAACTGTCACTATCACATAAAAACCTCACCAGAAAGATGTTCTGCTGAGACTGCAAGGAATAGTACAGCTGCACTATAAAAGCACTTTGTGATCTGGCCTGTGCATCCCTTTCTGCGGTCACTGTAATGGTTGAATACATAATATCCCATTTAGCTCACACAAGATTATTATTTGCTATTATCTTCTTCTTCAATAGCAGAAGGCATGGTACCAGGAAGGAGGGGCAGGGGCCAACCAACAAGAAGATGGCCACAGGAGCGACGTCCTGCACAGGACCTCCTATACGATGATGATAATAATCTTCTTCTTCAGCATTCCGAGCCCTTGAAGTTCACTGCTGCAAATATCACCCATCTCCCTGGTTGGCCTTCTCTTTCCAGTTGATGACACCAAGTGTCTTTTTTCTACTGTGCTTTATGTAAATACTGTACTATCATCATGTGCTGTGTCAGTTTTTGCCACCTCAAACAATCACCAGAATTATGAATCAGGTCAATGATTTGGTTTTGCCCTATCAATCTGACCAAGTCACTCAGATATTAATCTCTTTGCCTTCTTCTTGCTCTCTCAAACAATCTTGCTAGCTGTTACCAAGTTCTCTACTACAAATTATTTAAATATGATGACAATGACATCAATAATGGATTGGCTAGATGATGATGACAGTGCTCTAAGGCAGGGTTATTCAACTTGTGGCCTGCAGAATGAAACTGGCTAGCAAGTGGTCTGCAGATCATTGTGAATTGTAAACCACTAATTATTTTTCCCTGCTGCAGTTATGGTCATTGACCCGTGAAGATCAGTTTTCAACATTTTGGTTCCACAGTAAACTTAAATATATATATAGCCCTACTTTAGGGAGTCATGTTACTAGAGTAGCTAGCATATTTGCCTGCGGACACTGTAGTCATCACGGTTTTTTTTAAAACTGACCTGGACTTCCAAACAGATAGTTTTCTGTAAAACTCACAATGGATAGTTTTTTGTGTGTGCGTCTTTCTGACTTGGCTTTCTTCTTTTTCGCGTTCACCGGCTGTAAACTCCGGAAGAAAGTTTTGGTTGTTCGTCCACTTCCTGTTCCAAAAAGTTAGCGTTGCGTGCACATCTGTTTCGCATATCTGACTCATTTGCATGCAGACTGTCGGTTCCTTGTCTCTCAGACAGATGTACTCGGACTTCAAAGAAAGTTCCCATTTAGTCGACTCTTGCAACATGCTTTTGGGCGGGCGGTGGGTCTGTTCTTGGTTTCCCAACAATGGGGCCCAGGAATCCACATGGGGAGCTTGGCTTTCTAAAGCAGTCTATTTGTCTCCATTCAGTATAGCCTATTACTGTCTGCGAAGGTAATATGATGAAAGAAAATGACCATCTGACCCTGTAGGTTGCAGGCTCGAATATGTGAACGCCTAACACTTTATATCTCAGCGGGAGTAACAGCGAAGGAACTACTTTTATCTTTCACAGGCTATCATATAAAAGTATGCTACTATATCTTGAGGCATACTGAATATTTATCATACTATGTAATTTTATGTAGGAGTTAGTCTGAAAGTCGTGGGTTTATTTTACAGCTGCACAGTTCGATTCATGAGGAAAATGTTTATGGAGATTTCTGGGAACTGTTGCCAGAGCTATGGAGTTTGTTACTTTCTGCGACTCTCTTGGCAGGTGTCTAGCCATTTTGTGGAGAAAGACTGAGCCATATGGGATGAAATCAGGTGCAATGAAGTTGATCAACCTTATCATACTGTAAACACAAAATGTGTCCCTGCAAATTATAGGCTAGAGAGTGGATTTCACAATCATTGATGCACAAGGATTCCAATATCAAAGATAATAAAAGGACCACTCCAATGGCTTTCTGATAGCAGTACAGAGTCGCACTGTAGAAGAAATTGTGATCCTGTTGCACGGAGGGGGATGATCAGGAAGAGATAATACAAAAGAGATAATAATCACAGACAAGTTAAGAGCTGAAAGTTTCAGGGGGAAACACATGAAATATATGCGACAGCATCGATGGTCCTCAAATTACATGGGCTTATTCTGAAATACTTTTCTTAACATGAGCAGGTCTTGCTTTAGCCACTCGCCAGCAACATGGGCTGTGACTCCCATAACTATCTATAACACAATATAACACTAATAAATTGTATAATGAGAAAAAAGAAATAGATAATAATATTAGCTACTCTGTGGGGGGAGTCGTCATGGTATTGGTGGCTAGATGCCCACCTGTGGATCGGAAGGCCTTGAGTTCGCGTGCTAACAGAGCCTGACTTTTTTTCTTTCAGAAATGACCTTGACTCCCAGGTTGCTCAGCCTTGAGTGGGTTCTAGGTGCAGCCCTGAGAAGTAAAGGCGGCCGCCGTGACGCTGACCACATCACCCACCAAGTGCAAATTGATCTATAAAAATATAGGTCTAACCCTATATTCCCAATACTCCTAAAGGCGTTTTAAAGGGACCTTTACTTTCACTTTTTTACTCTCTATGGTGGGGGGAGGGGGGGGGAGAGAACCCACTGTGCAAAAAAAAAGGTGATTAATTAGGAGTACATCTATTTGACAGGCGTACAAGTAAGCCAGATCTGTAAAACATATGCACAAACAAAATCTGGATTAAGACTATAATATAATCCAGAAGTGGGCAAACAACCAGAACTTTCTGCGGGAGATTTCAGCCCATAAACATGAAGATGAGATCTTTAAAAAAAAAATTATAATAACCAAATATACAAATGAGGTCCTCTCTGCATACCTTCTGAAGACAAATTAATCAGCAAAACAATTACCAGAAAACAACAAAAGCACACACCTTGAGCCATTAGATTCTTGTTGATAAGGTCAGCTTTCTTCATCACCTTGATTGCATACATTCTGTTTGGGTCTGTCTTTTTGAACCCCAACCACACTTTCCTAAATGAAATATACACTTTAAAATATAAGTAGGCAGGTCATACAGAATGAGAATTGGCAGGACAGTTAGTGTCACAAACGGTTGTGAAAAAGAAAGAAGATGCCTTCAAAGGCAAAGAATTAGTGGCCCAAGCAGAGAGAGAGAAAGATCAAGTGCAGATGCTGATCAAAGAAAAAGAGTAAGCTTATGCTATGATCCTCAAAGATAAGGAATTGATCAGCAACAAAGAAATACAGAAAGAAAGATTGACAACTGAGTTGAAGGCTAAAGAGATGGAAGCAGACAATGATGCTGAAATTAAAATGAGACAGGCTGAGTTAAAGGCAGCTGAGCTTTCCTTTCAGAAGTTTCAGAGCCTGGTAAAATGTTTGACACAGGGAAACATTTCAAAGTGCCGCCAATCTTCTCAGTTCTCACAATATTGTCACGAACCCCCTCTTCACGTAACTCAACCCCTAACACTCTCAATCCTCTCTGTTCTCACAACCTTGTCAAGACCTGCTCTTCTCTCAACTCAACCCCTAACACTCTCAATCTTGTCTGTTCTCACAACCTTGTCAAGACCTGCTCTTCTCTCAACTCAACCCCTAACACTTTCAATCGTGTCTGTTCTCACAACCTTGTCAAGACCTGCTCTTCTCTCAACTCAACCCCTAACACATTTAATCTTCTCTGTTCTCACAATCTTGTCAAGACCCTCTCATCTCATAACTGTCATCATTAACTCTCAATCTTCTCTGTTCTCACAACCTTGTCAAGACCCTCTCATCTCATAACTGTCATCATTACCTCTCAATCTTCTCTGTTCTCACAACCTTGTCAAGACCCTCTCATCTCATAACTGTCATCATTAACTCTCAATCTTCTCTGTTCTCACAACCTTGTCAAGACCCTCTTATCTAATAACTGTCATCATTAACTCTCAATCTCAGTTGTCACAACCTTGTTAAGATCCTTTTTTCTCATCTCAACCACTGATACTCTCAATCTTTTCAGTTCTTACAAACTTGTCAAGATCTTCTCTTCTCATAACTCAAACACTAACACTCTTAATCTTCTCAAGACCTTCTCATCACATAACTGTCAACCACTGACAGTGCCAATCTTCTAACTTTATCAGTAACACTCAATCTTTTCAGTTCTCACAACCTCATCAAGACCCTCTATTCTTATATTTGCCAACCACGAAATCTTGATCTTCTCATTTCTCACAGCCTTGTCAAGATCTTCTCACCTCATATTGTGACCAAACACAAAAATATGATTGTCTTGACCTAATATAGGTAAATGAATATTTCTGTGAATGATCTCTCGTAGTTCTATGCTGAAACTACATCTCTGTGGGCTTCAGTTTCTTTCTATTTTCTGTTTCCACTACCATTGATTCACAGTCAAATAGGTAGTAGAAGATGCAGTACATAACATCTGAAAATAGTTTCTTACTTCCATGGACAGCAAAAATACTACCCCTCTAACAAGCATGTCGTACAAGACAATTCAGACTGCATATGCCTGAGACGCAAGGAACTAACAGTCTACAAACAAATAAGCCAGATCTGTGAAACAGATGCACACACAAATCTCAAGTTCTGGAAAAAAGAAGTAGATGAACAAGACTTTTCTGCTCAAGCAAGTTTACAGTCACTGAACGCTAAGAAGAAGTTCCATCGAATGTTGCTCGTCTGACAGAGAACAGTCATACAAAAATAACATTATCATATAACACCGTCGGCATCTGTGGCTTAGGCGTTGCGAACAAGCTTCGTAATACCAGGTTCGATCTCAGCTCCGGGCCCTGAACTGGTTTCGAGAAGCCGACTATCCAGAAAGCAATGGCAAACTACTGGATGTAAATTCGCCTAGAAAAACCACAACAGCTAAAAAAATGCTGGGGTTTGTTCTGCAATGTCCTGTAAAAGATCCACAACTAACTAACTAACAAACAGTACAATAAAAAATGAGAGAAAATCAAATCCTTGAAGCCTTCAACTCTTTCAGTCCTAGTTAGGCTTCTGAGACTAAATGAAAAAAAATACTGTCAGATAGATTGTGAAATCAACACTCTGTATCCAATTTATTGAGAAGCAGGCGATCACATGCTCAGTCATCTCATCAGAATGTAGCTACAACAACTACCTTAAAAATTAAAAAACAAAAAGATCTTACATGAAAGCAAGAAGGCGCCCAAGGAGAAGACGGACTTGTGATATTTAAGACATTCTACATCCATACGGTATGACAAATGACAATAACCAAAACTATGCATCGAGCAATAGATTGCAAATTAGTCTTTCCTGTCATGATCTCTCTTTGTCAATTGAGAAGAGAAAGACAATTCTTAAAAGCTAAAAAGATATCATCTTGACATACGGAAGTGAAACACGTATATTAATGAAATCTTATTTGCAAGCTTCAAAGATGTGGTTTTATAGATGAATGATGAGGATATCCCAGACAGACAAAATGAGCAATGAAGTCTTGAAAGAAACTGACACACGAAGAGAACTGATTGCTAACATCAGAAAATGACAATCTACATTCTTTGGTGTGTGGTGAGAAGGAGAAAACTGTAGTAAATCGTGACAGTTAGAAAGCTGGACGGGGGAGAGGCAGAGGGAGACTAAAAGAAGAGATGCTGGACAGTTTGACATCATGGCCTGGAGAATTATCTGTGTCAAAGTTGATTGAAAGTACACCAGATAGAACATTGTGGATAGTCATGACTACCCACACCACACTGCATGGACTTTAAGAAGAAGTGATGCTTAATTGCAAAAGTGGAAATTGATGAAGAGTCCTAGGCAGGCATTGCTTTAACACATCCTATACATTTTTACTTAAAGTAAGACAAGTGGGTCTGAACAGGTTGAAATAATAACACTATAGGACAACATTTTGGCATTAAGTGGCAAGACAAGATCACAAACAATGGGGTATTGAGATATGGAAAAGTCTAAAAATATGGGTAGATTAATTCATTTCTTTTAATTGGGCATTTTTAATAGGCATGTACATGTTAGTTACTCAATAAAATCACACGTAAATCATGCGATAAAATGACAACATACCCAAATGCTCCTTTGCTAATAGGCTTGAGCAGAACAAAATCATCAGCGCTTGGAGGCTAGAAGAGAATATCAATATGAAAAAATTCTAATTATTACAATGATGTCACTAAGTGAAAGTGTTTTTATTTTCTCCTCAAAATGCAACCACAGAAACCAGACGGTATACAGAAATTCAGTGGCCAACTCTAGGAAAGCAAGGGCATCATGGTACTTGTACAAAGCATTGAAAAAACAATTAAACCTAGAATATGCCTAACTGAGATAAAGGAAAGGGGTTGGAGGCGGGGAGTGGAGCCTGATACTTTATTTTTTTTCTTTCATCTGATTTTTGTTTTGGGCAACATTTTGCGATGCCTGTTTACAAGTTGAGAACCACTACTGGTCTAAGACAACCATAAGCACACTGGTCAACCCTTAAGGGAGGGTAGAAGCAAAATATGTGTACTTTCTACCATTCAAGAATAATTACAGAGTTGGTATTGGTATTCTGGTAATGGGCTCACTGATTAAACTTACTTTCACACAGTGAGTCTCCCACTTATCACACGCTTTAAAGGATGGCAGAAAACAGCAGAAAACGCTGAAGACCTCCATACAATATGAACTGGTTTTTTAGCATATCAGATTAGCTTGATAATGATGTGTACGGCCTTTGGGAGCAGACATGCAAACATATTTTTGTCATTTAATAGGATTTTTACATGACAGACATTTTAACTAAAGTGTTTTCTAATAGATTTCTGGATATCAGGGCATTTAAGCTGAAAATTTTCATTTTGTAGAAATCAGTCAGCAGAGTTAAGAAACCATTTTCATTGGAATCATCACCAATGGTTGAGGGTGGGTTCATGAGTACGAGAACCTTGCCACTTTATGAATTCTGGACACTTCATTTCTTGGGCCCCCTTAACTCTGAGATCCCGTTGGTTGAGAGTTTGGTTGGGTCTTGTTAAGCTGAAATAAAAACTGCATGGCAGAAGTCTTAGAGGAAGTTAGAGTAACAGCGGGTATGGGATGAAAGTAAATCATGAGTGGTAGAAGAAATTAAAAAATAAATTCAATACATTTAGTAGCCAATGTATGGTGAGTTGTATATGTATAGTAGTGACCAAGTTAACAGACTTCAGAGGCTACACATGTTTTTGGGTTGCTGCTTATAAAGAGACCTGGGGGGGGGGGGGGGGGGAGAGAAGTTAGCCTTAAGCAGGAAAGGAAATAACAGATAGATGAAGAGAAAGGAAGATGGATTTGAAAAGCATAAATAGCTGGGCAATAAAGTATCAGCCAACATCACATTTATAAAAGAGCTGGAGTAAATGTGACCATCTGAAACAAACCAAAAGGTTTCTAATATAAGAATAAGAATACCACTATGCACAGTTGGTGAGCACTGTGAGCCACAGTCTGCAGCAACTGCTGAGCAAGTGAGTCTGCATATATTCACTATCAAGACAATTGTCCATTTAGGCATTAGCATTATAATAACCATTACTGTATATGGTCAGTCACTTTTCCAGAAAATTATGAACTGTTCATTTCAAAATTAATTCTTCTTCTTTTGCCTTTCTAGCCCCCAATGGAGCATAGACCCTCAACCAACTCACGCCAAGTCATTCTATCCTTTGCTATTGCATGCAGCTCTCCCCATCTTTCTAACTTTATTCTCCAGCTTCCTTCTTCATTGTTCTCCGGTTTTCTCAATGTGTGTCCTATCCAACGCCAGCGTCTTTTCTTCCGCTCTTGGTCTACTGGAGCTTGCTTAGTTATCTCCCATAGCTCTATATTAGTTATTGAAAGTTATTCTAGAAGATTACCAACAGAAATAATTCAAACAGCAGGTAAAAGCAGCATCAGATGGCTTCACAAAATATTTAATGCAGCATGGGTACAACAAACTGCCCCTATTGATTGGCAACATGCAATAGTTATACCATTGTGGAAGAACAAAGGAAGCAAATGAGAATGCGGTCAATACCGAGGCATCTTTCTTTTAAGCCATGTTGGCAAAATGTATGCAAAGATAATAGAAACAAGACACAGAACAGTGACAAAACCACAGCTGGCAGAAAACAGATGGGATTTAGGAGAAATAGAAGCTGCACAGATGCAATCTTCACACTTAAACAGTTAATAAAAAATAATATTGAATACAATAAGAACTTATTTGTGGCATTCGTAGACCAGGAGAAGGCATTTGACAGAGTCGACAGACAATTATTATGGTAAGTAACGGCAAGATATGGAGTAAGCGAACACCTCATCGAAGTGTGCAAAAGTTTATACGATATTGTAGAAGTGTAGTTAGAATAAATCAGGGAACATCACATCCATTCACAGTAACATCTGAAGTAAGACAGGGGTGTGTATTATCACCACTGCTGTTTATCACCTACATCGACAGTATATGCAAGAATGCTAAGCCCATGAATGAAAGTGTTAGTAAGATCAACGAATTACTCTTTGCAGATGACCAGGCCTTGATAGCAGATACAGCCATGAAATTGCAACAACATCTAACATCCATGAATGAAGAATGTAAAACAAATAATATGAGAATCAACACTGAAAAGACAGAAGCAATGTCAATAGGAAAAAAGAAGACAGATCTAAACATAGCAATGGAGTGCAAAGGCATTAAAGAGGCATCTAGTTTAAATATCTGGGAACTACATTTACCGAAGATGGGAAATTAGATAAAGAAATTAACATTAGATGCAGTAAAGCAAACCAAGTATTGGGACAGCTAGCCCCCCCCCCCCCTCTTACAGCATAAGACAATCCCAATCAGCACAAAGAGACATCTTATTCAAAGCATATTTATTCCAACTCTGTGCTACCAGTGCCAGACATGGTCACTCACAACAAACCATAAAAGAAAATTAGCAACCATGGAAATGAGATGTCTGAGAAGGGCTGTAGGAGTGACCATAAGAGATAAGATCAGGAATTAGATCATTAGAGAAAAAGTCGGCACAGAACAAATTCTAAATTACATACAAAGACAGCAAGCGAAATGGTTTGCCCACTTAGAGAGAATGCCTTATGATACCATACCATACAAAGTATACATGGAAAGAGAAGAAGGACGTAGAGCAGGAGGTAGACCAAGAACAAGATGGAAGGATATCAGAGAAACTCTACAACAGCACGATGTGCCTATGGTCGAGGCGGCCAGAAGAGCTAGAAACAGAACCTTATATCTCCCTCGACACCCACAGAAGGTAAAAGAGGAAGTGAAGAAGAAGATTCTATCATACCATTTAATTCCCTCTATTCTGCACAGGCACCAGTTAATGAATGTGTAGTTTATGAGTAATTGTATCAGTTGTTCTCCATGTTTTCGCTCCATACAAAAGCACTGATTTGACTAAGAGTTTTAAGTTTAGTATTTCTTTTAATTTTTTCTGACCTCCACAAATTCACTATTGCTATGAAAACTCCTCTTGCCTTTTGTACTCTTTATCAGTTTCCCCATCTTTATCTACATTACTGCCCAAATAGGTGTACGACTCAACGTCTTGCAGTGGGGTGCCATTAACAGAAACCAAATTACTATTTGCCTGATTTATTCTCATTATCTTTGTCTTTCCTTTATGGATTTTCAGACCTAGCTGCTGTGATCTTGCATCAAGTATATTTATCCTGCATCTGATTCTTCTGTGAATGGGACAGCGAGAAATATCATCAGCGAAGTCTTGATCATCAAGCTGTTTTATAGGGGTCCACTGAGTTCCATTCTTGGTGTTAGCAGTTGTTGTCATAATCCAGTCTATAGCCAGTAAAAATAGAAGAGGTGACAAAAGACATCCCTGTCGCACACCTGTTTTTGTTTCAAATGTATCTGTTAGCTTTTCCATTTAACCCAACATTTCATGTCTTTATATGTAGCCTTTACTAAGATAATTATTTTCTGTGGGATTCCATAGTGCACCATCAATTTCCAGAGAGACTGAGTCTATGAATCCAATGTAAAGTGGTGAGTTCAGTTCAATGCTTTGCTCTATTATTATAGGTAATGTGGCTACCTGTTAATCTCTTAGCTTTTTATCAATAGCATAGCATCTTTCCAAAATAATTATACTTAATATTTTTCCAGGGATTGTTGGCACCATAAGTTCTCATCACACTCTCCTGTAGATCACTTTTGGGGAAAGGGGGGGGGGGGGGGGCAGTTTCACAAGATATGATATCTGATATCCTTTTCTCCAGTCTGCTGGTATTTCAAATACCAAAATTTGAAATGAAATACCAAGCAAGGATGGATTGTAGATTTCAATGAACTGTCAAAACTCAAAATGTAAATAAAAACATACTCATCATCATATCATATGCACGTCACGTCACGAATGATCACACATTATTATTATTATTGATTACAGTTAACAACAAAGTACAAAGCATTGGTAAAGTATAATGGTTTTTATTCTCAATACGGTTTATTTATCATGGTAACATGAAAGAAAACGTTACTTTACGTTATATTATATATAAGAAGACCTACCTTCTGATTAATTCCTGGTGCAGTCATTTGTTGTGTGTTTGTAGCACAAGAACTATTTTCTTCGTTTAATAAACTGTTTACTGAACTCAAATCACTTTGGTCACAAAACTGTACACCATTCATTTTGTTATATACTTCACTATCCTTGCTGACATGTACAGATTCGTGTGCATTACTGTCGAGAGGCGTGAAATCTAATGAACCTGTAACACTATAAATACTAGTTCCCTCGCATGCACTGTGCAGTCCTGTGTTTGAAACATTGTTTCCGTCCCTGCAGATTTCAACTGCCCTTGTGTTTTCTGCGCTTTCACAAAATATGTTTGGCTTACAAGAATCATTAACGTCAACTTCCATTTTTTCATAATAATCAACTTCGACTTGTTCCGCCATTTCCCGTGCTCAGTTTTGTGACTATGACCAAAATATCGACTAACGTCAAGTTTTATTTACAATGTTCCAGAATGCCGAGAAGATAACATCAGCCATTTTCATAAAGGCCGCCTGTCCCGACAGCCACTAAAAGCTACTTCCGTCAACAAGCTACTAGGGCCAGGTTGGATTGTGTACTTTTAAATTTTAAATTTGAATCATCTTTGCGGTAAGCTTCATCAGGATCATAATTTTTATAAATAAAAGTTGGGTGATAATTGTGAACATGTTATTTTTTTTAGAGTGAACTGAGGCGAATAGTGAATAATTTAATAATAATATGAACAGTACAATTAGTTCTATCTATCTTTTGTCTTCTGCACTTTTACCGGGTTGCAGCCCAGTGTCGTGGTTTAAAATATATGTTTTGTGCCTCTCACGTGATTTGAGTGACAGTTTTCTGGATCTTCTGGCCGTATTCAGCTACTCCATCTATTCATTTTTCCTGGGTCTTCCTCTGGCCTTTCTTCCCGATGTTCTACTGTAAAAGGCCTTATAGTCAATCTGATCCGGTTGCATTCTTACTAAATGGCCAAACCACTTCATTCTCTGTCTTTCAATATGTTTCATGCATGCTCTTGTTCCAACTTTGTCTCTAATGCTGACGTTTGTGACTCTGTCTCTTCGTGTATTGTTGGTGACTCTTCAGAGACATCGCATTTCACACGTAGTTATTTTTTGCATATGTGATTTGTTCATTGTCCACGTTTGGCACTGACAACATAACGTAGGGATGAAAATGTTGTTGATCATCCGTTGTTTGGCTGGTAACGAGATCTTTGGATGACGAAGAAGTGGGGCCAGTTGGTAGTTGACTGCATTGGCTTTTTTAACTCTAGCATGTATCTCTTTATCGAGTCTTCCATCTTCTGTAAATATGCATCCTAAGTACTTGAATTCTTGAACTTGTTCTAATTGTATGTCATTGATCTTTATGTTTACATTACTGTGTTTCTTTCCTATGGTCATTACTTCAGTTTTTGAGGTGTTTATTTTCATGTCAAATTTGGTACAGTTAGTGAGTAATGAATCAACACGTTGTTGTAGTTTTTGTTCTTCTTCTTGAAACAAACATTGGTCATCTGCAAAGAGTAGTTCATTTATAATATCTGTGTTTTGGTTTGACTCCTGTGCAATTTTATCCATATATGTGATGAAGAGTAGGGGTGATAGGACACATCCTTGTCGTACTCCTGATGTAATGGGGAACCAGTCTGTCATACCTTCCGTTGGTCTTACAGCGCTCTGGCTATTTTGATAGAGAGCCATTATGTTTCCAAATAAATGACCCGGTACACCATATTCTTCAAGAATGTTCCATAGTTTATTTCTGTTAACCCTGTCAAAAGCCTTCTCTTGATCAATGAATATAAGATTCTGGTGTTTATTATATTCGATTGTCTGTTCACAAATTTGCCGAAGAGTAAATATTGCATCAGTGCAGCTCTTTCCTTTTCTAAATCCAAACTGACTGTTACTTAATTGAGGTTCTAATATCACCCTCGCTCTTCGTTCTAATATTTTTGCAAACATCTTTCCTAGTACAATTAGTTAATGGAAACAAAATAGAGTAATTGGTGATACAGAGACTGATTACTAATTGATTACTGGTATAAGAATCGACCTCGTACCACCGCCGGCATATTCATAGATGTTCCTTCTCCAGCAGTAGATGTCGTTAGGTGTAGAAGCTCAATGTTTCCACAGCACACTGGTTATACACACGTTGTTCTCTTCCTCTCATACGTCCGTCCTTTTCAGATCCATTCCCAACTCCTCGTTCACATATTCTTAAACATATTATTTTCATCTATTCTCGTGTCTTCTATCAGCAATCGTTCATAAATGGTCTTTTGAATGTTTTCCTTGTTCAGTATGAATATTTCAGTAGCTGTCGCTTTTGTAGCCAGAAAATCCGCTCTTTCATTCCCTCGCACTTCTGCATAACTCGGATCGTATATCGGCGCGATTCGCTGCAATGTTGACGTACTGATTCTTGATTATCCACTCATGCCACATTTGTCCATTTTTAATCCTCGGCAGTATCGACTAAGAATCAGACACATAAAGTCCTTTGGCAACTTTATCTTCCTCTTTCCACCTCAGAACTGCAGCGACTGTCTCCATCCTCATGTTTGGTTGTAGATTTTTAAAAAAATTTCCATTTAGTTCCGCCACGATCTTTTCCTTTATTCTAGCTGAAGATTCCCAGGCAGATCTTACAGCCCGATAAAAAGAACTATCGGTGTACACTACGGCATCATCTATTCTAGGGTTTTCATCAATCTGTTGTACCTCTGATTATGGTAGCTCTAATTCTGACATACCATTACACCTCTCTCGGCTTTCTGTTCCTAATTAATAATGACCTGATGGAAACTGCTGTTGTGGGTTTTCGTGTCGACCCATTCCTGTCTCCCGTGTATTTGCTCGACTGAGGCCGAGGTCTCTATGTTATCTTCAGCTAGTGCCATCGACGACTTTCCTCTTTTCAACCTATCTCCTCTATAATATTTAAGATTACCATGTAGCGGATGGCTTTCATCATTAGTAACTGGCATATAGGCCTCGGGTTGCCTCAGTGACAGTCTAGACTTTACCGATGTCAGCCCAAGCATATACCTCATTGTTCTAATCTGTGTATCCCTGTGCAACCCAAGACAGATCTAATTCCTTCATTTTGAATCCGATCAAGCTTTGAACACTGCGAAGTAGATATGGTTAAATTTCCTACCCCGTAATCAATTACTAAAAGGGCGAAATAGTTTAACAATAAGGCACAGTGTGTGTGTGTGTGTGTGTGTGTGTGTGTGTGTGTGTGTGTGTGTCGCGCCATCCACTTCGGTGCCGCCAGGCCACGCTTGCATTTCATCACATTAGACTCGATAGACTGGTGGCAGGAGCTGCACCACTAGGTGGGAATAGATTACATGACAAGCAATGATGCTAAGGTCTGTTGAATGTTTAATGTTAAATAAGGAATCGACATCACAACACTCGGGACACTCCCATAAGTGCTCAGTCCCCATCTTCATCAGCAAAGCGAAGAGTTCTAATTCCGATGGTACCAGTAACCGTCTGAATGTATATCCGTCTCATACTTTCCCTGATTGTTGAGCGTCGGCCTGATTCCCTGGTAACTCCTCGTAGTGTCATTTACCTTAGACCGTAATGATCTGTCTACGCTTCCGCACTGTTCACTCACACCCAAAGGTCTGTTGAGAGCAAGTGAACAATACGAAAAGCAGACGATTACACTGTGAAGGAGATGGTGTGGCGAGTAGTGACAAGGGAACCTTGCTTACACAGTACACAGAGGAAAGACCAGACGGACACGTAGTCAAACTGCTAATGATACCAACAGTCAGAACTGGAACTCTTCGCTTGTGCTAAAGATGACGAAAAGGGAGGGGGGGGGGAATTTTCCTAGTGCTGTGATATTGGTTGGGGTGGGAAAGGGGGAGGGGGGAGGGGGGTCGTCGGAAAACAAATGTACATTTCGCTTCACAATTGGGGATCCCAAAGCAGTTCCATTGTTCTCACATGTACCGAGTCACGTGGAAGTTCTATCATTCGTTGGAAATAGAGGGAAGACAATCACAATATTTAGCATGTCTAACGACTTAATTTTAAGCAGTAAAGGCGGCCTGCGAGATGTTGACAGTATCACCCACCGAGTGCTGATTTGTCTATAAAATATAGATCTAGCCCTATATGCCCAATACGCCAGAGGAAGTGGAAAATGGTCCTTTACATACTTTCCTAACATCTTCATTTATCTTGTCTGGGGCACACGCCGGCATCATACTTTCAAATTCCCTTTATACATCCGTTATTTCCATGAAGCTGGTGTTGCTTAAGTTATTACTTTTGTGCTTTGCTGTTTCAGCTTCTAATATACAGGGTCTCCTTGACTAACGACCGAGTTTCGTTCCGACTAACAGGTCGTAAGTCGAACAAGTCGTAAATCGAATTTACATTTTTATCAACACTATTTTGTATCAAACGGGTTGTAAAAACTGTCCATGAAGCGAATAAAGGTGGGTAAAGATGGCGGCCGCAAAATATCCTTTCAAGCCACAGTAACGCGACTTAATTTGAGGTTCTCCGGCGACTACCGCCACCGCCACGATTACCCTACGCTCACGCGGCGTGAAATGGGGCTAAACTAGATGGCTAGGACTCACGAGCAAAGCTTCAGGAGATGCGGAAGCTGCTGCTCGTGGGTCCTAGCCATCTAGTTTAGCCCCAATCCACGCCGCGTGAGCGGCGTGTGGGACTAGCGGCGGTGGCGGTAGTCGCCGGAAAACCGCCGGAGAACAGCAAATTAAGTCGCCGGAAGTGCGCAATTGACACGTGACTGTGGCTCGAAAGGATATTTTGCGGCCGCCATCTTTACCGACCGTTATTCGGAGGATAGCCCAAAACAAATTCAATTTATGTACATATCATTATTGTACCAAATGGCCCTGAAATCCCATGCTATCATTGTGGAAAACCTTTCTTGACACGGGCGGGTCTTGATAGTCACACTCGCCATGGGCTGTGAGTCCTATGTCTCTTCATAGCGCAAAAAACACTATCGTCTGGAAAGACGGAAAAGTACCAATCAGTTATTGTGCCTACCGTGAGAATATATATTATTCACTTCATTGCGTCAGTTCCGGCAACCTGTTGACTCAACCAATGTAGTTATCTTTTTTTTTTTAACTTTTTCTTCTTCTCCAGCTTTCCTAGCCCTTGAGGTTCATTACTGCAGATATCACCCGCCTTCATTTATCTCTCTGATTGGCTTTTTCGTTCCAGTTGGTACACCAAGGGTTTGCAGGTCTGTCTGGATATTTTCTCCCCATCGTCTTCTTGGTCTGCTCCGTGATCTACGAACATTTATCTTTCTTGTGTAAACAGTTTTCACTTATCTGTCATCCGACATGCCCCAACGATTTTCTCTTTCTTTATTTCTACTATTCTTATTTATTCATCTGTTTCTGTGGTATAAGTGAGATTGGTCGAAAGTCGAACAGGTCGTAAGTTCTCCAGGATTGGGGGGGGGGGGGGGTATATACATATATCTGTTTTCGGTTGCCCATTCTTTATGCTTAGGGTAGGGAACGTCCGTGAAATCATTTTCTTTCGCACAGGCAAGCAGTCACAATTGACACCTAATAAAACAGGCTCATTTTTAAGTTCACAATTTGTGTATAACCCTTAAAAAAGTGTTACAAATATCAAACGGCTCTTTAGCAAGACAAAGACATCGACATTGGGTTGCTTATTGGTCTGCCAATGAGCGACTCATTCGCTGGTGGTTAGATGATTGCGTCTGATCATCGCAACAACACTGTAAGTGTTCTTTTTGGTGGTACTTGGAGGCGAACAGATTTTAGCCATGAATATGGGGCAAATAAACACACTTGTGTCGGCGTCAGTGGCTTAGGCGTCTCAAACTCGCTTCGTAATACTGGGGTGCTGCGGAATATTTCTCTTGCCCTGGTTTCGACAGTGCTAGCGAGAGCTGGCCGTTGAGTAGAAATGGCAAACTACTGAACATAAAATGTGCCTAGAAAAATCACAACCTGTTGGGGTTAGTTCTTCTACGTCCTGTAAAGGATACGCAACTAACTTTTTCAACACACTTGTATACTGTATATTACTAAATCTCCTTCTCGTGAGATGTTGGTTGAATGTGGTTTTAGTCACCGAACTGAGGTGTACTAGCATGGACAATACATTTACAGAGCATCGGTTTGATGGGCGTTGATGAGTAGACGCGTAAAACTAGTATTTGTTAGTACTTCGTGGTTTGTCTATCCATGCATCCATTCTATCTCAGAATCCTTTAAAACCACAACCCCATTAACACTATCAGTATTTTTATAATTTTTTTTGTTAATAATGCAAAAGTAGCGATTTGAAATCACATTCTGGAACAAATACGATTATCACATTCTGCAGGACTTTAAGTACCTATTTAGCAACTCTTAAAAATAAAAACGCGAGCAACGGAATTGTGGTAGCTATAAAACTCCACTACCAGTTTGGTAGTGATAGAGTCAAATAACCATCAAGGTGAATTTTTGTTTTAACCACCGGTCATTTCAGAGCGACCAGGTCTAATCATTGAAATGTTCTGGAAAACAAAGTCGTCTGGTCTAATATTAAGACCACCACAAACCCAGTGCCAACTGGCCTATAAGATACGAAATTAGAATCATAGGTCCGTTTCATAGCATAGACAAGAGAGTTCTGCTTTGATTACTGGATTATAACCAGGTGACAGTCGCAGACGTTCTGACAGTGGGGACGAAATGGTTCATTAAACAAATAAAATCCGTTTTCATTAGCCGCATTCAAGCAGACCCAAGCAGTATACGATCCTCTAAATGTCTACACTGACTTCTTTGACATCGGCGACTGGGTATCCATACAAGGCATATACGAAAAAAGAAGGACGTAGAGCAAGAGGTAGACCAATAACACATGGGATAATATCAGAGAAACTCTAAAGTACCACGATGTATCTATGGTTGAAGCAGCCAGAAGAACACGAAGCATGACCTTATATCTCTATCGACACCTGAAGCGGTAAAAGAAGACGCAAATAAGAAGAAGAAGAAGAAGAAGAAGAAGAAGAAGAAGAAGAAGAAGAAGAAGAAGAAGAAGAAGAAGAAGAAGAAGAAGAAGAAGAAGAAGAAGAAGAAGAAGAAGAAGAAGAAAGTAAAGATCCTTTTTCCACGCTCTTATGCGTATTGGGAATATAAGGCTAGACCTATATTTGTATAGACTGATCGGCACTTGGTGGATGATGTGGTCAGCATCACGCTCACCGCCTTTACTTCACAGGACTGCACCTGGTACCCATTCAAGGCTCTGTCGACCTGGGAGTCAAGGTCATTGTTGAAAAAAGTCCGGCTCCGAAATTATAGCCTTTTTTAATTTTGGTCTAGCTTACTTGATATTTTGGGCCAGATTTTTTAAAGTTATCGACAGAAAATATTGGTTGTATAAATCAAGGCTGGTTGGAGAAGTTAGATTTTGGTGAGAGAAATAGTAGTAAAGAAAACAAAAAGAGAAGAAGGATGAGGAGGAGAATGTAGGGTGGGGTGATGAAGAGAATTTTGAGGTGGGGGATATTAGACCAGTACACAATGAATTAATAAACCGCTACTGTACATAACTCAGCGCCCCAGAATCAACATTTTCAACATAATACTTATTTAGCCATCACTCGATATTCCTTAATTCGTTTCTTCTTTTCAATCCATTTAATCAAGGTAATCCCAAAGGCTTGTGCTAAAATTGGAAATTCTTAACTAAAGACCATTGGCAAATGAAAATAATTAACATGCAGACACAGTGTTTTCCTGGCTGGCAGGATATCCCGAACTGAAAGTCAATATGGAACGCTTTATTAGACCAGTTCTGTCTACGAGAGAGATGAGAAAATAGTCTCTGTAAACTACTCCGTAGGCGACGTCAAGGAAATTGCCCATTTGACTATGGACCCCCTGCCAAGGCCGAGATGAAAATTCACGGGCGTTAGTTTGTGTAACCCCCTTTCAGTAAATGAGACGATGTGTGATAGGCATTGTTAATGTGGGCTTCAGAATATCTTTCAGGAAGCCGTTGTAGCTTTGTGTCCAGCTCGTTTGGCCGGCTGGGTGATCAGAAATTTAAATTTGTATAGTAATGGTTTCTTTTTCTGTTTTTTTTTTTAAAACATTGACCACTAATTTCATTTTTTTTTTCGGCCTTGATTCTATGATAAATACCGTAAATCTGGGATAAATGTGGTTTTTCTGCCTACTCCCGGGCGTGAACCCGGACCACAAGGAGTTCGTCACCTGACGCGAAGTCAGGTTTAACCAACTACGCTAGCGAGCGGCACCCACTTCCAAGTTAAAAGATAAACGATGAAATGTAATGGGAGGCAAAGGCGGTCGGCATGGTATTGACTGCAAAAACAACTGAAGGAAAATGAATTTATAAAATTGTGGGGTTAACATCATATCACTAACGTACTTGAAGATGCCCTTCACTTTACAGTGAAACTTCTATTAACTGTTATTGGATTAACCGTCAGTTTCTGTTATCTCTCATTTCCTAAAAAAAAAAAAAAAATGCATGAGTATCCAAAAACAAAAATTTAAAATTTTTTCCATGGATTGCTTTTACACCCCACTGTTTGAAGTTTGAACAAAGGATCAACATCATAGCACACGGGAACCCATAAGTACTCCGTTCTTCTTTTAACTCCAGTCTGAGTCCGAAGAAGCTCAGCACAATGCACAGGCTCTGTAGCACCGATGAGGATCCTGAAATATTTTGTCAGATTTTTATCTTAAAATTTTACCCGGTCAGCGCCGTTAGGCTACTATTTTCGATTTCCAACTGCCAGGAGATTTATTACGTGCGCAACAGTGCACACGGGCGTCCGATCTCACTACCCAGAGACCAGGGGAATATTATAAGTCCAAGTCCAAGTGAAAAAATCCCAGCCCTTACCTGGGATTGAACCCGGAACCTCTAGCACTCGAGGAGGACACCATGCCTGGAGAGCACTCAGCTCCCACACCCCACTGTATAAAGCTAGAAATGACTACTGTATGAAGGCGGACACCATGCCTGGAGAGCACTCAGCTCCCACACCCCACTGTATAAAGCTAGAAATGACTGTACTGTATGAAGGCGGACACCATGCCTGGAGAGCACTCAGCTCCCACACCCACTATATAAAGCTAGAAATGACTCTACTGTATGAAAGCGGACACCATACCTGGAGAGCACTCAGCTCCCACACCCACTATATAAAGCTAGAAATGACTCTACTGTATGAAAGCGGACACCATACCTGGAGAGCACTCAGCTTCCACACCCACTGTATAAAGCTAGAAATGACTCTACTGTATGAAAGCGGACACCATGCCTAGAGCACTCAGCTTCCACACCCACTGTATAAAGCTAGAAATGACTCTACTGTATGAAAGCGGACACCATACCTGGAGAGCACTCAGCTCCCACACCCACTGTATAAAGCTAGAAATGACTGTACTGTATGAAGGCGGAAGAGTCTAATCGTCAGTGGCGGAAGTATTGAGCTTGATCTGGCGCAGCAAAAAAAAAAGTTAACAGGGTAAAGTCCATAGGATCGACTACATTACACCGGGTTTTATCCAATAGGACTAGTTCTCTCTCAGCGGAACGGCTAGTCGCCTGCCAAGAGCGCCACGCAGAGCACGGACTATGTAGCTCCGACGACGATCCCCAGTGATCTCCGTAAAAAACATTAAATTGCACCCGTGCAGCGAACCCACGACCTTCAGAGCGCGAGGCAAACGACTTGACCACCTCGCCACACAGGTCTCAGTCGCGACAGAGTAGACTGTTTGAAGCCCACAGTGAAATCACGTTGCTGAAAATATGAATTGAGATATTTATGTCACCCGTCTATTCGGTTATCCGACACAGCCTTGACCCGGACGGTGACGGTTAATCGAAGTTCCACTATAATTTCTATATTTAAATAGAACTAACTTTTTTCCCAACGGGTCACAAATTAGGCACGCAGGCCCGTTTTACATTCGGCACTTCCAAACACCCATCTTTCATTCAGCAGTTGTATTTTATCTATGAAGCATGTTCATTTAATAATATGCATATTATAAATATCAAGTAAAAACACGAAAGCAGAAGATATATATATATATATATATATATATATATATATATATATATATATATATATATATATATATATATATATATAGGAGAGAGAGAGAGAGAGAGAGAGAGAGAGAGGCTTTACGGTTGGGTTAAACACTTCGCCCGCATTTTTTTGAATTCTTTTCTGCAGTATATTTCAGTTCTTTATTAACGTTGCACCCCCTTTTTTTTTTTTTTTTTACTTTTCAAAACGCGAACAGTTTCCAATTTCGTATCCTGCAATTTATAGGCGCCGCCGCAGACAAACGATATGAATCAGCAGTAAAACTATAAAAACAACATATTCTCATTACGCCTTTCTTTGTTGGAAACCATAATTAGTTCGCGTGAGAAATCAGAGTGTCGCCATAGTTATCAACAAAACAAAGAGAATATCAATGACCAACCGGAAGGTACGCTTTTGTTGGGGTAATAATGCATTGGGAAAATATGATCCTAATAGGCCCACACCAGACTGTCTTTTGGTTTTCTATAAAGCAAACACGGGAAAGGGAGGGAGAGGAAAGAGGAGGTAGTGGGAGATGGAATCTGTGTTTAAAAATATGTCCCTTGTATAACATGGGACCTGCGGTAGCGTGCGACTAGACGCCGGCCTGCAGGCCCGAAAGTTTAGGGTTCAAATCCAAACAGAGGTTGCTCCCCCCCCCCCCCCCTCACAACTGAGCTTGGCTTCCAGGTCAACCCAGTTTAAAATGGGCACGAAGTAATGTCCTTAGAGGTGAAGCCAGCTAGCGTGATGCTGACCACATCATCCATTGGGTGCCATTTTGTTTATTCACATACACAAACACACACACACACATTCACACACACACGCAACACACACTTAATCAACCATCCACACACATACACAAACACACACACACACATATATACACACAAACACACACACCCACACACACACATATGTTTCGGCCAACGAACGTACAAATAGGCGCAGAGAACATTGTTTGGCGTTGCGTTGTTCTTATACATTTTGTTTTCGCTTTATGCTTTAAATTACCTCTCATTATGGCCAACAGGAAAATAAAAAGTGTTAGTGATAGTGGTGTAAATAAGCATAAGCGTATTGCAGTAGAAATAAAGAGGAAATAATAACAAAATATGAGAATGGTGTTCGTGTTCCTGAACTAGTCAGGCAAAAATGATATGGCTAAATCTATGATCTGTACTATCGTAAATGACAAAGTTACGTTAAAGATAATGCTAACAGAGCCACGGTCTCAAGTGTTAGAGGAAGGAGACAGAGTATTGTTAGCCACCGAGTCAGCAATCAAACCACTATCCAGGACACAAACAAGTAAAACAGAGGAGGGGGGGGGGGGATGGATACCATAAATACATAAGCAGTTGCCTGACATTATTATGGAATGGGACTCTCCTTGTAACAAGTATCCTTCCTCCTCCTCTACCATCTACCTGTGCCAGTAGCGGTCAGGTTCACGTAAATCTCCTCAAACAAAGTAGGTCACTTTTTATTCACAAGTTTGTTGGGCTGGTCGACTTTCCTGAAGGTTACGGGTGTGTCCCGCTCTGTTTTTTGCTTTCTGTGGTGTCTTGCATTTACGTTTTCATTCCGAGAAAGAGAATGCCTGTGACATAGATCTCTGGGAGTTGTGTTAGGACCAGGTGCTCCATGTTTTTGGAGCGTTAAAAGGGCTGTCGTGCTGAAATATACAACACGCGATATCAACGGTATCACGGAACACTCCCGTAACCCTGTACCAGTCAGAAGGGGCCTAGTGTGCATGTGGGCGGAATGGAGGAAGATCAACGTTACTTTTACCCCAGCAGATATGAACCACACAGGTAAAGTTATACTGTATATTTTATACTAAATATTTGTGTCACACATAAATCAAGGCCAAAAAAAAAAAAAAAAAAGTTTCTGGGGCGGACGAACAAATTAATTTGATTTAGATTGATATCAAGGGGAATGGTTGTCCTAGTTCGCGAAGATTTCGGTCCACGGACTGCCAAAGAAGGAATTTAGTTCGTGACCCAAGGCACCACAGTAATTTGCCCGTTTATATTTATTTATGTGTAGGAAATGGCTAGTAACCTACCCATTACGCTGCTACACCGGAAGACGTTGGCACATCGTGAGATATTAGGTTTGGTATACGCCGCACAACATCCGACACTAACAGAGGTCATGTAACATCTGACTACATTTATACAGTGGCTTAGTCACAACTAGTCTTGCCCTATGTGGCCAACATGGACGAAGGCTTGGAAAAGGATCCTTTTGTTTGCTTTATCTTAGTCACAACTAACCATGACCTGATTACAACCACACAGCGTTCGTGTTAACTATGGATTAAAAGACCAAGTTTTCAATGACAGTTTTCATGTCATTTAACCCCCCATTCCTCGTTTAGTTATAAATTCATAATTTCTCAAAAGGTGGCGTTTGTTCAATAAATTATCATGTATTTGATTTAAAATCATTAACGATAATCAAAGAAATATAACCCTTCCTGGCCTGTGAGATTTAGTCCGTTATATGAGACTCATTTTCACAGATATGGATATTATTTCTTCAAAGTAAATGTATTTTAAATCTCCTGCGTGCTGATATTATGTTGACTGATTCCAGCAGTTTAATACGTTGGTGGAGGAAAGAAAGGTAACATGTCGAAAACTTGCTTGCTTTAGACATGCCACACGTTATAAAAGAGCGTTGTGTGCCGCCTCCACAAAAATGGTTACCTGTGGTTGCACCCACTGCTGTCATTTGGAATACTACGTCATGAGATCCCAGTTTTTTAATGGCGCGACTTTTTGTCTGAATGCCAATAGATAATAGGCTTATTTCGAACATTGCTAGGTTGAAGATTGTGAAGTTGTTACCGCATTCTCTAACACAGTGATCTACAGCCTTTTTAAGCCCCCCCCCCCCTTTTGTGTGTGTGTGTGTGTGTGTGTTCTTGTTGAGTGTATTTGCAAGACCCCCACCCTTTCAGTATATAGCAAGAAGCCCATACCCCCTTCAGTAGATGGCAAGAAGCCCATACCCGCTTCAGTAGATGGCAAGAAGCCCATACCCCCTTCAGTATATAGCAAGAAGCCCATACCCCCTTCAGTATATAGCAAGAAGCCCATACCCCCTTGAGTATATAGCAAGAAGCCCATACCCCCTTCAGTATATAGCAAGAAGCCCATACCCCCTTCAGTATATAGCAAGAAGCCCATACCCCCTTGAGTATATAGCAAGAAGCCCATACCCCCGTCAGTATATAGCAAGAAGCCCATACCCCCTTCATTATATAGCAAGAAGCCCATACCCCCTTCAGTATATAGCAAGAAGCCCATACCCTCTTCAGTATATAGCAAGAAGCCCATACCCGCTTCAGTATATAGCAAGAAGCCCATACCCCCTTCAGTATATAGCAAGAAGCCCATACCCCCTTCATTATATAGCAAGAAGCCCATACCCACTTCATTATATAGCAAGAAGCCCATACCCCCTTCATTATATAGCAAGAAGCCCATACCCCCTTCATTATATAGCAAGAAGCCCATACCCCCTTCATTATATAGCAAGAAGCCCATACCCCCTTCATTATATAGCAAGAAGCCCATACCCCCTTCATTAAATAGCAAGAAGCCCATACCCCCTTCATTATATAGCAAGAAGCCCATACCCCCTTCATTATATAGCAAGAAGCCCATACCCCCTTCATTAAATAGCAAGAAGCCCATACCCCCTTCATTAAATAGTAAGAAGCCCATACCCCCTTCATAATATAGCAAGAAGCCCATACCCCCTTCAGTATATAGCAAGAAGCCCATACCCCCTTCAGTATATAGCAAGAAGCCCATACCCCCTTCATTATATAGCAAGAAGCCCATAACCCCTTCATTATATCGCAAGAAGCCCATACCCCCTTCATTATATAGCAAGAAGCCCATACCCCCTTTATTATATAGCAAGAAGCCCATACCCCCTTCATTATATAGCAAGAAGCCCATACCCCCTTCATTATATAGCAAGAAGCCCATACCCCCTTGAGTAGATGGCAAGAACCTCTTTCCACGCTCCCCCCTCTCCCCCACCCAACATAACAATATGTGAGTAAAAAGAGGACGACATTTTCCTTTCCTAGGTAATTCTCAGCCAAATTCAGAAAATTGACTTTTTCTTTCGCGAACATTCCTTTTTGTGTCGCTAGAAATCGTAGTTTAACAGATGATTGGTATCTGAGCTAGGGCCGCTCGGTTGCCCGATTTGCCATGATGTTGTAGAGTCTCAGGATGCCAATGACTCCTTCGGTCTATATTCTTCTTGGCCGTTCTTACCCCTTGGTGTTTCTACTTTCCTGTTGCATGCTCTCGTTGCTGGCATCACTGGATTCATTCTCATTGAATGGCCGAACCATTTCAGCCTCCCCCCACTCCCCAGTAAATTTAACTCTAAGTGTTGTTCCAACAGTTCTTATAATTTATCAATTTCTTTCATGATCTCTTTCATTTTTGTTCATGGCCTTTCTCAAACATTTCATTTCGCTGGTGATTAGTTTCCTTAAATGTTTCTAGACAGAGACGGGTTTATATGCTTCATATCTTCTTCTTTTTCTTCTTCTGCCTTTCTAGCCCCCAATGGATCATAGGCCCTCAGCCAACTCACGTCAAGTCATTCTATCCTTTGCTATCGCGTGCAGCTCTTCCCATGTCCTCCTCATCTTTCTAACTTCATTCTCCAGTTCCCGTCTCCATGTGTTTTTTTTTTTTTTTGGGGGGGGGGGGGGCCTTTCATTTTTCCTATGCCCCTGTGGTTTTCAATATTCAATGCAAAGACAATCTTGTTATACTGTTCTCGTGCTCCCCTGACAATCTTTGTTTCGGCTCGTTTACCTTCTAAACAATCTTGGTTGAGGGGTGGGGGGTAACCCAAGTCAAGACTCTCGGGCTTCGGACATCTCTGGCTGCACTTATCGGACAAGACGTTGTGGTAATTGCAACAGGTACTGAGGTTTGAGCTGTAGTTAAAAATTGTCGCTGGGGCAGCAAATTAAGCGCCTACCTACACGACCAGAGTGACAAATGGGCGGTTGATTCATCGGACAGATGTTAATCAGACAACATTTTGGTTGAATGTTTTTTCCACTAGAGGCCTATCCAACACCTCGTTACGATGCGTCTAGAGCCAGCTTAAAGCTCTTTCTGTAGTTCCACCAAATTGTTTAATGCCCGTCTACGTTCGTTTCGTGCAAAGCCACCTGCTTCAGTACACTGAATGTTGAGTTGAAAATTAGCCCTCTTTCGCCCACCTCGACGGCGAAGAGTTTTACTGCGCAGTCCTCATCCCTCCTCAGACTGGCTACCAGATGACTGTACTTCTCGAGCTTGTACAGGTGTGGATCTTCGATTCACGACTCATACGGGGCGCTCTGCTCTGTCAGAATGAGCTAACGCTTTACCGCTGCGTGCAACACCATGTCTGACCTCAGCCCAGTCTTTCGGATTAGTTCGAAGTATGGGATGGAGCGTATGCGACTTTGTTTAATGTACCTTTGGATATATGCCCAGCCTTGATGAAGCGAATGGGTGGCGCGAGCGTTAGGATTGGCCCTCGCGTTGGCCCTCATCTTGGCTCTCTCCACAATGTCGGCCAACTCTTTCAAGATCTTGTTGTAGCGTCATGTGTACCGCCCCTGATCTAAGGCTTTCCTGTCATAACTAGACCAGGCCCACCAGTGACACATGGTAGACTGGTCTAAACTAGACCAAGTCCACCTGCCTCACAAGGATCACTTGCATAAAACAGAGAAAGCTCACCGGCTTCACAAGGCTGGCAGGTTTGTATGCTTTACTAAACCGAGACATTCTTGTGACTCTTTAGACTAGAAGGTCCGCATGCTCTGCTATGCTGACATGTTGACAGACTTCAGTAGACAGACAAGAGTTCCACTACACAATCAGCATGACTTCCGGTGACAGTAAAGTGGTAAGGAAGAAAGACATAGGCATTAAAACTGTTTAAAAAAATTAACGATTTCTAAATATCTGTCTGTGAGTCATGGACTCTCACTGAATCTTTGAAGAAGAAAATCGGAGCTTTTGAACTGAAATGCTACATAAATATTCTTAAGATACCGTGCATCAAGAAGAAGAAGACGTCGACGTCCTGCATAGACTGAACATGAAGTAGAACTGGCTGATAAACAGTATCCACTCCCGAAAGCTAAGGCATTTTTGCAATGTCAAGCACCATGGTGGTTTGGAGAGGACGGGGATGGACGGTGCAGTTTTCGGAAAACGAGGCAGAAGCTGACCTTAGCAAACGTGGATATAGGATAATGAAGACGCACGGTTATGAAAGCACACAGGTTTGAGGAATCTGCTAGAGAAAACGTTCAGACGTATTATGAAAAAAAGAGACGTTCTTTTAAGGACTCGTTGATTGATTGAGTGACTGATCTTAATTATACGTGGGTGTATGCAGCAAAGTGTTAACCTCTCCCATCATGAAGTCACACACAAGAATAACTTTTTATAGAGAGCATATTCGCCAACCTTCTGTCTTTCTCTAGCACTAACTCTATTACTACCAGATCCCCCCATGGCGATAAATTTAATGACCTAATCAATAATAAAACTATTTTTCCGTAGAACCAGAGCTCTCTCAGCGTCCCACACGCCTCTGACCTTTATTGAGTTAACTTGAACCTTCACGCGGCGGATCACTTTCGCAAAGGCGTTTAATCAAAGGGATTAAGTATCAACCAATAGGAATAGTAAAAGGTGGTGAACAAGTGTAGGCTTATACAATGTGAAAAACTATATAAGGAGCTTACAAACAACTGATTCCTAAGGCATCGGGCGCTTCCATCTAGGCGTAGGACTTCTAGCTAGCCATACTTTTTGGACGAGTTATTTTAAACAAACATATTTAAGATTACGTTACAATGAAAAACTTCTTTGAAACAGTATTTTGTTGGTGTATCGTTGCGATTCTGACAGGTAATTTCGTGTTTTTATTTCCTATTTGTATTCTATCTAGGAAAAGCCAACATTACCCTGAAGCAACTTAACAGAAATACGAGTAGGAAGCTCAACTGTGGGAAAGGAAATGACTCACAAGCACAGCTGAACGTTTCGACTTGAGTCTTTATCAGTGCAGGGAAACAAATTTAGCTTCCTTAGCATATTTTGAAAAATTTTGAATTAAGCTACTTCTTGAAATCAGCTCGACTGTAGTTCATACTATCTTGAACATTAATCTGGCTCACTACAGAAGGCAATGACGTGGTCAACGTCTGTGCCTAACGCGTTTCGAACTGGCTTCGTAATTATGAAATACGCGCTTCGATTTCAGCTGCGGACGATTTGTAAAAGACCGCTTGACGTTGATTATATTCAGTGGTTTAAAATGCTTACCATTCAGAAAGCAATGGAAAATTACCGAACATGAAATAGCCTAGTAAAAAGAAAAGAAAATATTTAGTTCGTTCTTCAACGTAAAAAAAGAATACGTACCTAACCTTTATACTGAAATGATGTCTTGATCTATGGTCAGTCTTGACATTAAGGTCTAGGCATGGCCGGCTTCAGCCCACAACACATAAAGGCGTGCAAAAGGGTCCCCTTTTTTTTAACTTACTTACAATCTTCACGTTACATTTATTGTTATTATTATTATTATTATTATTATTTTGGTGGTTTGTTTTTATATTTTCTGTAGTTTGCATGTGCTTTTTATGATGCAATTGTGTTTCTATTTGGTTCATGTGTAAGCCTTTATTACAAGCTATTACCAAATAATTATGCATGTAAATTTAACTTAATATTATTTATTTGATTTTGTGTGTGTGTCGTTCAACCACACTAAGACCGTAAAACCAGCGACCAACACCAGGTGACACAAAGTACCACCATTCGGATGAGGAAGACTGGGGCACTAGTACCGGAAACCCCGTTCAACCGTTAGGTTATATTTGGGCCCCCGGCTATAGCCGGGGTGGAAAGTAAAGTAAAGTAAAGATCCCTATACACGCCCTTATGCGCATCGGGCATATGGGAAGAGCACCCATATTTTACAGACCAATCGGCACACGGTGGGTAATGTGGTCAGCATTACGCCGGCCGTCTTTACTTTCCAAGGACAGCCCATCCTGGTACCCATTTGAGGCTGGGTCGATCTGCGACGTCCCATATCACGATAAAAATCCACGCAGCCCGCAGTAGGTTTCTATCGCGGTACGCTGGATGGAACTTTACAATAACAAACCATCGACTACTGTATTTCTTTTCGTATTCGGAACCACGGGAGCACAATGACCGAACGCTCGCTTGCCGACCATGGTTTCAAAACAGCTGCGTGTGACCCCCTTCCCCTCCCCTCCCAGGCGCAACTAGCCTAAAATTGGTACCCGGGAAAGTAAAGGCGGTCCCTGTGATGTTGGCCACATTGCCCATGGAGTGCCAGTTGGTCATACTGCTTCTCACTCTCCATTCCCCACTGTTGGCATCTTTGATGGGTCTAAAGATTCGTCGTAAAAATTTGTTTTCGTACATTTGTAATAAGGCTTTTTCTCTTTTAGCTGGGCTCCAAGTTTCAGAGCCATTTAAAACGTCTAGTCCTATCAACGTTTTATATATTTTGATCTTGATGTTGCGAGATAGAGAATTTGACTTTAGTATAGTATATTTATTTCCAAATTGTATTCTAGATTGTATTCCTTCTCTAAGCATGTTGAAGTTTTCACCCAAGTAGTGAAATGTTTCCGTTCGTTCGATCATCATATTATTGACTTGTATGTGGCCGGAGTTGATATCTTTTCCATGTCTTGTTATTATCTTGATTGATAACTATTACTGTTTTGTGAGCTGCCTCTTTTAAGTCAGTGTTTTTAACAGTTTGTGTTTCATTTTCTCCAGAGATGTCAATATCATCTGCATAACGAAGTATGCTAGTAGTTTCTCCTATAGTACACTCTTCTTTCAATTTCCTTATAATTTTCACCAGAGCTAAGTTGAACAGAAGTTGGACAGAACAATATCTTGCTTTAAACCAGATGTTTTTTGAAAAAGGTTTGACTTTCTGCAATTATATGTTACTATATTATAAATGTATTCCACACATAAATCACACCTAAGCCGATTAAACAAAAATGTATAGTAAATTATTTTAAATTACGACTTTCGCTTTTTCATAGTTTCCCACTTTTATTTGGCAACATTTCTTCACTTCCTCTCATAGTTTGACCAATTATAATTTTTCAAAGGTACCAGTTTGGCTCAAGTGGACCAGTCCTCAGACGAAAGTTCTACAGATGACGCAGACAGTAAGAGAGGATGGAACATGATGCGATGGGGCAGAGGTCTTCAAATGCTACGGCTTGGCAAAAGGTAAGAAAAGAGTGTGAACTTGAAGGGGGAAAAAGGTGTTTTACTGGGGGTGGGGGGGGGGTGTGTGCTCTGAGTAGTCAAATCATTTACCCTTGAATCCCCAGACTCAAGACCCCTGTAAGTCAAGTAAAGAACCCCTTTTCCACGCCTTCAGGCATATTGGGCATATAGGGCTAGACCTATATTTTAAAGACCAATCGGCACTTGGTGGGTGATGTGGTGTACATCCTGCCGGTCGCCTTTAATTTCCAAGATTGCCACTGGTACCTATTTAGGGCTGGGTCTAATTGGCAGCCATGGTCATTTTGGGGGCGGGGGGGGGGGGTAGTCCGGCTCCATCATGACCTTCCTGTCCTACGCTGTCCGAAAAATGGGACTGTAGATAGTCCCCCACTTCCCACAACAACCCCCTTTCTGATTTCTATCCAATACGAACAAATTCCAGAATTCAGTTCTACAGTATAAAACAGTTATATTGGGACACCCCACGGTTACATAAAGTTACATGCTACACCAAAGGTTTTCAACCTATGGGTCGCAGCCCTTTTATTGGGTCGAAGGACCCTTTCACAGTGGTCGCCAAAGACCACGGAAAAGCGCATATTCATTAGGGTTATGATGTAGTAATACAAATAATTGTGTGTTTGGGGATCGCCACAACATGGGAAAATGTATGAAAGGGTCGTCACAACATGAGGAACTGCGAGGAAGGGTCGCGGCATTAGGCAGGTTGAGAACCACTGTGCTACACTATGTAGGTTAGAGTTATTTATGGTATAAACATGTGTGTATCATTCAAACCAACCAGGACCGTACAACGAGCGAAGAAACACCCGGCGACACAAAGTGCCACCATTCGGATGAGGATCACCTAGGAAGAAGTTCCAGAAGCCACGTTCAACCCTTAGGTTATATTAGGGCCCCGACTACAGCCGGGATAGGGCTTTAAAATAATAACTTTAAAAAAACTGCGTCCACGTAGGGACGGGATTTTTAAAAACTATTAGTTGCCTTGACGTTTTACCCCATCAGGACATCACACAGAGCGATATACACCAGTGACACAACATGCCACCCTTCTGATGAGTATCACCTGGGACAGGTCCCAGAAACCCCGTTCAACCTCATTGATTGGGTTATTTTAGGGCCCCCCAACAACAGCCGGTGTGGGGCTTCAAACTGACCAGAAAATTACGTCTCACATGGGAACATAGTTAAAAAGCAAAAATAATTAGTATTCAACATTTATTGTTCATTAAACTAGCTTAGATGAAATATTGTAGTTTTAAATTTCACAAATCTACTTGAATAGACTGAGCTGTGTGGGTTGGCAACTATAACGTATCTGTTCTATGTAGACCCAGCCTAAAATGTGTACTAGGCAGTGGCCTGAGAAGTGAAGACGACAGGAGTAATGCTGACCAAATCACCCATCGAGTGCCTGTTGGCTTGTACCAGTGGTCTCCAACCCTCTTTCAGGTGGCGCCCCTTGCGTTTATGGCAACACCCCACCCCCCCCCCCCCCCAATCACTGCTATAAATGTAATCCGAAAATTAAAAGTTAGTTGCGTATCTTTTATAGGACGTTGCAGAACCAACCCCAACAATTATGGGCTGTTGCGGTTTTTTAAGCTAAATTTTGCGTTCAGTAGTTTGCCGTTGCAACTGAACAGTCAGCTGTCGGTACCACTGTCGAAACTAACGCAAAACAAATCGCCCGGGTTCAAAAGTGGACCCAAGCACTGTTATCAAAACTTGGAGAAAAACATCAACATGAAAGTGTCGTACAACAAAAGAAACAGTCACCTACAACTGGTAGTTTAGTGTCCAAATATCAGTGTGATGGTAGAACTGTTTTGTTTTGATATCTGCTTGGTCTGGTCTGATGTTGGTCAAGGCACAATAGAGATCACTCTCCACAACAAGCTGGCAAATCTGTTTTCTCTTATTTTTGTTTTCTAGTATTATTATTATTATTTTTATTATTATTATTAGTTCTCTAATTATTATGTTTAATTAAACTTTAAAAACCTTAGTATAACAGATCATTCCAAGTACAAATGGACTTAATTTTAAATGTTACAGACGTTCCCATTGAAACTTCCTGCGTCCTCCCTCACCGGGGAGGTGAGGCCCCCCCCCCCCAACCCGGAAAAAGGAGGGGGGGGGGGACAAGTCAATCCAGGGTGGAGATCACTTTTTTTTTTAAAACAAATATAAATCTAACATCATATATCCGATGCGTCGTCGGCGACCGGGTGGCCTTTTGGCTGGCCGGTAGACGACGGTCGGGACAGTTTGGGTCTGTCTTCCAGGTGGCCTTTTGGCTGGCCGGTAAACGACGGTCGGGACAGTATTTAGGTCTGTCATCCAGGTGGCCTTTTGGCTGGCCGGTAGACGACGGTCGGGACAGTATTTGGGTCTGTCTTCCAGGTGGCCTTTTGGCTGGCCTGTAGACGACTGTCGGGACAGTATTTGGGTTTGTCTTCCAGGTGGCCTTTTGGCTGGCCGGTAGACGACGGTCGGGACAGTATTTGGGGTCTGTCTGGGCCCCACGACCTGTCGCACAGTGGCCCATTTGCTGGCCCGTAGACGACGGTCGGGACAGTATTTGGGTCTGTCTTCCAGGTGGCCCGTTGGCTGGCCGGTAGACGACGGTCGGGACAGTATTTGGGTCTGTCTTCCAGGTGGCCTTTTGGCTGGCCGGTAGACGACGGTCGGGACAGTATTTGGGTCTGTCTTCCAGGTGGCCCATTGGCTGGCCGGTAGACGACGGTCGGGACAGTATTTGGGTCTGTCTTCCAGGTGGCCCATTGGCTGGCCGGTAGACGACGGTCGGGACAGTATTTGGGTCTGTCTTCCAGGTGGCCTTTTGGCTGGCCTGTAGACGATGGTCGGGACAGTATTTGGGTCTGTCTTCCAGGTGGCCCATTGGCTGGCCGGTAGACGACGGTCGGGACAGTATTTGGGTCTGTCTCCTGAGATCGCACCAACACTGCAGGAGTCCTTTTCAGGGCTACTTGTTGTTAAGCCATTTTATATGGCGCAAATAGCCTACTCACAATTATTACCTAAAGCTCCCTCTTAGGGGATACCCGTTGAACGTGAAGATGTTGTTATTGCTGTTGTTGTCGTTCTTGAGCAAAGCAAAGCAACAAGCCTTGTGCGCCACTACCTTAAAAAGGGCCCTTTACTTTTTTATTTACTTTTACTGTTTCTGTTCTGTTAGATCAGCTAATCAGGACTCGCTTGGATTCTGGCGACAAGGGCGTTCATTTGGAAGCCACGATAACACTCGTCTAACCTCCAGCGATATCCAGGCTCTTCTAGACTCTATCTTCGACGAGGCTAGAGACGACACCAGAAGGCAACCCCCACTGCCTAGATACGGACGTGATAGCAGCAGGTATGATGCCGTTTGATTTCCACACACGTGGGTGTGTTTATATTCGCTAGACCCAAAGACAAGACCCACTCACACAATGGACTGCACGTTACTCCGTAACACTTTTGTGATGCCCTTAAATAACTGTGCCATATGGCTATACTGTTGAACGAGGTTTTCTTGGAATTGGTCCATGCTTGATTCTCATCATTGAGACGTTAATTCTTCTTCTTCTTCTTCTTTTTCTTCTACTACTACTACTACTACTACTACTACTACTACTACTACTACTACTACTACTACTACTACTACTACTACTACTACTACTACTACTACTACTACTACTACTACATCAACTACTACTACTACTATTACTACTACCACCACCACCACCACTTCTCCTTCTCCTCTTCTTCTTCTTCCTCCCCCTCCTCACATTCTCTTGTCATTCTTTTTCAGCTTCACCTTCCTCTCCTTCTCCTCTTCTTCTTCTTTTTAATCCCCATCCTCACATTCTCTCATTCTCTTCTTCTCCTCCTCCTTTTTTTCTTCTTCATTTTTTCTTCTCCTTTTTCTTCTTCTTTTTCTTCTTCTTCTTCTTCTTCTTCTTCTTCTTCTGTTACTTTCCTCCCCTACTCCCATTCACCTCCTTCTAAATTTGGCTGCTGTAGCTTCCTGTCTGGCAGCGTGACGACAATAATTAAAATGGTCACGTTTTGATTGTTACGCTTGCCAATCATCCAGTTTATCACAGCTTCGAAATTTGAATTCTCATTCTTAACACTGATAGTCCCAATCTGTTCGAAAAAGTTCAGCTTGAGAGAATACTTAGGTCTGAATGAGTACAAGGAAAAGTGGTAGTAGTAATAGTAGTAGCAGCAGCAGCAGCAGAAGAAGAAGAAGAATGAAATAATGAGAAGAAGATACGACGGAGACAGACAAAAGAGTGGAAGTAGAAGAAAACCACTGTCACTACATGTACATTTTACATGTATTTGCCTATTTATAATTTTAATTAATTAAATGCACGGTAAGGACTTACACATTGTCACAGTAGCTTAGAGTAGTTGTATCATTGTTTTCTTCCTCTCCAATAAACTAACTTGTCTATCTGTTTTATTTTTGGAAATCATATTCCGATCTACCCTTCCTCTGCTCACTTCAGGTTTCTTGTGAAAATA
>CAJHNH020000884.1:195000-221772 GCA_905116865.2 Candidula unifasciata | reverse complement strand
TAAAAATAGATAGATAGTATAGATAGATAGATAATAGATAGATAGTAGATAGATAGATAATAGATAGATAGTGATAAAAGATAGATAGAAGTTTAGAAATTTTACAGAAAATTTTCGTGTTATGTTTCATGTTGAGTTGTGTTATGTTTCATGTTAAGCTGTATTATGTTCCATGTTGAGCTGTGTTATGTTCCATTTTGAGCTGTGTTATGTTCCATGTTGAGCTGTGTTATGTTAAATGTTGAGCTGTGTTATGTTCCATGTTGAGCTGTGTTATGTTCCATGTTGAGCTGTGTTATGTTCCATGTTGAGCTGTGTTATGTTCCATGTTGAGCTGTGTTATGTTCAATTTTGAGCTGTTTTATGTTCCATGTTGAGCTGTGTTTTGTTCCATGTTGAGCTGTGTTTTGTTCCATGTTGAGCTGTGTTATGTTCCATGTTGAGCTGTGTTATGTTCCATGTTGAGCTGTGTTATGTTCCATGTTGAGCTGTGTTATGTTCCATGGTGAGCTGTGTTATGTTCCATGGTGAGCTGTGTTTTGTTCCATGTTGAGCTGTGTTATGTTCCATGTTGAGCTGTGTTATGTTACATGTTGAGCTGTGTTATGTTCCATGGTGAGCTGTGTTATGTTCTATGTTGAGCTGTGTTAATGTTCCGTGTTGAGCTGTGTTATGTTTCATGTTGAGCTGTGTTATGTTCCATGATGAGCTGTGTTATGTTCCATGTTGAGCTGTGTTATATTACATGTTGAGCTGTGTTATGTTCCATGTTGAGCTGTGTTATGTTCCATGTTGAGCTGTGTTATGTTCCATGTTGAGCTGTGTTATGTTCCATGTTGAGCTGTGTTATGTTCCATGTTGAGCTGTGTTATGTTCCATGTTGAGCTGTGTTATGTTCCTTGTTGAGCTGTGTTATGTTCCATGTTGAGCTGTGTTATGTTCCATGTTGAGCTATGTTGTGTTCCATGTTGAGCTGTGTTATGTTCCATGTTGAGCTGTGTTATGTTCCATGCTGAGCTGTGTTTTGTTCCATGTTGAGCTCTGTTATGTTCCATGTTGAGCTGTGTTATGTTCTGTGTTGAGCTGCGTTATGTTTCATGTTAAACTGTGTTTTGTTTCATGTTGAGGTGTGTTATTTCTATGCTGAGCTGTATTGTGTTTCTTTTTTTTTAAACCGTATCCAGAAACCATGAGTTGTAAACCCTTTGGCTCGGTACTGTGGATATTGCAACCCTTCGGCATTGATTCCATTATAGGTACCGTTAATCTGAGAGAAATGTGGCTTTTCTGCCTACCCCCGGTAGTGAACCCGGACCACAAGGAGTTCGTCACCCGGCCGCCGCGAAAGTCAGGTTTAACCAACTTCGCTAAAGAGCCGGGCTATGTATTGTGTTTCATGTTGAGCTGTGTTATGTTTCATGTTGAGCTGTGTTTTGTTCCATGTTGAGCTCTGTTATGTTCCATGTTGAGCTCTGTTATGTTCTATGTTGAGCTGTGTTGTGGTGCATAGTAAATATAATAAACAACCCCCTTCAAGCCTTTGTCTCTTCAAACATATGGTGCCAATATTGTTATAGACCATCATGCGGGCCTCTCTAAATGATTGAACTGAAAATATCCACAACTGCCTATGACTGACTGACTTTCTACCCCTCTAGGACATCACACAAACGATAAACACCCGATGACACAAGGTGCCACCATGTGGGTAAGGATCACCGTGGAGAGGTCCCAGAAACCGCGTTTAGACAGTTGGCCATATTTATGGCCTGCCTATATTGCGGCCCCTAGCAAAAGCCAGACTGGGCCTTTAAATAACAAAAAATTACGTCCTAAAGAGGACATAAGGATCATACGCCCTAACTGCCGATGCGAATTTAAGACCATCGGACCGTCTGGCTACTGCGCTTTCTAAGGTGTAGTTGCTTGTAATATTTCAGTCATATCGGTGGCCTATCTTCTCTCGCTCATAATCCTTTCTCTGAAAAATCTGGTGGAAATGCGCACTTGTGTTTGAGTGCTTTTGTGAAGCGCACTTTAAGGTGCTTTGGGGCCTTGACTTGAAAGTGCTCACTCTTGTCTAGCGATATTAATATCAGGCAAGCAGTAATCACCCGTGAGTTGTGTCCCGTGGTTGAAGCCACTGTTGACATTTCTCAGGGACTGAGATCTCATTGAAAACGTTCAGCCAGAAACACGCTGCACAAATCCTCGCCAAGCATGTGTGTTGATCCTTTACATGAGGATAATGATCCTCTGGGAGACGGACTTGATGGCTTCTATTGTATCCCCATTGTATACTAACAATACGGATTACTCAGCAACAACGCTAAAGACGAAAATCTGGTTTGTGGAATTAGGTAATACAGGAAGATTCGTAGAAGATCACTGACCAATAAATAGAGGGAAATCTGGCATTCTTTATGACCTGAATATCCAGAAACTGGCTGATGAACAGTACCGTTTCTCGTGAAATGCATTACTTGGGCCATTTTACACGGCATTCTTGTGTGAAGACAAGCGTAATGAATTGCATGCTTCGTGGAAGAAGGGGCAGAGGGTGGCCAGCACAAAGGGAAACACAGGATATAATGACTCCCTTGGAAGGAATGTTCACAAGCAAGAAATTATATTGCGTCTGCTGAACAAATGATTTCCAACCCACGCTTTTAAAAACCACCAGTTGGTTGCCTTCCAGCTATTCCCTATTTATTCGCTTCTATTCCCAGGTCTACACTGTCTAAAATGAACATTAGGAAATCCCACTGGAAGTAAACGCGAAGAGTAGGATATTTATCACATAACGCTTAACACTGTTTAGTCTAAAACTTATTGTCCTAAAACCACATACCGATGACATGGCATGAAAGAGGATGCCGAGCTACATTTAACTGCTATCATATAGAACTGTAGGTATCTACAATCCCACATTGTTCCTGTAGAAGAAAATCACATCTCAAGTTGAAGCCTTGGAACGATCCCATCAGGGATACTCCTGAAGCCATTAGCAGTATACTGTATAAGGCTGGCAGTTCGCGAAGCCTCTGTGACGACCAGCGATGCCGTGTGGAAGTTAATGTATGCATAGAAAGATAAACGAAAAGCCTCTGCGCGGCTCAATCTGCCATCTGTTTGCTCGTTCATGGTTAGTCGTGGCGTTGTTTGTGGTATTAACCGATGCAAATAGGGTATGCTAGAATCTTCATGCCTTACTGCACATGCATATATTCAAATGGGGTTGAGAGAAGCACAGTGGTTCAGTTGTTAAATTATATCCTTACGTCCTTTTTAGGACGTAATTTTTTGTTATTTGAAGCCCCTCTCTGGCTTTTGCCAGGGACCGCAATATAGACAGGCCATAAATAGGGCCAATTGTCTGAACGCGGTTTCTTGGACCTCTCGACGGTGATCCTCATCCGCATGGTGGCACTTTGTGTCATCGGGTGTTAATCGCTTGTGTGATGTTGTGTGAAGCGTTCGCATCGACTTAGCCACAGAGCCGACTTACTTACTGTACATGCTGGAAATCTGTGTAATATTGAATGTACTGTAAATGTTATAAAGTTGTGTAATATCGAATGTACTGTAAATGTTATAAAGTTGTGTAATATTGAATGTACTGTAAATGTTATAAAGTTGTGCAATATTGAATGTACTGTAAATGTTATAAAGTTGTGCAATATTGAATGTACTGTAAATGTTATAAAGTTGTGTAATATCGAATGTACTGTAAATGTTATAAAGCTGTGCAATATTGAATGTACTGTAAATGTTATAAATATCCTTGTGCAATATTGAATGTACTGTAGTTGTTATAAAGTTGGCGAAAGGCGGCGGCGCGGTGCTGACAACATCATTCAATATTGATGATGTACTGTAAATGTATAAATACACCTGTGCAATATTGAATGTACTGGAAATAAAAATGTTATAAAGTTGTGCAATATTGAATGTACACTGTAAATGTTATAAAGTGTACTGTGTGCAATATTGAATGTACTGTAAATGTTAAAAAGTTGTGCAATATTGAATGTACTGTAAATGTTATAAAAGTTGTGCAATATTGAATGTACTGTAAATGTTATAAAGTTGTGCAATATTGAATGTACTGTAAATGTTATAAAGTTGTGCAATAATTGAATGTACTGTGTCTAATATTGAATGTAAATGTTATAAAGTTGTGCAATATTGAATGTACTGTAAATGTTATAAAGTTGTGCAATATTGAATGTACTGTAAATGTTATAAAGTTGTGCAATATTGAATGTACTGTAAATGTTATAAAGTTGTGCAATATTGAATGTACTGTAAATGTTATAAAGTTGTGCAATATTGAATGTACTGTAAATGTTATAAAGTTCTGTAATATTGAATGTACTGTAAATGTTATAAAGTTGTGCAATATTGAATGTACTGTAAATGTTATAAAGTTGTGCAATATTGAATGTACTGTAAATGTTATAATGTTGTGTAATATTGAATGTACTGTAAATGTTTTGTGTAATATTGAATGTACTGTACATGTTGGAAAGCTGTGTATTATTGAATGTACTGTGTATGTAGGAGATCTGTGTATTTTTAATGTACTTTATACGTTGGAAAGTTGTGTATTACTGAATAAACTGTACATGTTGAAAGCCGTTAATATACAGAGGAAAAACTGAGGTACCCGTTGATTTCTTTTTTCACATTTTTGGGCATAGTTGGTAACGGTGCAGGTCCTATCTTGTTAGACCCATGGGCACTTGACCACTGGTGCGGTCAGTATTACGTTCAATAAACCAATGGCCTGAAAGTATCAATAAAACTCACACACACAGACACACACACACACACACACACACACAGAGCCACGTTTCAGTGATGTAAACTATTTTGTTTTTTCGATAGATATCACTGAACATTTTTGTACTGTCGATTTTATTAGCCGAAATTTTATACATACTCAAATGCATGATTTATTATTTGTAGTTCTACATTCTCAAAAGACTGGAAGTTTCTAGGCACTTTTTCGTTCATCAAATGTGTGTTCCAGCTTTACAACATCTGAGCTTGGCTTTTTTTTATACTGCTGATATTCTATCCATTAGTCATATTCCAGGATGTGCAAGGAATAATCTTATCGCTTTAAATGTGTTTAACACGCTCGGCTTTTGGCCATTTTACCCAACTAAATCAGAGTTTAATTTCATACTTTGCCATCGGCGACATTTAGTCTTTGAGTGCTTTCTGCACGACCCTCTCACAGACGAGACGCTGAACTGGGTTCTAAATTGTCGACACACCGGCTGCAGTCACGTAGAGATCCTGACGGGGCCTCACATCTGACGCCATAGGTCGACACACCAGCTTTAGTCACAGAGATATCCTGGCGGAGCGTCAGATCTGACTCCTGACTCTGTGCTCGTGATAGTTTAGGGTGACCTTCCACTTGTCCCTAGGCACACGAGCTCTATCACATTATGTCCGTCTGCTTCTTCTGTTTACGGATGCTCTCTACGTTCTTAGAATAGTTTTTTGATTTCGCTTCCCCTTATCGATATCTTCGTTAAAATATTCTCACATAATAATTCCTGGTTTCCTTGAGATGGGAATGCGATTTCTCTGTAAACTTACATTCCTTCCGATTAATCTTTCAGTTCAATGACACGATAGAATTAGTCACATAATCATTATACAGACATCTAGACAGACGGGCATGAACTCAGACATCTACACATGGCCTTGTCGATATAGATGTTAGGAAGGGCAGGCAACTATGTAAACTAATTTACAGACAGGTATTACCCAGATATACTGACATCCCACGGACCGACCGACGGGCGGGTAGCATGCCAGTAGACAGATACGCAGGCAGACGTATAGGCAGACAGACGCCAGATAGACAGACATGTAGACAGACAGCGAGACAGACAGACAGCGAGACAGACAGACAGACAGACAGACAGACAGACAGACAGACAGACAGACAGACAGACAGACAGACAGACAGACAGACAGACAGACAGACAGACAGACAGACAGACAGACAGACAGACAGACAGACAGACAGACAGACTTATACAATATACAGCTAACACTGCATCAATTCTGTGCAGGTAAAAAGACACCTGCATTGTGTGCCTAATGAGCTGCATACGTCATGCTCGGGTTTATGTCGACACTAATCAGAGTGGTGTTTTTTAGACCTTCTGCTTCCCTTATCGCGGAACGTCATTCTGCTGTTAGAGCTCAGAAATATTCAGAAATGTCTGCATGCTTTAGGCCTGTATGCGTATCTTTTGTCATGGTCACACGAGAGCGAGAGCAGTTCGTGGGCATTGTATATACGTACAATGCAGCCTTACAAACTGTATTATCTGGCACTGCAATTAACTCTATGTTTTTTTGGCATGGCAAGATAAATAAGAATATAGGATTACTAAGAAAACAAGAGTTAAGATCCCTTTTCACGCCTTAAGGCGCATCGGGCACATGGGAAGAGCACCCATATTTTTACAGACCAATCGGTGGGTAATGTCGTCAGCATTACGCCGGCCGTCTTTACTTCCCCAGGACAGTCATCTTGGTACCCATTTGAGGCTGGGTCAACCTGCGACGTCCCATACCACGATAAAAATCCACGCAGCCCGCAGTGGGTTTCGATCGCGGTACGTTGGATTACGAGTCGGACTCGCAACGCCTTAGCCACGCAACGGATTACTAAGGCAATGGATAAACGACAGACACACCTCACGTGTCCGTCAGTCTTTTGGAAATAGAGATAGACGAAGACAATGTGAGACGATTCTTGACAGCCTTTGTCATGTCATGAAAGGGTTAACTTTTTTTTCTTTCTGAACCAGAAGCAAATGAGCATAGTCATGTAACTCAGAGTCGCGTGCATCGAAGCCCTTCAGCCTCGGTGGCACATAGACAGTTAATCTGGGGAGTATGCGGATTTTCTGTCATCCCCCGGCTCGAACCCGAGACCGGATACGCATGGGGATTGTCACCCGACGTCCAGCGCGCTATCACCTACGCTGGAGCGCCGGGCGTTGGGTGGTCAGCACATGCACTCATGCATCCTGTTAGAGATCGGAGATTGTGGATAGGCAAAATGGCCTATACCAGTGGGGCTTTATGATGATTATAGTGATGATGATGACGATTATAATGATGATTGTTGTGATGATAATGATGATGTTGTTGTTGATGATGATGTTGATGATGATGTTGTTGTTGCTGATGATGATGATGATGATATTGTTGTTGCTGATGATGATGCGGATATAATGATGATGTTGTTGTTGTTGTTGATGATTTGACTATGATGTGATGATGATGTGATGATGATGATGATGAGGATGATGATGTTGACGCTAATGTGATGATGATGATAGTGATAATGATGATTATGATTGTGGTGATGGTGGTGATGATGATGAAAACGAGAAGCTAAACTTGCTTATCCTTTTTACAAGCTGGTTTAAGAAGCTAATAATAAAACCACTAGAAATACAATCAAGTGTGCTTGGAAATAGCCGGGAGACGATCTAGACTTGGCTAAAGATACTGTACTAAAGATCACAACAAAAAAGGTTCAAATGTTGAAAATGAAAAGCAAAAATAATTAGAATACAAGGTGCACCCTAACCTGTACCTACATCTGTAGTTTAGACGTTGCGAACGACCTTCCTAATGCCGGTGTGTCTGGTGCGATTCTAGCTGCGGGCGATTTGGCAGCAGAGCGTCTTGCGTTGGTTTCGATAGTGGTATCGAGAGCTGACCTTTGAGGGAGTAGTGGCAAACTACTTAACATAACATTTGTTTAGAAAAACACACAATCAAAAAATGCTGGGGTTGATTCTGCGCATTCCTGTCCAGGTTACACAACTAACTTGTATCCACTGGTACAAACCTACTTCATTATGTGCAGTCATACACACAGTTGTGTAGCAAAGTAGGCACGGACCACAGCATCGATCGTTATATCAAAATAATGATTCAGGTGTCAAAAATGTTTCCCAGCACTTGAAAGATGTGGAAGATTAAACAGAGGACCACATTGAAAACATGTGACCGGTAATTTTCATCAGTTTTCTGAGCATAAATGAAAAACATCAAGGTCAACAAAAACCTTGCATCAATATTCTGTTAACACGGAGGACTGGCCCTCGTGCAGAAAATGACTGAAGTCCTGAGAGAATCATAAAATGGAGTTTTATGGAGCGAACTAAATAAATTCCAGCAAATCGAGAGCTAAGGATAAAAGAAGGTTTGTGTTGGCTAGAAGGCATACTGAGAAAATATGTTAATAGTATAGCTAGAAAGTTTCTTTCCTGGAACCAACGTGATAAAATAACTATAGACATAGAGGGAGCGAAGAGAGACGTAGAGAGGGAAACAGCAAGACATAGAGACATACACAGAGAAAGAAAGAAAGTCAGACAGTCAGACAGACAGACAGACAGTCAGACAGACAGACAGACAGACAGACAGACAGACAGACAGACAGACGGACAGACGGACGGACGGACGGACGGACGGACGGACGGACGGACGGACGGACGGACGGACGGACGGACGGACGGACGGACGGGCGGGCGGGCGGACGGGCGGGCGGGCGGGACGGACGGACGGACGGACGGACGGACGGACGGACGGACGGACGGACGGACGGACGGACGGACAAGACAAGACAAGACAAGACAAGACAAGACAAGACAAGACAAGACAAGACAAGACAAGACAAGACAAGACAAGACAAGACAGACAAGACAAGACAAGACAGACAAGACAGACAAGACAAGACAAGACAAGACAAGACAGACAAGACAAGACAGACAGACAGACAGACAGACAGACAGACAGACAGACAGACAGACAGACAGACAGACAGACAGACAGACAGACAGACAGACAGACAGACAGACAGACAGACAGACAGACAGACAGACAGACAGACAGACAGACAGACAGACAGACAGACAGACAGACAGACAGACAGACAGACAGACAGACAGAAAGACAAGAAAGACAAGAAAGAAAGAAAGAAAGAAAGAAAGAAAGAAAAGAAGAAAGAAAGAAAGAAAGAAAGAAAGAAAGAAGAAAGAAAGAAAGAAAGAAAGAAAGAAAGAAAGAAAGAAAGAAAGAAAGAAAGAAAGAAAGAAAGAAAGAAAGAAAGAAAGAAAGAAAGAAAGAAAGAAAGAAAGAAAGAAAGAAAGAAAGAAAGAAAGAAAGAAAGAAAGAAAGAAAGAAAGAAAGAAAGAAAGAAAGAAAGAAAGAAAGAAAGAAAGAAAGAAAGAAAGAAAGAAAGAAAGAAAGAAAGAAAGAAAGAAAAAAAGACGGAGAAAGAGAGAGAGAGAGAGAGAGACCGTCAAAGTCAAGTTCAATGGCGGTATGTTAAATGTTCCTTTACTTACTTTTTTTTAAAGGCTACTGTAAGTGTATCTGGTATAAACTAATCAGATATTTTATAAGGCAATCTTCACTTGGGTCGTGATGTTAAATATCATAGCAACCCCTTAACTTGTGAGGCTATTTCTTTGTATCCAGCGTAGGTCGAGTCTCCCTGATAAACTTGACTAAATTTGTTTCAAACATCCCACGACTCAGGCTATCAAACACATGACCACAGGGACCACGGGCCGGTAGACACGCCTGTTGGCCACTGACCTCCCGAGATCTACTGACAAGAAGAGAGTGGTTGGTTAATCGTCTCTGTCAGTGCCATTGATCTTCACCGACATCGTCAATTTGCTGCAGACAACCAGCGCATTAACCACTTGACCACCTGACATCACTGCTGGTTGTTTATGTGCCTCCCAATTCATGACATGTGCAGGTCAGTGGACGGAAGCAATAACCAGTTAGAAATCACACAAATACACTGGGGGACACACAGAAGTTGATATAAATCTACATAGCAAGCATCAAAATTAACATAAGGCGGAAATGGAGAATGTCCCTAACGACAGGACGATGCATTCTGTGTATACTTTATGCCGTAGGGCAGTGATCTCCAACCTTTTTCAGGTGGCGCAACCCTCCCCCCAGGTAGGGATATAGCACGACCGTTCCTCACCCCCTCCCCCTCCCCCGAACACCAGCGTAACAAAATGTGATTACAAAGAGGAGGATAAACAATTTCTAAGCACTGGAAACTTTAACAACTGGTAATTTAGTCTCCATATATCAATAACACTCTCCACATCAAGCTGGCAACGCTGTTTTGTTTTGTCTTCATGACTGTTAAAACTAAACATCCCGATTCACTAAGGTGTGTGCAGGAAATGGCAAACTACTGGACGTAAATTTGCCTAGAGAAACCACACAACAGTGAGGGGTTGCTGGGGTTGGTTCTGCAACGTCCTGTAAAGGATACGCAACTAACCTATATGTGCAGAAAGATAGCCAAATATATATATATAAGCTGACATTCTCCTCTCCCCCCTCTCTCTCTCTATCTCTCTATCTCTCTCTTTCTCTCTCTCTCTCTCTCCTTTCCCTCCCCCTTCCTCAATCCAACAAAATGACAAGCCTAAGGTGAAACAGACAGTTCAGTATGTACTCGAATTTGTGTATCAGTTTCTAGGATTAAGCTTCATTTTAATCAATTGTTACTGAAGTATGCACCTGACGAGATACAGCGAAATATGCCAGGCAATAAATTGTGCAGCCTATTGTTTGTGTCTTCTTTGCTTAAAATCACATCAGGGAAACTCTGCTTTGATTTCCCTAATATTTCATAACATGTACCAGTCGGTCAAGAAGCCGCCGTGGTGTAGCGGCTAGACGCTTGCCTGCTTACCCGAAGGTTGTGGGATCAGATCCTGGTAGATCTAGATTTTGTTCCTTTCAAAAATGGCTTGAGCTCTCAGGTCGACCAGCCTCAAATGCGTACTTAGTAAGGTTTTGTGAAGCAAAGGCGGCCGGCGTAATGTTGACCACATCACCCACCGAGTGCCGACTGGTCTATAAAATATAGGTCTAGCCCTGTGTACCCCAAAACGTCTAAAGACGTGGAAAAGGGTACTTTACTTTTGTTACGTTACAAGTCTCCGTCTGCAGTTACCGTTTCCTAGGTAATGTTGAGTTACAATCACTATCCTCCGGGAGGGCTGAGTGGTCTCGAGTGCTGGCTGTTCCGGGTTTAAGCCCCGGTGAGAGCTGGGATTTTTACCGTGGCCTTCTGGTAATTTCCACTTGTCTCTGTGTAGTAGATCGGACGCCCGTGTGTATTGTTGCCCACATAAAAAAATCCCTAGACAGTCGGAAATCAAAAATTTATTTCTTGCGAACGAAAGAAGAAGAAGAAGAAGGAAATCAAAAAGAGTAGCTTAACGGAGCTGTCTGTGCAAAATGTGGAGTTAAAAATCTACCGAAACTATTTTAGGATCCTCGCCGGTACTACGGAGTTCGTAAAGTGCGCTGAGAATCTTCGGACTCAGGCTTGAGTTAGTAGAACAAAGCACTTAGGGGTTACTGCTCTAGTGGTACGATGTTGATCATTTGTGTAAACCATTTCCTCAAATGGATTTCCTCTTGTACACATCACTAGAAGGAGTCGGTCATTTCTTTGACTGCAGACTAGCCGTCGCTCTCCGGCGTAATGGGCGCTCCAAGTCCCTTTTGTTAGGTATTCGCCAGCAGCGTAGTTCATTTAGGTATACAGGCGTTCAGTCAGTTATTCGGTTCAAGTAATGAAGTCAGGTCCAGCCACACATCTGAAGGTTTCAACGACAGGCTGGGGACAGTTTGATACTGTCGCTAAATTAAAGTTTAAAAAAAGTAAAGGACCCTTTTCCACGCCTTTAGGCGTATAGGGCATATAGGGCTAGACCTATATTTTTTTATAGACTAATATAATATATAATATAATAATATAGATCAGCGGCGAGCGTCTAGCTGCTCCGCCACGGGAACTCCTGTCGCTAAATCTGAGATTAAAACAAAAAACATCAACTAAACATAAGTGGGCTGTCAGAATGTTTGCCTCTTTTATCAGATCGTGCAAAGACGTTCCCATGGAAACGCGCAGGCATTCTATATATCAGATTGATCTATCAGGACATATCTGCTTTCTCTCACTTGTCTGCGACATTCACACGATCAAGAGAATTTCCCCACGCACAAAAATAACTCTTTTAAATTGAATACTTGTTTTTCTTGGCTCTGCTGCCACAATCTTGCTCACTGTTTAAAACATAAAAAATAAAAGATTAATCTGTCGGTCAACTAAATTGTCACATTTTTTATATTTTTCAGAACTCGCTTGATAACAAAAATTCCAAATGTAAGCTTCTTTCTGAAATCTCCAATGGCAAGTTCGGGAATTTAGGGAGACCCTGCAATGATTGGGAGGGAAATAAATCCTGCAATCTTCTGATTGGGTTTGTTTTAATGGGATTTGAGAAAGGGAAGAAACTGTGAGAGATACGGGATGGTGGAGAGAAAACAAAAAGAGGGGGGAATGCAGGGGGTAGTCTCGTCATCTTAAAGCGATACATTTGTAAGTTTTCTTTTGTTTAGAGATGGGTCGGGTGTCTGACAAACGTCCTGATAAAAGAAGGAATGCTAGGAGGTTGCTACCCTGTTCACATGCTGTCCGTCATGTCTTATATATGACATGAATGACATCGATTTAACCCCCTTCTAAGAATCCATTTGTCTTACTATACAGACAAGTATCCAGCTACTATGTCAGCTATCTACTTTTTTCTCTATCACCTTGTCCAAATATCCGCTCTTCTATTTGTTCAGTCTCATATCTATTTTCTCTTGTACAAATTTACTCTTTTATTTATCAATATTTTTTTTTATCAACTCCTTTGCCTAATCAATCTTTAAATTATCCATACTCATTTATTTCAACACTTCCAACTCTTTTTTTTTGTTTTGTTTTTTAGAGTTTGCCTTCTAACTATCGAAACTTATTCTTTTCTCCACTCAAATATTCATTCATCATATTATCAGTTCATTTAACACATTCATTTAACAATTTAACTTATTCATTTAACAGTTGACCTATCCAGTCATCTAGCTATCTATTTGCCTATCTATCTTTTTATCTTACTATACACAAATCTAAGTGTGCCCTAATCTTACTATCAGCACATGTAACTATCTTTCCACTCATCTAATTATCAACCCACCTAATTATACATTATGTTACACATTCACTAATTTACCTTTCTACTCATAAAACTTTCCACTCATATAACTTTCCACTCATATAACTTTTCATTCAGATAACTTTCCACTCATTTAACTTTCCACTCATTTAACATTCCACTCATATAACTTTCCACTCATATAACCGTACACTCATACATCTGCCCACTCATAAAACTGCCCACTCATAAAACTGTCCACTCATATAACTGTCCACTCATATAAATGCCCACTCATATAACTACCCACTCATAAAACTGCCCACTCATATATCTGTCCACTCATATAACTGTCCACTCATTTAACTATCCACTCATATAACTACCCACTCATTTAACTGTCCACTCATATATCTGTCCACTCATATATCTGTCCACTCATATAACTGTCCACTCATATATCTGTCCACTCATATATCTGTCCACTCATATAACTGCCCACTCATATAACTGCCCACTCATATATCTGTCCACTCATATAACTGTCCACTCATATAACTGTCCACTCATATAACTACGCACTCATATAACTACGCACTCATATAACTACCCACTCATTTAACTGCCCACTCATATATCTGTCCACTCATATATCTGTCCACTCATATAACTGTCCACTCATATAACTGTCCACTCATATAACTGCCCACTCATATAAAAACCCACTTATATAAAAACCCACTTATATAACTGTACACTCATATAACTTTCCACTCATATAACTGTCCACTCATATAACTGCCCACTTATTTAACTGCCCACTCATATAACTGTCCACTCATATAACTGTCCACTCATATAACTGCCCACTCATATAACTGTCCACTCATATAACTACCCGTTCATATAACTACCCACTCATATGACTGTCCACTCATATATCTGTCCACTCATATATCTGTCCACTCATATAACTGCCCACTCATATAACTGTCGACTCATATAACTGTCGACTCATATAACTTTCCACTCATATAATAGTCCACTTATATAACTGTCCAATCGTATAATTTTCCACTCGTATAACTTTCCACTCATATAACTGCCCACTCATATAACTGCCCACTCATATAACTGCCCACTCATATATCTATCCACTCATATATCTGTCCACTCATATATCTGTCCACTCATATAACTGTCCACTCATATATCTGTCCACTCATATATCTGTCCACTCATATAACTGCCCACTCATATATCTGTCCACTCATATAACTGCCCACTCATATAACTGCCCACTCATATATCTGTCCACTCATATAACTGTCCACTCATAGAACTGTCCACTCATAGAACTGCCCACTCATATAAAAACCCACTTATATAAAAACCCACTTATATAACTGTACACTCATATAACTTTCCACTCATATAACTGTCCACTCATATAACTGCCCACTTATATAACTGCCCACTCATATAACCGTCCACTCATACATCTGCCCACTCATAAAACTGCCCACTCATAAAACTGTCCACTCATATAACTGTCCACTCATATATCTGTCCACTCATATAACTGTCCACTCATATAACTGTCCACTCATATAACTGTCCACTCATATAATAGTCCACTTATATAACTGTCCACTCGTATAATTTTCCACTCGTATAACTTTCCACTCATATAACTGTCCACCTATATAACTGCCCACTCATAAAACTGTCCACTCATATAACTGTCCACTCATATAACTGTCCACTCATATAACTGCCCACTCATATAACTGCCCACTCATATATCTGTCCACTCATATAACTGTCCACTCATATAACTGTCCACTTATATAACTGTCCACTCATATAACTGTCCACTCATATAACTGTCCACTCATATAACTGCCCAGTCATATAACTGCCCACTCATATATCTGTCCACTCATATAACTGTCCACTCATAGAACTGTCCACTCATAGAACTGTCCACTCATAGAACTGTCCACTCATAGAACTGTTCACTCATATAACTGTCCACTCATATAACTGTCCACTCATATAACTGTCCACTCATATAACTGTCCACTCATATAACTGCCCACTCATATAACTGCCCACTCATATAACTGCCCACTCATATAACTGCCCACTCATATAACTGCCTACTCATATCATCGAACTATCCACTAATTTAAATATCCACCCATAAAACTATCCACCCATTAAACAATTCACTCATTTAACTATCCACCCATCTACCTATCCACTCACTGAACTATCCACTCATTTAACTTTCCCTCCATCTGACTATCTGTTAACCGAAACCATCCAATAGTCTAACTATCCAGTCATCGAACTACCCATCCATCCAACTATCCACCCATAGGGGCCTGGTGGTCTCGAAGCATGATGTCAGCCTCGAGTGCTGAAGTCCCCGCTTCAAGCCCTGGTAAAAGCTGGGATTTTTTCACGTGAACTTTCAGCAATTTCTCCTGGTTTCAGGAGTAGTTAGATCGGACGCCCATGTGTATTGTTGTACATGTAAAAAAATACCTTGGCAGTTGGAAATCAAAAAGAGTAGCCTAACGGCGATTCCAGAGTGAAATTTAAAGTTAAAAATCTATTTAAATATTTCAGAATCCACGCAGGTGCAACTGAGTTTGTGCACCGCGCTAAGATGCTTCAAACTTAGGCTTGAGATAGAAATACAACGTAGCCCTTTTGAGTTACACCGGTGTGCCATGATTTTGATCCTTTGAATAAACCAATAAACTAATTCACCCATCGAGCTATCCAATCATAGAACTACCCAACAATCTAACTATCCACTCATCGAACCATCCAATCATAGAACTACCCAACAATCTAACTATCCACTTATCGAACTATCCAATCATCGAGCTATCCACTCATTGAACTATCCACTCATCGAACTATCCACTCATCGAACTATCCACTCATCGAACTTTCCAACAATCTAACTATTCACTTATCGAACTATCCAATCATCTAACTATGCACTCGTGTGACTATAAAGGTTAATTGCGTATCCTTTACAGGACGTTGCAGAGCCAACCCCAACAGCACCTGTCTGTTGTGTGGGTTTTCTAGGCAAATTTACGTCCAGTAGTTTGTCATTGCTTTCTGGACGGTTAGCTTTCTTCATGCCACTGTCGAAACCAACGCAAGGCGCATCCCCCGCAGCATTACGAAGCGTCCCATCGACTTGGCTACAGAGCTGACCGTGTGACTATACATTCCCCTAATCACCAAGAAACAGACACACGAACAAGAAATAGACGTGGGAAAAACTTGACGACAAATACTTCAGCTCTCATCCATTGGTGTTAACTTAACCAAATGTAAAAGACCCTCTCTGCTCCAGTGTGCACTGGGGTGGAACGCAGTGCTAGATCTTTATTTGTAAAGACTTTTCTGCATTCAATTGGTGATGTATTTAACATGAGGCCGGTCACCTTGTTTCCCATAATATTTGCTGGTACTCATCCGTGTACTAGAGATCAGCACATTAAGCAGGCGTGCATGACTTATGTGTTTCTGATTGAATAGACTAATTAGTTTCTGAAGAGAACCGTTGAGAAAGATGAAGGGGCTACAGGGACAGACGCAGAATTACTGGCCTGATGACTATGCTGATGATGTTGATGATAAATACGATGATGATGCTGATGATAATGCCGATGCTGATGACTCTGATGACTCTGGTGATAATGATGACGTTAATGATGACGTTAATGATGATGTTAGGATTATTTTGATGATGCTGCTGCTGATGATAATGATGATAATGGTAGGATTATTTTGATGATGATGGTGACATCCTAGACAAGCAAGAAGCCATAACTGGAAAAGACAGCAAAACACCCCAACACAGAAACGAGGCGGTGCCGCAAACAGACAACACAAGTCAATTCAGTACCTGACCGAAGATCTCTGATTGACTCTCTGGGGAAGATGCAACTGCGACTGCTGGCTACCAGTCTACAGCCAGGTGACGCTGACCTTACATTTGTTGGTCCCAGAATAAAAATGGGATCTATGTAAAACGATACAGGCGTCTCGTGTGATGACTGATTCCCAGATGTTGTTTCGGAACTTTGTGCCAGGGACAGTTTGCGTGCCGACTTCTTATTTTGTCCAGTATTATTCGGTATATTTATTAATGTTGACATGTGCACGTGTGAAAACGATAAATGGAGGAGAGAGAGAGTGAGGTAGAGAGAGAGAGTGAGGAGAGAGAGAGAGAGAGAAAAAAAAACAGGAAAGACAGAGGCAGTTAAACAGAAGGATGGGAAACACGCACACACACACTCACTCACAGAGGGAGAGGAAGAGATATACAGAAAAGGGTGTTACTTGTTATTGTCTGTTGACTTTAAGGTGCAAATTATATGCCAGGCTCATTTGTGTATGTATGTATATGTGTATATATAATGGCCCTTTTCAACACCTTAACATCTATTCATCATAAAAGGCTACACTTATATTTTATAGACCGATCGGTCACGCCGGCCGCCTTTACTTCCCAGGACTTTACCTGGCACGTAAGCAAAGCTGGGTCAGCCTGGAGCCAATGTTTTTATTGAAAAACTCCCTCCCCTCCCCCCCCCCCTTTTTTTCCCTCTCTATGTGTGTGTGTGTGTGTGTTTGTTTGTTTCTGTCTGTGAGTGTGAACATTATACTATTTCGAAAGTTATTGAAAGTACGTACACCTATATATTGTGTCTTTGAATTCATGATTATCATCTTGTGTCTTGCCAGGTGGTATGGGCGCCCCACAGACCTCGGACCTTGTTATTCTGAATCAATTCAATTGATGATATTCCCTCCATGCCATCGCTTCAGGCCGTCAAGTCACGTCTCTCTTGGTCTGCCCCTGCCTCTCCAACCGTTGATCTTGCCATTCACAAAGATGTTCTTCAATGCCCTTCTTCTCATTATATGACAGAATAGCACTAACTGCTTCTTTCTTATCTTCTTCTTCTTTTATTTATTTATTTATTTATTTATTTATTTTTTTTTTTTTTGGTCGTTTCACTGTTACCAGGTTGTAACCCAGTGTCGTGGTTTTCTGTATTTGTCTTGCGCTTCTATGGTGGCTTGGGTGATGGATTTGTTAAACTTTGAGCAGGTTTCATCTACCTACACCATTTATCCATATCTTTCTTGGTCTTCCTCTCGCTTTCCTCTCATATGTTCTACTGTAACAAGTCTCATATGCAGTCTGGTCTGGCTGCATTCTCACTAGATGGCCGAACCATTTCATTCTTTGTCCGTCAGTATAATCCAGAAATGTTCTTATTCATACTTTCTCTCTAATGCTGGTATTCGAAACCTTGTCTCTTCTTGTGTTGTTAATGACCTTGCAGAGACAGAGCATTTCACATGTAGTTATTTTTTGTCCTAGTGCCCTATTTATTCTTTCTTTCTTATAGTTAAATAATGTTTATTTATAATTGCAGTTATTTCCATGCAGTCGTTGTTAGTTACCATGGTTGTCCACGGCAGATTCTGTCAGAACATAGCTGAAGATATACGTGAAAAATTTGAAAATTAAGACGCCCGTAGTTAGCATTCATACATTTGAGTGAATGCGTGGAGAAAAGGACGAATCACGGGCGTATACCGAGGGCAATGAGATAATTGGTATTTACCAACAATCAATTAAATAAACAACATTATAGAGTATGTTGAAACACATTTCAATAATTATGTGCTGGTGGTTGATAAATGTAATGATAAAGTGCTGATGACGGTTGGTAAATGTAATGATAACGTGCTGACGGTTGGCAAATGTAATGTTAGGGGTTGGAGAAGTAAAGGCGGCTCGTGTGATACTGACCACATCCCTCATCGGCGTACTCTTGGCCCCTAGCGCAAAAGACGTGGCAGGAGCAGTGTTGCCACTTTGGATGTTTTACATCCAGATTCAGATGTTTTTCTTTGCATTTAGATGGCGTTTTTGACGTTTAGATTGTAGATGTTTTTGTAGATGTTTTTCATTTAGAGTGAATTTATCAAATCTAACATAACAAACAGGTTTAAATGTGACCTCCTAAATGCTATCTTGACAATAAAATTCGGCATGATAAGAGTAGAAAAATGCTGTTCCACCATGAGCTCCCTGATTGTGTATTAAAAGAAATTGGAACAGCAAAAGCATACCAGAGTCATTTTTGATCTGAAGCTTCAACTTCATTATCCAAGCTAAGTTTGACCTGTGGATCTTGTAAGGCAGATTTTAGTAAAGACGAGGACATGATTCTATAGGGTAAGTCATATCAATTGCTATGTAATTTGTGACTCTTTCCATTTGGATGTTTTTTCTAGATGTTTTCAAAGGAAATTTAGATGTTTTTAGATATTGTTTAACTCCGTTTTGGCAGTTTTTTGTCAAAGAAAAGTGGCGACACTGGGCAGGAGCTCTTTTCTTATGTTACGGTGCTAATTATAAAGATTTCAAGAGGTGCCTTTAAAGTTATGGTCATGGTAACACAATTTAAAAGTTATGGTTTATCAAGCCGAATTAAATTCTGCGTTTCTGAAGACATAATTTCCTATAAAAGTCATGATAAGCAAAATTACAAAGACAACCTCTAGTTATTGAGTCAGTCTGCTATGGAAAAGTAAAACAACAAGTTAAATGAAACAGCTGCATCTAAGCAGACGAATTACCAGTGAAACCAAGAAATGAGCCTTTAAATTTTGCAATCAGTAGCCAGATGATTGATTGTGCTGTCTCAGCAGCTCCTCTGACAACGGACCATAATGAGAAACATCCTTCAGTTGTAAAGAACATATACTGGAGAAAAACAAAACTTGCTGCCATAAAATTTTGACATGAGGTAGAGCTGCCATAAAAGTCGAACATGAAGTAGATCAATAAGAACCAATCATGAGAGGGGTACGACTGTGGTGTACCACTTTTTCCCCTTCTGTTTACTTAATTGGAAATCGGCATCATAGCACACAGGGAATTTGCCTATAAAGGACCCCTCCTCCGCAGACAAGAAAGTGGTTGTTCCAGCAGCAAATAAATGACAGTTTTCACCTCAACCGCCCTTTCCAGTTTTAAAATTAATTGCAAATTCACATAAACCCTCAAAGCGAGGGACGAAAAGTAATGAGGCGTTTTACAGACATGAGGTTATACAGCCACTACACTCCCCAGAGTGCCAGCTATGTACTATCTTTACACAACTGTTGACCACCGTCTCTTTGGGTGCCCAAAACTCAGTGAGACTAGAAGAATGCTACTCCCCCTGAGACCAGACAAATTGAACACCTTTCACGGGGGAAAAGAACAGCTTGGGAAAACATGTAAATTTTACTACATGGCATTGGGGCAAAGGACGAAAGCTCATTCGCTGCTGTATCGAAAACAGCAACAACAACAATAACGACATGAGGTATTTACCGTTGAAAAGCTTAAATTTAATAATAAAATGTGTAGTAATAAAATGAATAGAGAAATTAGAATGTGTAGTAAATATTCTTTAAATTTGTACGAAGAAAAATGAACAAGAAAACTTGGTAAAAGCTGATAAATTTGATGATACCAAAGCAAGGAGAAGTCGAAGAGATAAAACCAGGAAAGTCTGGCTATTTGATGCAATCGAGGCGAGATGAGGGACTAATCCGATTATGAAACATGGTCGCCTACGCTTATGGGCACGGCACGGGATAATGAGAATGTTTTTTAAAAAAAAAACAGATACGCCCCTTTCTGGCAGTTGCAGTTAAGAAACCGGAGAGATTCCACTGTATGCTAGTATGTTAAGTCTGGCATCTATGCTGATTCACAGAATGTGTTGATGTTCAGTGGCAGACCAAGACCGTCTCCATCTGACAGGTCATGCTGCTGACGTCACCAAACCAGGCTAACGATACGTTAGGGACAGGTTTAACCCCCAAATTAAATTTGATTGTATCTGCTGGAAACAATGCTGCCACACTAATTCACACTAGTTAAAGATTCAAGAAAAATTCATTTTGGATGCTAAAATAAACATATTTTCACGGAAACTGGTTTAAAATGTAACATTTTGTGCGGAAGATAGCCAAATTTGTACTCAACATTTACCAAGATATTTCAGTAACTAATAAAGACGTCTTAATGAAAATTTGCACATGATATGTCAAACTTATTTTTAGATATTGTTGCACAGAGCAGTACAAAAATATCATTTATATATATATATATATATATATATATATATATATATATATATATATATATATATATATATATATATATATATATATATATATATATATATATATATAATTTTCAATCATTCATTTATTTATTCATACACACACACACATTACACACACACACATTGCCCACACACACACACACACGCACGCACGCACACACACACACATACCCACACACACACACAGACAGACAGACAGACAGACAGACAGACAGACAGACAGACAGACAGACAGACAGACAGACAGACAGACAGACAGACAGACAGACAGACAGACAGACAGACAGACAGACAGACAGACAGACAGACAGACAGACAGACAGACAGACAGACAGACAGACAGACAGACAGACAGACAGACAGACAGACAGACAGACAGACAGACAGACAGGCAGGCAGGCAGGCAGGCAGGCAGGCAGGCAGGCAGACAGACAGACAGACAGACAGACAGACAGACAGACAGACAGACAGACAGACAGACAGACAGACAGACAGACAGACAGACAGACAGACAGACAGACAGACAGACAGACAGACAGACAGACAGACAGACAGACAGACAGACAGACAGACAGACAGACAGACAGACAGACAGACAGACAGACAGACAGACAGACAGACAGACAGACAGACAGACAGACAGACAGACAGATATGTGTATTTCTGGGAAGGGCTGAATCCGTTAAGAAGTGCATAATGTAAAACAGTCTTGTTTGTCCAATTCTTTACTCTTTGAAAATAAAATTCATTCATTCGTTCGTATACAGTTGCGTCCCTAGCAACCGTAACGTTTAGAGGCAACCCGCAACTGCTGATTATACTAACCAGTGCTGTAGCGCTGTAGGCCTCAACATCAACACCCTGTCAGAGTTTGGTTACCAGCAAACTTGGTCCATGGAACAGCAAACTGAATATGACAGGCTGAACATTGGGTTACCACGTGATAGAAACATTAGCACTATACCTAATACGTGCAGAAATCTCCGGAGATGTATAGACTTACACATACACTCAGTGTATGCCGGGTAATCAAGTTTGTTCGGCCAGATCACATGACACGTCATTCAAACTGTATTATTCTCAAATATGTAGATCTTTGCCCCCAGAGCTTGTTTGACCGCTGAGTTATATTTGAAGGATGTACATTTGCTGACATTACATCTGTTTGTTTTATTCATGAAGATTTTATCGAAGCACAATAAGCATCTGCCCCGTTAGACTTATATGAGAATACATGTGCAAATTAATCATCATACGTTTCTTTACCCGCTTTGGACAGCGGCGTTCACTAGCGTAGTTCCAGATGTAAACTGTATGGGTAATTAATTACAACGTCCTAGAAAGCTAAATAGAGTTAAAGGGTTTGTCCAGTTGGCCTACAGTTCATTTTTTGTTTCTCTCTTTAAGGCCTATGGGTGGTGAAATCTTCACGGGGGAACTCGGGTGCGTAAAACAGACGTACCGAGTGCCAGTGTTAGGTAGCTCAAAGAAAAGAAACAACATAGACAACAATCCAACATCAGTTAGTCAGTTAATCTGCCGACCATCCCGACTGCACATAGGACAAGCCATGTTTAAGCATGTTCATAGACTCAGACACCACGCATGGGAAACAAATATATCTCTAGCTAGGTCATTGCTTGTGTTACCGCGATCACCTCCATGGATTGTAGACAAGGTAAAAACACCGTTATTTTCCTTTACATTTCTCCCTCCAACCATAAACGTGAAATCCCATGAGCTTTACACATGTCGAACGACGGATCCATCCGTGTAACTAAATGCACCAGGATTCTTAAGAATCTTAAGGTTTGAACTTCTGCAATCTTTGCCCAGTTTAATGCAGAGTGAAAAGAATGTGCATTTTTCTGTTGGCATTCCTACCAATTCCTAACAATGTTCTATTTTCTAAAGTGAACAAATCTTTTGAATAAATGTCCTCAACCTGATCTATCCAATATTTTCTTTTTTAACCTGCTACCATTTTTTTTGCGAATCTCACTGTACAGTGGGTGATGTTCTACAATCTAATATTTCGTATTTTAGTCAATCAACGAAACGAATATATCAACGAGAATAATAATCTTCCTATTATCATTTTCCCCTAACCCCGTTCTGCGTCGGATTTTGAGGAGGCGAACCTTGCAGTCTGCTATGTAGATGATGCTATTAGAGTTTCCCAAGATTCCATTATCTCATGCTTGCGTGGGCGACCCCTAGGGTCTGCTCTCGTTGTGTCCAAGTGAAAGGGTCCTTACTGCTGCGCGATCCTGTGGCTATGTGACACAGGTCAGACCTATATGACCACCTGTCTCCTGATATAATTTAACACGTATCCCGTCACAACTTGTTTCCTGACATCGTTATTTATGATCCTATCTTCTGCCTTTAGGATTCATTTTCGACAAATCCAAAATTCCAACTTGTAGTTTCCCTTTTCATTTGAATGATTACGTTCGGCACTGGTACCAAAATATAATACACTTAGCGAATAAAACAATGTTACCAAAAAAAAAAAAAAAAATGATGTGATGGACTTGAAATCCTCAAACGAGAATAGCTTCAATTCCGGAAACGGTAACAAAAAAGCGAAGTGGAAAGAGAAATGAAACATGTTCGTTATTCTTTTCTTCAACTCGACTTCTCACCTCATACTTTTGGCGCTCTCTGCACAACTTGGGAGCCTTTGATTCAGACAAAACCCTCGTGTTTGCCACCAATTCCTCACATTCGACCCCTAGACCATCCTCCAGAATACACCGGAACATTTTTCGGCTAGGAATTGTGTGCTCCCTTGGGAAAGACAACTTCGCAGATAGGGTCAAGATCTGATCTCTTTTTGATTGAATTTGACCAAGAAAAAGTTCCATGCACTGTACAGTAAATAGTTTATACAGCACTCCGTTACCGCTGAACATACACTGGAGTCACATGAGGCTGTCGATAAAACTGGAATTACAGAGATCGGTAAAGGCGACGGAAACATCAGAGAATTAGAATATCAGTGGAACAAATAGGCATTGGGAATATGATTGGAATAATCTACACTGATTAAAGTAATCATGGCTAACACGTGTGATTTCAACAACCCTGAATGCTTATTGTTTTTTAAATAACAAACTTGTGGCCATCCCTGAAATTACAAACTGGGGTCCATCCCTGAAAAAAACAAATGTGCATGATTATATTTTTAGTATGCTCCTCTAGTTCAACAGTAGGGGGGGGGGGGAAGGGAAGGGGGGGGGGAACGAAACAACAACAAAACACATTGGCAAAGATCAACAAAGATAAACATTAGCAGAACAGTGTTTTATATACACACACACACACACATGTAATTCAACAAATAAATAATAATAATAATAATATTAATAATAATAATAATAATAATAATAATAATAATAATAATAGTTGTGGTAGTGTCACGAGACGATCTCCGTGATTCCAGAAGTTAGTACTTGTAATAAGTTCTTCTGGTTCTAAAGAGACAGAATTATATTTACTCTGCGCTTTATCCTAATATTGCTTTAAACCGCGCGGATTTAAATTGTTTCCAGTCCTTAGTCCAGACAAAGCGACTCAGTCTTGGGTAATGTTACACAATTACACCGGGGCTAGAGAATTCCCTTTCACATGCCCATGTCATAAATGTTATCTCCTGACCAGACTGCTTTGAACAGACTTTTGATGAGACTAGGGGTGTAGGTTTGATTCTCACGCCAGTGTCATAATGTTATCTCCTAACACAGCCTGAGTGGGGCCCTTTTGAACAGGGGAATTGCGCGGACTGTAGACATTGAGGCGAGGAGAAGTTTAAAGTTTAACACGTCAGTGTAATTCGGGGTAAACTAGATTGGGGCACTTAAGAATGTTTGCTCTAGGGATGTCAGTCCATAATTGACTGACAGGCCACTTGTTAGCTAATGTGATTTGATAGGTACTACGGAGGAGGAGCTTAAGCCATCATCTTGAGGGTTGGGTAAAAACTAAGGAAAGGGAGGAGTTTAATTTGGACAATAGATTAATACTTATACTGCAGGCATCGTAGATTTACCTCATAGTGCCGCCAGCAGGCCACAGACTCAGACCTACCGTTGAAAAGTACTTTCTCCCTGGTTGAGTCGTGTTCGGCATTTGCTGGAAAAGTTCCCAGGTGAATATTAATATTAATCTTGTATACTTAGGTTAGGGAGTTAAGCTTAGTCTATACTACCTTTTCCTAATTTGTCTGCACATTCTGCTTGAAATAGTTCTGTGAGTATTCAGTATCTCAAGTTAAGGAACTGCTAAACTATTCCTATTTCTTGTATGTTTGTGTCACATGTTTTTCATTGTATGTTTTCATGTGTATAAAATAAGATGCGAACAATGACATTTGCTATAATGAAATGTAATTATATTGTTTTCACGATCAGCCAAAATATGAGTTGGGACTGTGGGAAATGATGCCCAAATATGTGCAGGGATGCTGCTACGTTTTGTGTGCCCACCATGTGCTCACTTAATGTGTTCACCTAAACAGGGGATTTATAACCCCAGGGGGAGAATGATGGGTGTACAGTATTTACTGTCACTGAAAGATAATATTCAGGACAGCGTGCACATATATAAATGTTTGAGTTTTCAGCACATAACCTGCTCCACGTGGTCATGTAATATCTATNGAAACAACAACAAACACATTGGCAAAGATCAACAAAGATAAACATTAGCAGAACAGTGTTTTATATACACACACACACTTACAATTCAACAAATAAATAATAATATTAATAATAATAATAATAATAATAATAATAGTGGTGGTAGTAACAATAATCCTAGTAATTATAATATGTTAAATGGTAAATAAATATAACAGTGCACATGAAATAGCATATAATGTATTAACTTGTAACGATAATTTCCATACTTGATTATAAGGCACCTCTTGGCCTCTATATAAAAAAAAAAAAAAAATTCTGGCTGAAAATGTGGCATTTTGCTCACACCTCTATGTGTACCCTAGAAATTATTTTCTTGTGTCGGCACACATGAGAGCTATGATTAATCAGATGCGAGGTCTACAAAATCTGATTAAAAATCCGCCCAAGCGTCTCCCTTAGTGCTGAGGATCTTAAAAATGTTTTACTCGTCCCGCGTTGAATTAGTCTACTGCGCCCGCTTTATCGAAAATTAGCTTAGCGGCAGCAGCTAAGCAGTCAGCCTACTCCTTGCCTCGCACACCTGAATATTCTAGACAGAAAATCCATGATAAGCTCTTGATTTGAGTCTTATAAAGTGATGCAAGCATCTCTGATCGCATGATACCACTTTGTTTTCCAAAGCATGCTCTGTGAGTCCGTTACAATTACACTTTGGACTTTACTGCTCTCAAGGCAGCAGAAAGTTGAAAGCCTCCACCTCCATTCGCATACTAAATGCAGCGACTTTGTACG
>CAJHNH020000884.1:0-190000 GCA_905116865.2 Candidula unifasciata | reverse complement strand
AATGATTCTAGTCATCTCGCGAGAAAGCGACAACTATCGAGAAACATGAAAAGGAAGAGAGTTAGTAGCAGACCAAGACCGAAGATACAGTAAAGCATTATGGGATGGAATCATCTGTTTCAAAAACTATTGAACGTACACAAAACTTGACAGACATTACTATCAAAGTCACATGGCACTGACTTTATTTGTTTTACATGATAAGTTTACCAGCAGCACCTAGCTCGGTCATTACTAGACTCTTACGACAAGCATGGTAAAGTACAATGTTACCTATTCTTTATAATCCCGACGGGCCCCTCTAGCACACATGCTAACTGAGAACTAACCCTACATCTTTCCAGCAACAGGAATTCACACACCACACCATCATTTAATTTCTTGATTGTGTTAATAATAAAAAAAAATAGGGAGGCAGGCAGTGACGCGAACAGACGAAATGCGCTGTGTTTTGTTTAGGAATTTGATTACTGTCAACAATAAAATCAAAGAGGCATTGGATCATTGTTTGTTTCCTGGAGCTTTGTGCTAGAGTTCTCCGACCTGGCAGGCCATCACGTTTCTTAGTGAGCTTGTTCAAGAAGATCCGGCAATCAGGCAGTGTTATTTTTGCCAGGAAATGTGCAAATCAAATAATAATGATAGGCACACACACAAAAAAACAGATACATAAGGTGGGAGCGATGTTCTACAAATAATTGAAGGTAACTAACAGATAGGGGTTGTTCGTCAAAACAAGTATTTTTTTTTTTTTAACCTCCATCTCTTTCTACCGTGATTACAGCCAAGAAGTTTGAGAGCCAGTGATCGCAAGGGCCACTTTTTGGGGGTATAAAATGGCTGCATATATAAATACGTACACAAAGCTTAGATACATTGAACACCCTCTCTATCTCCTTATCTCTGATCATCTCTCTCCTCTCTCTCTCTCTCTCTCTCTCTCTCTCTCTCTCTCTCTCTCTCTCTCTGAAGGTTCACCTTAGAACAATTGTAAGAGGGCTTCTGTGTGTCAGCGAGCCTGTATGGTTGGCTGCCATTGAACTGGCCTATATAAGAGCACTGCCATGTGGATGTTTGTGGATGTACTGGCTGTGTTAGTTACAAAGGGTCTGTCTAATTTCACACTGACCATCAATGCATCATCCTGTCTCCTTCTATAAAACTCACCACTTTAGGTATTCAAAATAGAATTCTACAAACCACCCTACAAATACATATTTATTATAAAATGAATAATGTGTTCACTAAACCCCATTGATGAAAAGAAAATGAAGTCAGAAACATGCAACCAGTTTTAACATTTGACTATGAAATCTGGACAGTTAGCAAACAGTTATTGGGACCTCAGAGATGTGGTTTTACATAAGAATACTTACATTTTCGAATTTAAAAAAAAAAAATCATGTAGTTGTTTTGAACGAGGAAGTACCCTGAAGACAAATTATCGTAAACATCAAACAAGACATTCCTAATACTTCGTCATGAAGAGAAAAACCATTGAACACATTTAGGGAAAAGAGAGAAGGAGAGCGAGAGAAAGAGAACGAGAGAAAGAGAGAGAATGGCGCCGAGTGAAGATTCCCACAGCATATGGTCAAAACATGGCACAAACTGGTACACTCAGTCGAGTTTTGCAAAGCAAAAAAAAAAAGCACTATAGCCCATGCCTGTCGTCAATGCTTCTAATTACACTTACACGCATACGATGTGTGTTGCAAAGCACACACAAAAGCACCATAGCCTTTGCCTGTCGTTAATGCTTCCAATTATACACACACTCATACGTGCGCCCGCGAACACACACACATACACACACATATACACAATTAAGTAAATCACCTTTTTCATGCATCAGGCACATCTGGCATAAAAAGCTACACCTTTATTGTTATAGCTCAAATGGCACTACATGAGTGATTCGCTCAACATTACGCCGGTCGCCTTTACCTCCCAGAACATTTTGTTACCCTATTAGCCTATATGACCTGGGAGCCAAGGTAAATTTGCAAATAAATCCACCACAGTGTGCATTTCAACACTACACTTTCGGGTCGACTTTCAAACGTCTAACCTCTGAGCCACTACGGCTGACTCCGCATATATATAAAAACATACACATACATTCTAGTGTAAGCATTTCCGTTATTTGCTGCTACTGTTGTCTATACCAGGGCACTGTTACGTCAGACGGCTTGCATTGATTTTAGAAAGATGGTCTTCGCTGCTCTATCAATTAACTCCCAGCCAACACAATCAAGCAATTGTGGCAGAATGCTGGACTTGTCCTCACAATAGACTCCGCCGCGATAACACTTGTCCTCACAATAGACTCCGTCGTGATAACAAGCTGCCGTTGATGGAAACGATAATTATTTTCATAACGATGTCTTGTTTCAGGATGGCAACTAGACAGGCGGAAGGTACAGTCAATTGCAGTGGCACTGTCGATGCAGCACTAGATTTTACATGCAGTGCTAGAGCTGACTAGTGTCGGATCAGTTGATACAGTACTAGATTGAATAGGTAGTACTTGAACAGAGGACAGTGTGTTTGGAACAGTCAACACATTTCTAGAAGATACTTGACAGTACTGGAGCCGCCGGAAAATAATTGAAACACGCGAAAAAGCACTACAGCTAGCCGAATGGACTTGAATAAACGTAGCTGGAACAGAACAACCCCTACCGTACTAGAGCAGACGATGGAGTAGTAGATAGGCCATAAAGCACTAGAATAGACGATCTACTTCTTCTTTTGTCGTCTCACTGATACCAGGTTGTAGCCCAGTGCCGTCATTTTTCTGTATTTGCCTTGCTTGCGCTTCCTGGATGGCTTGTTTGTAGATTTCTTCTGTTTCCAGGGTTCAGCGACACCATTTACGCATCTTTTGCCTTCCACTCGACTTCCTTCTAGATGCTTTACTGTAAAAAGTGTGATATTCCGTTTGGTGTGGCTACATTCCCACTAGATGGCCAAGTCGTTTCTTTCTTTACCTGTCAATTTAATTCAGACACGGTCTTATCCAAAATTTATCTAATGGTGGTATTTGTAACACTATCCCGTTTAGTGTTGTTAGTGACCTTACGGAGACAGCACATCTCCCAGGCAGTTATTTTTTTTTTTTTTTTCTGTTCTAACGCCCTATTCGTTGTCTTTGTTTGGCACTGACAGCCTAAAATAGGGATGCGGATTATATTAATCATTTGCTGTTTTGCTGGAAGGGTGACATTTGGGTGTCTGAGCAGTGGGGCTAACTGGTAGGTGACAGCGATTGTCTTCTGTATTCGCTATCGAGTCATGTACTGTAAATATGCTTTCTAGATATTTGAATTCTCGTACTTGTTTGAGGGTAGTATCGTTAACATGACGTCTGCCTCATTTGAAGCCGTCTTGTGGACGCTCAGGAAAATATTGAAAGACTTTCAACAGCAGCCCTTAAGATAGGACTCCAAAAAAAAAAAAACCAAAAAAAAAAACAACCAGTAAAACTAAAGTAAAAAGAAACAATTACAAAACAGAAAATCCAATTATCTGAAATGATGAATCAATTGAGGAAGATTCTGAAAAAGATGTAACATCAAGCATAAACAAAGCAAATCAAGCATTTGCCAAGCTTAACAATATATGTAAGTCAAAGGGTTTTATTTTGAAGATAAAACTTAGAATATACAAGAGCAACATTTTTAGAATACAATTATACAACAGTGAATGTTAAAAAATGACATCGGGAATTAAACATAAACTTGAGACTTTTCAAAATAAATGTTTAAGGAGAATTCTACGAATATTTTGGTCAAACAAAATTACAAATGAAGACCTGAGTTGAAAAACATAATGTGCATCACTGGCAAATGTTATCAAAGTAAGACGATGGAGATGGGTCTTATTAACAAGTATATAGGACACACTTTTGTTTATTCGAGGTTTATAAATGGAATGACAATTGTAGCATAGCATTTCAAGAGTTATACCGCACAAAGTTCAAATTTAAGCAAATTATCTTTCACAAACACAGAAACTGAACAAAAACAGAACTCATGCACTGAAAGTTTCACAACACGCTACATAATGAGTGTGCTGTATTATTTCTAAGTGTCGTAACACATTGTACATGCTTAACTTATGTCGTTAGTTCCCCTGTTATCAGAATGGTTCTGCAAGTTAAATTCGTTACACTCAAATATGTATGCAGGAAGAAGAATACTGGCAGACAGATGGTTTGTGCTTCATTCATCCGTCAGTTATCACCAACCTTTTAGACTCATTTGAATTTGACTTAGCCGTATTAGATTATATACATCTTAATACTTAAATCACAAATAACAATAATTAGTATGTGTTTCTATCTATAAAGAGATATGGAGCATATTATTTATTTCACAACAAAAGCTGACATCTGGAAACACGACACAAAAATGATTTTTGTTTTAAACACACACAATATATAAGCTAATCATTAATTTACAGTGGAACTCCAATATCTGTTCACGGCAATGTTCGTCTTTGTAGAAATTCGCATATTTTTTCATTGACATTTTAATTTGATGATCGCCATACAATTCTCTGACGTGACCGGCGAGTCAGCGGACAAGAAAAGGATATTTCTGCGCAGGTTCCGAGTGCTGACATTAAGGAACCGCTGTCTAATTGGGTAACAGTGCAAGTTTTCACCGAGTAATGGCACCCATACATCGATATAGTTAATCAGCGTACAAATTTATTTAATGACTGTGTTTGGATACTTTTATAACCTTAAAAAAAAAAACCTACAACATAAAAAAGGCCACACACACACACACGCGCACGCACACGCATGCACGCACACACACACATACACACACACACACATACATACATACATACAAACACTCGATAATTTCTTCCAAAGAAACGAGTGCTGGTGAATCGTCTAGAAATTCTGATGTGTTACCAGGACATCAGTCACCGCAAGTGATATTACCTGGTGTCATAATAGAAGGTGACTCCCCTTGTTATTCCACCGATGCATAAGGCACCCGGTAGTTGATCCATAACTGAATAGAGCTTTTGCCGCTCGGTGAATTTCGGCTAAAGTTAGAGTCAGCAGAATCAGGCTCATTACATAGCCTTGCCCATTTTGACTCCAGATCTCAATTTGTGGTTTAAAATAAAAACATAGGCTGTACCTAAGCAAGCTGTTTGTAAAAACTGACTAAACTGAAAGTTTGATGAAATGGGATGGGTTGGGCCGAAAGAGGCATATATTGCAGCCTAGCTGTAAACCGCATCGCAACATGTGAACCGCTATTTTAAGAATGCATGCAGAAAAAGAAGAAAATTATACATGGTTATTTATCCTATCTTGTCGGTGTCTCTTGAGATATCGACTGGATGTCAGGATCTCCTCCAAACTTGCACCAGTAAAGTCAACAACTGGTCCGTAAAACGAACCCACTACCTTCAGCGCGCTTGACTACTTGGCCACCGACAGCCCGACTTATTTGTTGGCTGCGGAAGTGAACCAATTATTTTATAGGAGAATTCTTAGCATCCATTTTATGCTGGGTCTACCCGGTAGTCCGTGGGTTCATTATTTAGAGAAAATAAAAATCCACCCCTAAGGGGGTTCGATGACAAGAAACAAGGGCCGATTCTACCAACTCTAAATTTAGCTGAAATCCATCGAGCGGCGAAAGCTCTATACAGTTATGGATCTACTACCGTGTGCCTTATGCATCGGTGGAATGAAAAGGAGAGTCACCTTCTATTATGACAGCCTGACTTATTTGTTAGCTGAGGAGGTGAACCCATTGTTTTTCAAGAGATTTATTGGCATCCATTTTAGGCTGGGTCCACTTGGTAGTCCTTGTGTTTATTGTTAAGAGAAAATAAAATTCCACCCCTAAGGAGGTTCGAAGACAAGAAACTAGGACCGACAGACAAGTGTCTAGCCATCTTGCCACCAGACATCTACGCTCAAATTTAGGTGATCACCTGATAATATCACGTGATATTTACCTAATTTGTTGGCTGACAATATCCACACATCATCGCAGATTACCTGACAACTTTAATTCCTGGACATTTTATCACCTGTCACTTGGTTATTGTTGCGACCCCCCACTGCCCCCTGGAAACGTCAATCATGTGTAGAAGTGCATTCGCTGCTACCGAGGGAATTATGTATACACGCACACATACGCACACGTACACACATAGCGACCTTCACGCACAGACAAAAAATGTATTGATTGGCACTCATAGAAAGAAGTAGAAAGATAGAAGGACACACTAGATAACATAGTTACCGTGCAGGGAATCTAACCTGTCACCTCCTAATGGCGTATGCACCTCGCTATGGAAAAAAGTATACTAAGAACACGACCAACTAGGCACCCCTAAAAAGGGGGTCTTCGTTGAACATTGTTTGTTTATTACATATATAATATTTCTACGCCTCAAACGCCTCTCTCTCTCTCTCTCTCTCTCTCTCTCTCTCTCTCTCTCTCTCTCTCTCTCTCTCTCTCTCTCTCTCTGTTTATTTATGTGAATTTACACATATAGAAGCGTACCCACCGATACCGAGGAAATTATGTACACATGCACACATACGCACACGTATATCATTAGCGACCATCACGCACAGGCATAGAAACACATTTACACCACATACAGAAGCGCACCCACCAATACGGTTGGACTTATGTAAACACGCCACCCCCCCCCCCCCCCCCCCCCCACACACACACACACGCACACACATACACTCACACACACACTCTTAGACAAAGAGACTCACATATATATCCGCAGACAAATACACAAGCCACGCAGATTCATCCCTGGATGAACTGAAAGCATTGCAGCCATTACCAACAGAAATTAATTGCTTTATTACCGCATCTAGACAAATAGTGTGAACGCTACTGGCAGAAGAATTCAGACTTGTAGCAGTTCAAACAGTGGACGTCCCTGCTGGTATTTAGACAGCTTCTGAATTGTTGCCTCCAGGACAAAAGTGGCTTAGACGTCTAAGTAGGCTAGAAAAACACGATTGTTCCAGTAGCGTTTTCTTTTTGTCGTTTGATGAGCATTACGTCCGTATCCCGCTGTCTGAGACACACGGCAACAATCAAATCTAGCTTGTAATTCTTCCTGAATATTTGATTTAATGGTGATCTAGACTTTCGAACGATTGGTTTCTCTCAGACTAACGGAGAACTGAGGCAAGTCTTAAAGTGGAACAAATTCGATTCAACTGTTTTAGCATTTGAGACATCATTTTAGCAATTGAAGGTGTTTGTTGTAGCGGTGTTGAAGCGGTTAGATGATCTGCCTGTTGGCCCAAAGATCGTGGATTCGAATCGGCATCGAATCGGTTTTTTGCTTTCCTTTCAGAAAACGACCTTAGCTCTCGATTCAGCTTAAAATGGGTGCCAGGTATGGTGTTTGGAAGTGAAAGCGGCCGACGTGATATTAACCATATCCTCCATCGAGGCCTGTAGATATATGAGGCCATAAACCTATGTCTGATGCACCACTGGCGTGAATAAAACGTTCTATGCGTACCCTACTTAATTTAGCCACGTGAAAAAATGTCATATGTGTTCTTTCTTTATTTTGGCCATGTGAAAAAATGTCATATGTGTTCCTTATTTACTTTAGCCACGTGAAAAATCGTCATGTGTTCTTTATTTACTTTAACCACGTGAAAAAATGTCATATGTGTTCCTTTTTTACTTAAGCCACATGAAAAATGTCATATGTGGTCTTTATTTACTTTAACCACCTGAAAAAAACGTCATATGTGTTCCTTATTTACTTTAGCCACATGAAAAAACGTCATATGTGTTCCTTATTTACTTAAGCCACGTGAAAAAACTTCATATGCGTACCTTACCTAATTTAGCCATGTGAAAAAACGCCATATGTGTTCCTTACATATTTCAGCCACGTGAAAAAATGTAATGTGTGTTCCTAACATACTTCAGCCACGGGAAAAAATGTAATGTGTGTTCCTAACATACTTTAGCCACGTGAAAAAATGTAATGTGTGTTCCTAACATACTTTAGCCACGTGAAAAAATGTAATGTGTGTTCCTAACATACTTTAGCCACGTGAAAAAAAAAAAAAATTCTTACCTGTTCCTTACTTACTTTAGTTTGAGTGATCAAAAGCAGATAATATCCAACATAGCGACAACGAGAATTAATTGACAACTATATGTTTTTGACAGTTGTTTTATCTATACTTTTTTCCATTACCTCACTCCTCAAACATCTCAGTCCTTAGTCTTGTGGCTAATCCATAAACCATCTCATTAACCATCTTTATTTACCCCTCATTAATTTTAGTCACTGTTGCTTTTGTAAATCAGTCATTACCATATCAGGTGTTGCTTTTGTGACCCATACATTATTTATCTCAGTCATAGTTGCTTTTGTAAATGTTTAGTAATCATCCCAAGTCACGGCAGTATTGTGACTTTTCATTAATAATCACAGTCATAGCTGTTTTGTGATCATTCTTTAGTCAATTCAGTCATGGATGATTTTGTGACTATTCATTCATTAATCATCTCTGTCATTACTGTATTTTTGTGACTATTTATTAGTCATAATTGTTTTTGTGACTCATTCATTACTGAGCAAGTCATATTTCTGTTTGTGATTAATTAATTAATAATCCTAGTCATAATTGTGTTTTGACTCATTCATTGATCGTCTCAGTCATAGCTATGTTTGTTTCTACTTCATTAATCATTTCAGTCACATTTTTGTTTGTGTCTCATTCATTAATGATCTCATTTATATTTGTCTTTGTGACTCACTCATTAATCATCTTAGTCGCAGTTGTATTTGTGACCCATTCATCAATAATTTCAGTCATATTTGTGTTTGTGATTTATTCAAAATTAATCTTAGTCATCGTTGTGTTTGCGATTCATTATTTAATCATTTTAGTCAAAGTTAATCCGCGTCCTGCGGTGGCGCAGTGGCTAGCGCTCCTTGTCTACACAGTGGTTCTAGGCTCGATTTCCCATTTAGGAGGTTTTCAAAAAAATTGATCTGGGTCCCTGTGGTAAATTTGACTAAAATGGACATAAGTATCAGTGTTTTTTTTTTTTTTTTAAATGACTGCTTTCGCTTGCCATTGCGAATCCTAATTTCTTTCTTTCTGTTACCTTGGCAATAAACATTGCTATCTAAGTAAACTGATCTGCCACTTTAATTCTTGTTTGTCTCCAGTGTGACTTCTGCCTGATCTGACAATAATTTGTTCAGAATATTTGTGTTTTCATTACTAATTTGTAGTCCGACCCTGGATATTACTTGCTAAATTATATGTTTTTCTTCGCAGGTCGTTGCTGTTGTTACTTTGCAGAACAGTATCGTTTGCAGAACCAAAATTCTTCAGTTGTGTTTTCCACCCAGTCTATGTCGCTATTTGACTGACTGATTTTCTTTAGAGCGATGAACAGCCGGTTACACAAAATGCCGTCATTCAAATGGGGATCACCCTTCAAGAGGTTCCAGAAAGCTCATTCAACCGTTAGGTTATATTAGGAACACAGTAGCAGCCAGGATAGGGCTTTCAAGAAAACGAAAAATTCATTCCACAAGGGGACTTTGTTAAATGTCGGTTTCCCTCCCCGCCCCCCCCCCCTCCCACGCACACACACGCGAGCGCACACAGACGCGCACGCTCACTCACACACTATAAATCACAAACCATTTTTGTATTTCGTGTATTTATTATAAATGAAGTATCAGCTCCTCCCAATTCGTGATCAATTCACGGGTTAAATTTTCATTTTCCCTTATGACAACAATGTTTAATTCAACAGTCATATTGGCGGCCCAAGCTTATTGTGCATTTCTTTATTTATTGCGGCAACAAGTCAAAGTAAACTTTCGCTTGAATTATATCTCTTTGAATATTTTTTTCTTTTTACTTCCGTTGAAACTGTAATTATTAAAAGTCATGTTTCGCTGTTACCTTCCTTGAAACCACATATCTATATGTGTCTGAGATAATACATTTATCTTCTCTCAGATTGTTAAATACAGGTATTACAGGGAATGCCTCTTGTGCACTAAGTGGGGAAGACTAAAGATACGGCAGCGGCGAATACAAAGCTTTAGTAGAAGACGTGATATTTAATAAAGGGTTTAAGTTACCCCCCTCCCCTCCCCCATTTCCACTAGGCCTGCATAGAGAGAAGCGGTGGAGACATCAAGATGAGGTAGAGGACGAGAAGATAGGAATTTGTCTCCCTATCCCGGGCGAAGACGGGCAATTAAATCAAGAAATCTATATAAATAAACTTACTGTGATGATTCTTTGTATAAACTATGTTTCCAGGGTCCGTATATTTTTGACCCTGTAACTTGCGACGAACAGCAGACAAGACGTCACCACGTCTATTGCTTCCCTGTACTCCAGCAGTTCTTGTCTCTAGTGCTTCCCTGTGCTCCAGCAGTTCTCGTCTCTATTGCTTCCCTGTGCTCCAGCAGTTTTCGTCTCTAGTGCTTCCCTGTGCTCCAGTAGTTCTCAGTATGTTTGAGTCGTGTCCCTTTTTATAATTATTTTCAGCATCATGTGCCCTGGGGGCCATGATGAGCCATCCAATATGACCACAGAGCCACAGATCGGGTAAGTGGCCTTGTCAAATCTCATCTTTTTGGCATCCACCTGATATATATTTCTGCTGTTATACTAGGGCATTGGCGGATTTCTACAATTATGAATAATAAAACAGCTGGTAAATTCTTCAGTGACACAGCTAGTGTTACTTTTAAATCATTCAGTACCAGCCAAGGAATCATGTGTTTATTGGCGACCCTTTCTATCGTCTGGTGCTATATGGTCCCAGTGTGGTTTCCTGGTTCCCAATGTGTTGGGGCGGGGCTGGGATGGTGGGGGGGGGGGGGTTAATAGCTTCAGTGCCGCTCAACAAGCCTTTCGTATACGGCGACTAAATAAAGGTTTACTTTAATCAACACATTGGGCAAACTGTATAGATATCGCAACCTTGCTGTAAACTACAACAACACCAACTGCCATGTCAAGAACAAGCGCAGCAGCAAAAGAAGAAGAACTGTTTTTATAAAATCCTCGTGTTTCACCCTGTTGTCACATTAACACACTATATGCCAATTTGTTTTGTTAACGTATTTCGTTGTTCAGAGTTTTCATCTGAACTCGTCTAAAAGCAGCAATATAGCCTGACGGTTAAACGCGGTTTCTAGGACGTCCCCACTGGTGATCCTCATCCGCATGGAGGCATTTTGTGTCACCGGGTGTTTATCGCTTGTGTGATATCCTGGTGGGGTAAAATTTACTTACTTTTTACTTTACTGGATAATTTTACATTCTGCAGTTTGCTCTTGCCAGCTGGAAGGCGTTCATATCTCTCTCGAAAGCCAAGTAAAGCGGTCTGTTACCACATCGCCTGCAACTGACTTCAAGCACCTCTATGACGGGATTGGTATTTACAACCTGCAAGCTACAGTAAATTAGTAAAATGGATTAGGAGGAACAAAAACCAACATTTTAGATATAAACACCCAAGGAAACTGAGTCCTAAAACAGCATCATGTCACTAGCTTTAAAATATTTTATCCATGTCAAACGCCAGTTTTTTTTTTTCGAAACAACTACAGTGGAGGGTATCGTTTCCGGAAGCAGAAGTACAGGTCGATCAGTATCATCGTAAGTAAAGTAAGTAAAGGACCACTTCTAACCATACAAGCATCAGGGACATGGGAAAATACTCATATTATCATTAGCAAATCGCCACAATAAATACACCAAACCAAAAATGTATTAAAATCGATAACGAAGAGATCGAAACTGTCATTGATTTTGATTATTTAGGCTCAATAGTGAACAAAAATGGCGGCCGCACAAAAATAAAAAAAATAAAAAAGACTTTCTTAAGGGGTCACTACACGGCATTTTCCCCAATTTATGACAAAAATATCACTTTTTTAATGTGTTCGTTTCTGTAAAGTTCGGCATTCGTAGAATAGATGACACACACAATTTATGTCATTTGTAAACAATTTAGCATTGAAAAGTTAATACTAACGACACCACCTCGTGCACTTTTTGAGATAAAAAAAAGTTCAAAAGTCAGTTTTCTCAAATCTCTATATTTCAGTTTGCTGTGTGTGTGAAATCCTAAAATCTAAGGTAATATAACGAGTAGAAACATGAAATTTTGTAAGCATACTTCATAAACAATATTATAGGGACTGGTCTATCTAAAAGTAGATTTTAGAAAGTTTTTATTTCTAAAATTTGATTATTGTCTTATGATGCTAGATTTTATTTTTTACTTTTTTAATAAACCTACATTTTAAAATTCTAAGAAAAATATTTTAAAACATGTTTAAAGTAAATAAACTAGACCTGTACCTCTAAATAAAATAAAAGGTCAGGGATCCTTTATCCATTGTTAAATACCTATGTTTGTTTTTAAAATTTTAGGTTTCTAAGTACATATTGTTTTTTTTCAAGATGGCGGCTATTGCCATGACAACTATGATTTTTTAACACTTAAAGTACACAAATGTAATAAAATGTATCCCTACAAATGACCATTATAAAATAACTGCTCTAAGTCTGTAAATAAAAAAATAAAATTTTTTGATGTAGAGACTGAATAGAACGAGAAACGTTTGGCACAGCACCTGCAAGCGAGTTCAATGAAACACTTTGAGATCATGCATCTTGTTCGTGGCAACTTATGTATGTGGGTCATGGACTCTTGCTCAGTCTTTGAGGAAAGAATGGAAGCTTTTGAACTGAAATGCTACAGAAACATTCTTAGAACACCGTGGACCAAAAGCAGACATCCTGTATGATATGAGCGTCGAGGAGAATTAGCTAGAAAACAGCAGCCTGCCCCGGTCACTGAAGTTATTTGGCAATGGAGTATGTCATGGTGGTCTGGAGCGATCAGTGATGGAGGATACCGTTTCTGCAAAAACGAGACAGACCTCCGCGATAGTAGATACAAGACACTAAAGATGCACCGATATTGAAAGCACTTAGGGCTGGAGAATTGGCTAGAAAAATAGAGATTTTCAGGAGAGCCGTGACGAGAGCGACGTTGTGTGAAGGACTTGCTGGTTGATGAAGATGAATCACCGCTTGATGAGTGACCTGATTAACCCATACCCATAGACTAATCACTTGAGCCCGGCTCTCTAGCAAAGTTGGTTAAACCTGACTTTCGCGGCGGCCGGGTGACGAACTCCTTGTGGTCCGGGTTCACTCCCGGGGGTAGGCAGAAAAGCCACATTTCTCCCAGATTATGGTACCTATAATAGAATCAATGCCGAAGGGTTGCGATATCCATAGTACCGAGCCACAGGGTTTACAACTCATGGTTTCTGGATACGTTTAAAAAAAAAAACTTGTCACTTGAACAGTGATTCTCAACCTTCCTAAGATCGCGACTCTTTAATACAATTCTTCGTGACCTCCAGCATACAATTATTGGTGTAACTACTTCAAAATGTCAATGAATACGTGTGTTCCGATGGTCTTAGGCGACTCCTGTGAAAGGGTCGTTTGACCCACATAAAAAAAGGATCACCACCCACAGGTTGAGAACCACTCCACTAGAACATTCCCTGTCACCAGTTTGAAGCTGTTAGCAGAGACCTGAGCACCTGTAAACATCCGGCCTCGATTTGGATTGTCCTACTTCTAAGCGCTTACCTGCAGAAAGTTCTAGTTGTTCGTTCACTTGTAGACTTTGTTATTGTTTCTTTAATCAGAAAATCAGCAAATTGTCTTGTTTCAGAACTTGGGTTTTGCGGACACATTTTACAGATATATCTCATTTGTATGCAGACTGTTGGTTCCTTGCCTATCAGGCAGAGATCATTAGGCCGACAGGCAAGGGAGCGTACCGATGTGGACATATGAGGAAACATTGGATTGCTACCATTCATGAAGCGATAGAGCTACCTCTGTAAACTACTTGCTGCTTCATACTTTGGCTTCAGGAAATATATCTGACACAGTCAATGGGTTCATTAATTAAAAAAAAAAAAGGTTATCTTTCAATAGTTTAGGCCTGTAGCTCCCCCACCACCCACCCCCGCCCCTCCCCCACAACCAACCCATCCCACACCTCCCGACAACTCCTGCCCTCACCCTGGTTAAAAAACATTGCTACAGACAGTATATGGAAAGTTTTGTTTCTTCCAACTGAAAAAAAAAAATTGTCTCCGTGCCAAACAAAGCAGCTTCACTACAAATGATGTCTGTGATTTCTGTTACTTTCCCGCACAGCATGAGATCGTTCATTAACGTCCTGTTTGTCCTTGCTTCGACAACGCGGCTATCATATCTACACGGTGAATTCATCTGGAATGTCGAAACTAGACAGTTTTATATCTGCATCTCAACTCCAGACGGTGTAAACTCCTCTAGCGAGAGACCTAAGGAAAACAAATCCGCGTCTTTGAGGTCGGAGTCGATCAGAGCTTCGAGCGGAGAAGCCTGGACAAAATATTGACTTAGAAGAAGAATATTTGGGATGGGTAAAGAAGGAAAGGAGGCAGATGGTTTTATTTCGAGAAAAATCTTCATACAGGCTAGAACTGAATCTCTTGAATAAATAAGATTGTGTTTGTCATAACTTGCAAATCTGAAGCAGTCATCTCATTATACGGCAAACATTTTGTTTGAGAATTTGTAAACACATTTGAAACTATTATGCTGACATCCTCACCTGAAAAGTTTCATGAGGAGTGTGGATCACCTACAAATGCTATAGGGTTGGTCAAGCAGTCAGCGTTCTTCAACTGGTGGGCCGTGCATGTATATATATTTAAAAAAAAAAAAAAACTGAGGAACACTGCTGTTAATGATACACCACATGTTTCAACCTTCACTGAGTCCTGTAATACGACGAATAGACGCTAGCCTGTCGGCTGTAAGAGCTTGCGTTTAATTCTGCATCAGGGTTATTTTTTTTTAAGGTCTCAAGTTGACTAAGCCAAAATTAAATACAAGGAAATGTCCCTGGGAGTAATGGAAGCGGGCGTGACATTTCCTTATTACCCAGCGAGTTTTGGTCAGTCAATTCAAATGTTTGGAGATAAGATATTGCGCATTGACTGGAAATAAACAGATCTTAGTAACCTTGACATTCCCTTTCTAGAACCATCACTTGTTTATTAGCAGAGAGATATTTGCAAACGAATAACCTAGTTTTATAATAGTACCTGATATAATTTTTGTTGATGTGCTCTATCAAAGTGAGAGAGAGAGAGGGAGGGGGGGGGGGAGAGCCTTGCCGTACTCACTTTCTGGAAGTCCTTGGAAGGACAGCAGTCGATTTAAATACAGTTTTTGGTGCAGAGGAATTAGATCCTACGTAAAAAACGTAGCTCGTAAACAAGTTTGAGAATGCCACAAATTTCTAGAAGAGTAGAAAACGCATTTCACACATGCCAGCTCTCAATATAAATAGTGGGTAAGAAACCATTTGAGCTTTCTTCAGTCGTCGAGACTTGGAAGAGGAGGAACTAGTCGTATGGACCCTCTCAACTCTTCAAGCTCAAAAGACGAGGGACTAGTCACATGGACCTTCACATGGTAGGAAGTTCCTTCAGTCGTTAAGACTCAGAAGATGGGGGACTAGTCACACTGACCCTCGCAGACGAGAACCTTCAGTTGTGAAAATACCAGCTCAACATTTGGAGAAGAGGAACCAGTCATATGATGTCTCAAAGACAGTAGCTAGAGAAAAGACACGAAACAAGACATCGAGGTAAAAAGACCATAGATAAGATACATTGATTCATGGTTAACAAAGACATATAAGATAAGAAATATTACCAACATTTAAGAGTCGGCGATCAAACTGTTATTACCACACAGCACTAGAAGCCAGGTGGCAGTTACAGATACAAGAACCAGTTCACAAATAAACAAAGATCCAGAACACAACTCGAGATGAAGAGCAGATAACCATAGAGCGAAATCAGCTATAATTCAGACTACCACCGATATTATTGATGGCATTTAGAGATGACAATAAACACTACAATAAAAAGACGATTTGTTCCAAGACATTCTTTTACACAAGCATCGGAGTGGTGTAAGGGAGCATACAGCTAGCAAGACCATCTAAACCACGTCTTATTTCAAACATCAACTTTCACTTGACAACATTGTTCACATCCCTCCCTCTTTTTTTCCCAGATACGTCTAACACATAAAGTGTAGTTCCGTTTGGTTACACTCGTGTGTCACATTGTATGTTGTCAACTATTCGTTAACATTGAAATGCTATCATAGCGTCTCTGTCTAGACCAGAAGTTTTCAACGGGAGTTAGGGGTGGGGGAAGGGGGGTGGAAGCATGACATCCCCCCGCCACCCCCATCATTTTAATCAGGTTTTATTTAAGGGCGCTCTCGAATCTTACCGCATTTTGAAGAGAGCGCTCTTTGAAGAAGGTTTATTGTTCATTGTTCATATTTATTGTTCATTTTAAAGATCCTCTTCATCATTCATTGTGCATTTCTCCTCCTAAGTTTGTCTCTCTGCGTGTTTAGGCTAACAACTCCCATTCTTGTCTGGCTGATGTAACGACGAGTGGCTCCCGCATAGTTTTTCTGTCTCCAGTTGGTACACCCAGGGTATGCAGTCTTTTCAATGACAAATGAATGAATGAATTTCTACCCCACTAGGACATCACACAAGCGATAAACACCCGATGACACAAAGTGCCACCATGCGGATGAGGATCACCGTGGAGAGGACCCAGAAACCGCGTTCAGGCAATTGGCCATATTTATGGCCTGCCTATATTGCGGCCCCTGGCAAAAGCCAGAGTGGGGCTTCAAATGACCAAAAATTACGTCCTAAAAAGGACGTAAGGATAAGAAAGCAGCATTTCAATGACAAATCGAGAAGGTAGAAAAAAACTGATCTAGAAATATTCACGAATTTGACATCATTTTAATATCTGTGCTTCTTCAGTTCCGTTGTTGGCTATGTGGCTAAATCGACGCGAACGCTTCGTAATGCCGGGATACCGTGTTCGATCCCTGCTGCGGGCCATGCGCCTTGCATCGACAGTGGTATCAAGAAAGCCGACCGTCCAGGAGCAGTGGCAAACTACTGGAGGTAAATTTGCCTAGAAAACCCCCACAACAGCTAGGGGCTATTGGGGTTGGTTCTGCAACATCCTGTAAAGGATACGCAACTAACCTAACCAGTTCCGTTATGTTGTGGTTGCTTCCAGTAGAGTTGTTTCTGCTTGTCAACCATTACCATCAAACATGACATGTCACTGCCCCCGGAAAGATGGCTTGAGATTGTGATATTTAAATAATAGCCTTTTCTATGTGAACTACGAAAGGACGAATTGGGAAAAAAAGGAAGGGGGCGGGGGGAGTGTGTAGGGAGAGGGGCAAAATGTCCAGACTGTATATTTTAACAGATAGTGTCAGACTCAGGACTCAAAATTAACATCATCATCAGCAGCAGCAGACGCCTCAGCGTCACAGTTGTTGTAACTGTCGTCGTTATCTTCATAATCTTCCGATTGCGTCATGTATGCACTAACTACATAGTCGGCGTCTGTGGCTGTAATGTGGCAAGCTAGCTTCGTAATGTAGGGCTCGAACCCAGCTGCAGGCGAAATGGCAGCAGACCGTCTTTCGTTGGTTTCGACAAGGGTATGGAGAGTCGACCGTGAAAAAAGCAATAGCCCACAAATGAACGTAAATTTGCCTAGAAAAGCACAATAGCCAGAAAATGTTGCGGTTGGTTCTGCAACGCCCTGTAAAGGGACGCAACTTACTAAAGCTACATGGGGCGAGCAGTCCAAATCTCCACTTCGTTATATCCAGTGCTCGGTTTATTCAACAAATAAATTCCGCAAGTCAAGTGGACAATAACAACAAGAATGCTGATAATAACGATACAGATACTGATGATGCTAATGATGAAGATAATGATGAAAGTTGACAATGATAATAATCTTGATAGTGTTTATGAAGTTGTCATGATGTGATTTGTCTCTCTTCTTTTATCCCACCAGGACATCACACAAACGATAAACACCCGATGATTCAGAGTGCCACCATGTGGATGGGGATCACCCGTGGAGAGGTCCTGGAAACCGCGTTCAGCCATTAGACCATATTTATGGCCGGGCTATATTGCGGCCCCTTGCAAGAGCCATAGTTAGGTTAGTTGCGTATCCTTTACAGGACGTTGCAGAACCAACCCCAACAGCCCCTGGCTGTTGTGTGGTTTTTCTAGGCAAATTTACGTCCAGTAGTTTGCCATTGTTTCCTGGACGGTCGGCTTTCTTGATACCACTGTCGAAACCAACGCAAGGCTCATGGCCCGCAGCTGGGATCGAACCTGGCATCCCGGCATTACAAAGCGTTCGCATCGACTTAGCCCCAGAGCCGACAAAAGCCATAGTAGGGCTTCAAATAATGAAAACTTGCATCCCACAAAAGGATGACAAGATATTAATGAGGAGATGATGTGATAATGATATTAATGAGGGCGATGACCTGTCTCGGTCTATTAGGTTTATAGATGAATCTACGGTCCTATCGGCCAGACCATGGTCAGCTTATAGACGATCCCAGATCAATTATCTAGATTATATTGCTGCTGCCAAAGAAACCGGTGGCTTTTAGTATTTCTATTTCTAATATCTACTTTCCATTCCCTAGTGGACTGTGGGTATTCAAGAACTGTTTATGGGGGCCTCCTCCGTTTGCTGGTTAACCTGAAGGAAAGGAAGTAGGAGGTTTGTTTTTTTTCCTCCCTAACGTCTGGATCAAAATATAAGTTTCACAGACTGGAGTGTGTGCTTGATGTAATGTACATATGTGACTGTTTGTCTTCTTTTTCTTATTCTTGTTCTACTACTACTACTACTACTACTACTACTACTACTACTACTGCTGCTTCTACTACTACTACTACTACTACATTATTCTTCCTCCTCCTCTTCTTCTTCTTCTTCTTCTTCTTCTTCTTCTTCTTCTTCTTCTTCTTCTTCTTCTTCTTGTTCTTTTTCTTTTTGTTCTTACTCTTATTCTTTTTGTTCTTCTTCTTCTTCTTCTTTCTTCTTCTTCTTCTTCTTCTTTCTTCTTCTTCTTCTTCTTCTTCTTCTTCTTCTTCTTCTTCTTCTTCTTCTCTCCTTCTTCGTCTTCTTCGTTTTCTTCTTCTTTTTCTTTTACTTTTTCTTCTTCTTCTTCTTCTACTTCTTCTTATTTTTTTTTTCATTTTTTTTCTTTGTCTTCATCGTCTTTTCTCCGAATTACAACTCAGAAAAATAGCCAGTGCGCATTTTTTAATGCACTTAGTTGGTCTTCGTCATTTCATCTTGAACTGCTTCTGCACTGTGTAAATTATATCGCTCCAGTGTGGCTGCGTGTAGTCGCTGATACCAGGACATGGATGTCAGACAAGCAAACAATTTCACCGCGCTTTAATAGTGTCATATGTTTCTGTCTTACGTTTTCTTCAGTTCAAATGTTAGATTTTCTAACTGGCAACATTGTATCTTCCTTGTTTTGTAGGTATTTGGGTGCGGCTGTTTCGGGATTTATTCTCCTATGTTCTAACCATATTATTTCTTGTTCTATTAGACGTTTGGGACGGGCAGTGGCGTAGTAATTAGTATACTTGCTTGATGAGACAATGTTCTTTGTGTGTGTGTGTGTCTGTGTGTGTGCGTGCGCGTGTGCGTGTGCCCGTGTGTGTGTGTGAGAGAAAGAGAGAAAAAGGATGGCTCAGGGTTCGACCCAGCCTCAGTAAAGTTGGTACTAGTTTTTTGGAGGAAGTTTATCAGAAATGTCCCAAAAGGAGAAAGGAAGAGGGCGGGGGTGACCACATCACTTGACCTGTCGTGGCCTAGAATCTAACTGTTTCAGAGGTATCTGCTATGGGACTTCGTTATCTTGTTACATTTGTCTGCAAGAACTGATAGACAGATGACACATTTTGCACATCTCATGAATTCACGCTTTACCTGCATACCTGGCATCTGTTAGCCTATTACTGTGTCACGCTCATCTTTTCTTCTCCAGTCTACCTGAGATTTATCAGTCCAATTATTCTGCCACCTTCGCATCCCACATCCCTCTCCTCCCCTGTTAGATAATCTAGCACATCTGTTGCTGCTGATTTTCGGTACGTTTCCGGGCGTGCATTCTTTCATTTTCCGGTTGTTTCCGTGGAAACCTCTCAGAGCCTCAATAGGTGTTTCTTCGATATCAGCGTTTATCCTGTCTCCAGTGTAGTCTGATGACGTGTAGTTTCTGCAGTATGGCCCAGTTCGCACTTAGGAGCTGTTCACGTTTACCAGCCCATCTACACACTTACTAACTCTGATCTAGGTCAGAGGGGTGTCACGTTGTACTGCTTTCTTTGAAAATAAAAAGTGTCTCGAGTGACGTAGGTTGAGGCTATTGGTAAGGGGGGTTAGGTTTAGGACCAGTTCTACATGTTCCCTGAAAGTTGTGTCGTCGTATAGTATAGAACACGCGACATCAGCGCTGGTGTTAATGGAATAAAGACAACGTGACACCCCTTTGACGTAAAAAAGTAAATGAAAGCTCGGGTGGTGTATAGATAGGCCTGAAAACGGGAACAGGGCCACACTTAAATACTGATAACATGTACACATATTTAAACTACATAGTTCTTACAAAAAGAGCGAAAAAGAAAGTTTTAATTTTTTTTTATAGATTTTTTTGGGGGGCTAAAGACTTTGGGTGGGGGGGGGGGGGTTGAGTCTTCGTAGCTATATAGAATGGATTCATGGATCGCTGATAACGGTTGTTTTATGTCGGGACGGCCTGTTACAACTAGGAAAGCGCAAAGCAGTGTAGACCACCTACCGGGTGTGGGAGTGTTCTGCTGGGGGGGGGGGGGGGGGTAAGTAAAAGACCCATTTAGTTCGACTTAAGTCTCCCAAACAAAGTAGGTCAGTTTTCATTGACTAATTTGTTGGGCTCGTCTTCTTTCATGCAGGTTACGGGTGTGTCCCACTCTCTTGTTTGGTTTCCTTGATGTCTTTAATTAACGTTTTCATCCCGAGACAGAGAATGCTTGTGACATAGGTTTCAGCACTCTCTGGGGGTGGGGGAGGGGTGTTGCTGAAATATACAACACGCGATGTCAACGGTATTGCGGAAAATCCCCGTCATTTTGTGGCAAGGGAACGTGGCTCAAGGTCGACCAATCAAAAGTGACCTAGGCTGAAAGTCGACCAATAAGAAGTAAGCTAGTGTGTAAGAGTGTGTAAATGGGGAAACTAACGTCGAACTAACCAAGCACCCTTTTTGTACATGAAGCATAAGCGCTAGAGGCAAGTTTGTAGAAACATACTGGCACGCAATCGGTTACGTATTCAACATCCCACTAACTGTCTTTACTTCCATGAACATTTGCCGTGCCCATTAGGCCAAGCTAACAGCATGGGTCAGTATAAAAGTCCATCTCGACTCGAGGAATAAGCCATCTGACTTGTCTTCACGTGACTGATCCTTTTGCCCGACAATACAGATGACGAACAATGTGCAGGAAGCTGTAGCGAAGAAGGCGTGATAAGTTCTGAGGCACACAGTCTAAAGACCAGTTCTGTCGTTATGCGACTTCGCGTCGTTGTTCGAATCCTTCGTTGTTAAAAAAAAAAAAAAACTTTTAGGTAGAGACTTCAATGACAGCAAGGGCCATTAATGGCGTTCGTGAAGAGAAAACAAAAAGTCTGTTAGCACTGTTAGGACCCGAACCCTCGACCTTACGATCCGTAGGCGAACGTTTAGCTCCAACACGGCGGCTCCCCTGTGCCACATATAAAAATAACAACAACGTTGTTAACATGATGACATGTGTTCGATTGATCAGCGTATAAAATCAACGGCGCGCACGCACAAGCAACCGCACACGCAAAAAAAACGCCAGTATTTTATCGAGATGAGAGTTGCCTGATACTTTGAAGCTTCAGAAAAGAAGGCGGTATAACAGAAACCAAATGTTTGATTAACTTTCCTATAACTCATAAAACACTGAGAAGAGAAAACACAGCAAAATAAACCGCTTAATAAGATTTGGAGAATGATGTATGGGCAGGCTCATTGGAAATCGATGGAAACAAACATTCTCTAATACAGAAATCACTCAAAGCAAGTTCCTGATGTTATTTTTCGCTGTATTGAACGACAAGATGGAAATTGTCAGTTTGTATGCCTGACGTAGATCGGTTTGTGGACGCAACAGAAACAATCACGTCATACAATTCTGTGAATGAGAAGTGGAAGCTCAACAGATGAAAGCGGCAACTGCAAACTTGTTGTTACATTTTTCAATAGCATTGTGTCTGAACTTTGAAGCGTTCATGAATGTATTGGGTAGATGTCGTAAATGTTAGTACTTGTTTTTTTTTTTTAAAACGTGCACATTTCAGTTCTTCTCTCTTTGATTTTTTTTTTTTTTTTTTTATTCCTCATCTGTCTCCGCCTTCTAATCATTTGTATCTCTTGTTTTTGTTGTCTCTTCCTGCATCTCCTTGCCATTGTGCTCTTCTTCAATCTCCTTCCAGTTTGCATCTTGTTTTTATTGTTTACTCCTTCACTTTCTCATCTTTCTTCTTCTTCCTTATTCTTCCACTTCTCTCATTCTCCTCCTTCTTCTTCTTCTTCTTTTTCGTTGTCTTCTTCTTCTTCTTATTCTTATTCTTCTTCTTCTTCTTCTTCTTCTTCTTCTGCTCCCCCTTTTTCTTCTTCCTTCCACGCCGTTGTTCTAGTAATCTCTACGTAGGTAACCCGTTTCTTCGTGAATATTGTTGTTGTTGTTCGTCCATCGCGAGTGATGAAGAAAACTTTTTATCCAAAAAAGTAATTGGGTGGTAATTGGATCAAAGTGACTTTCTCAAGGACTTGGATTAAATAAGGAAGAGTAGCGCACTTCGTCGACCTAACTCCCTCGTCTGTGTCCATCTTGATCCAATGGCAGGACAATGTCGAGACGACTGGAAATGGACCTGGGTGCATTTGATGACCAAGGCGTCTCATGTGCCGTGTCCTGCTCAAAGCTCTCCACAGAGCCTGTTGGTAATCGCCTTCTTGTCCGTTGAACCATAAGAGGTTTCATCCGCACAATCCGCCGAGTCCAGTCTTTACATGCCGGGTAGGCATATCCCAATCACCGAGTCGTTTAGAACCAGGTCGGCTACCCTCTCCTGGTTTAGCCAGGCCGTCAAAGCTGTTGCCCGGGGAGTGGCCGCTGCCGCTTGCTGACAGCTACTGGGTGCCTAAGGAGAAAGCTGAGTGCCAGACCTAGCCCAGTACTAGTGAACTGCCCTAAAAAGGACATAGTGTATATTACTAACCTGGAAGATGGATGTTTATGTTTTGCGCCAGTATCCAGTTCTCACGTTCGAAACAGTTTGCAATCCTGATTATAATGATCTGTTATCAATTTTCCTATCCAACACGTCACAGCACTGCAGAACCAACTTTAGTCTGTTGTTTCCTGAATTAATACATTCAGGATCGCCATTTTGTTACTTTGCCATGTATGTTACTATTTTTTTTTTTTTTTTTTTTTTCAATTTAGTTTATTTCAGAAAATGCTCTTAGGATTATATACATTTTTTTCAAATGCATTAAACAGACACATATCAGCTTAAAAAAGAGCATGCGGTGAAAATAAACAGAAGACAGGTCTAATTACCAAGAGAACATAAACACGGTTAGACGTATAGAAACACAAACAATCTCCCATAGATCTGCTATGAGCATTAGCGGAGATCCTCCTACATGAGGATAGCCAAAGTGGGAAGAGAAAAGAATAGACAGTTAATTCTGCATCAACTCTTTTAGCTGTAACATTTTCTTACTTTTTACTTTAAATCCCAGGAAAGGTCACGGGTAGTGAGCCTACTTTGGATCTTTTCTCCAGACCATGCCATTGTGGCGGGTAATAAACAGGCAGACAGATTGGCTGGATCTGCACCACTGGGAGGTGAACTGATACATGAAAAGGCAGATGTGGTTAAGGCCCTTTGGGAACAAGAAACGCAATCAGTAGAGACAGGAGATTATTATGGCCTAGTGAGAATGAAGCATTTGGGTGTAACCAGAGGGTCTAGACGGCTGACTACACTCAGAGGAAAGGCAAGAGGGACATGTAACCATATTCGACCGGTACCATCAGTATTGAAACTCTGCGCTGGCTGTTGAAAATGAGGACGGAGCTTGCATGGTAATGCCCCGATGGCTATGATGTCAACTCTTGACTCAACTCAACTCAACTAGTCCAAAAGTCTGTATGCGTGAGTGAAAACAGCTATGAGTCCTCGTCAGTTCTACACCCTCGCCTGTCGATTCCAAAATCTTAGGTTTAAATCCCCAATTATTTTGTTGTTTTTAAAACTTACATTTGCTCTCATGTTGACCAACCTATAACCAGGTGATGTCATGGGATGTAAAGGCGACCAGTGTCGATTTGGTAATAAAAATATTAGTCTATATCCCTTACCGGGTGCGCCACTAACGTAAAAGGGGTTATAAACTTACTTGGTTCATGATTTACCAACAGGTGATTATTTGACAGAGCTAGTAAAATAATGAACTGTGATACAATGTGTTACTGCCAGAGAATAGTGTGACGCGGATGTCAGAAACGTATACTAACTACAGGGAAATCGATGAACCCATAGGAAGTTATCTTCTACTGGGTCAAGAGAGCACTAGTTGAAGAACACTGAAACAAATGAATGAAGCGACGCGCAGGCAAGTTAAGCACTTTACAGCCAAGACAACCACTTCAAAGACTTCACTTGCTAGCGTACAATAAATGTCAAATGTAGATAGGATCCAGACAGCTCTTTATAGCACCTGCTACAAGCTACATCTCACGTACTGCAATCATTCAAGGATTGGGACATTCAAGCTGCATAAGTCTGACTCGTGTTTAGCCAAAATAAGATTGATCACAGCAGATATGGCGGATGTGGTTATATTCAGTCCGATGGTCTTTCCAGTGTTTCATATATAATAAACAGACACTGTGTTGATCGGCACTCATAGAAATAATTAGACAGATAGAGGGACACACTAGACAACAGAAAAATCGAAAGCTATAATTGCCGTGCAGGGAATCGAACCTGTCACCTCCAAATGGTGTGAGCGCCTCGCTAAGGGAACAAGTGTACTAAGATCATGATCAGCTGAACACCCCTAAAATTGGTGTCTTCGTTGGCCTTGTCTGTCGTACAGCTTGAAATCAAGCGTTGAGTACACCGACTCTTCACATGTTGGCACTCACCAGAGGGCGGTTTCACAATCACGGGACAGCTGGATTCCATATCAGCTGCAGCCAACGCCGTTGTTTTGGTTTTGACAACGATACAGTCTTTATTTCCTTCTTCTTCTTACTCTTCTCTTTCACCTTGTACCTCATCGAAGTGTCGGGGAGAGATTTAACAATCGTTGATGAGCTCTGTCAAGAGCACTATTAAGACTGATGTTCATTACTGTAGGGCTGTTATTAATACCATCACTCCATATTTTCCGAGGTCTTCCACTTGCTCTATACCCGTTGTAACATTTTAGTGTGGCTTGCTGTGGTAGATAGTACCAGGGCATTCTTGTTAGGTGTCCAAACCACATTTGTTGTTCTTTGCTGACTCGTAATACTCGCGTTATTCCTAGCATTCGTCTGATTTCGTAATTTCGTATTTACAGTCTTTATTACCTAGCAAATTGAAGTTTATTTCTACTGTTTGTGGTTCTGTGGGACAGGGTGAAGAACGGGTGATGTGTGTAGGGTTGTTGGGTCTATTACTTGGCTTACACGGGAGTTAAGCTAGCACCGTGTAACAAGACTTATCCGTCTCTCCAAAACAGTACTACAAGGCTCTGCAGAAGGAAAGAACGGAAGAGGCAGACCAAGAAAGAACTGGATTCAGAATTTGGCTCAATGTACCAGCCAAAAACGCTAAGTCTATTTCAGCCATTAGTGATCCAACACGCTATCATGAGGATGGTCAGCTGACCACCGCTGACCTGCCTGCCCGAAAGGCTTGATTTCAAATACTCATCCTAGTAAAAGTGGCTGCGTTAAAGTGGACGGCAACATAGCCCAGGGCCTGCTGTATTGATCTAGCATCATATGTCCATTTCACTAGTGACGTAAAAGGCATCCTTTAAAGGGTACGCAACCCAGCAAGAAATGTGACATCGGTATTAAATTATCTCCCCCTTCCTGTCAACGCAAGCGCCCTCTGACGGGCACATCCATTTGTACACCCACAACGTAATAACAAAGCTTATATAAAAAACAATTAATTAAAACCTGGAATCCACTTAATTGGCAAATGGGTAATGTTGGATATCCTTTCATCTTCATCACGCACGTCCCTCTTTTGCACGGGAGCGCAAACAGTGTGGATTTTGTATGCTTTCAGATCAAACATACATAAACAAAACTTTTTTGTTTTTGCCATCACAGCCAAGTTTTTTTTTTTTTTATTATTATGTGGCAAACAAGCTGCTGAAATATAGATCCATACCTGTTTTTGTTCTGTCATCAAGTGGTCTTTTTTTTTCTTTCTGGCTGCAAATTTATTAGTTATAGATCCGTCTACTTTGGAGTATGCTTGTGTATGTCCCGAGTGGGTTCTGGAATCATCTCATACGAAAGGGGAGGGGGTACACCTGCTCAATAAACATGTCGTAAAAGACGACTAATAAAGGGTTTGTTGAAATCGAAAGCGTTAAGTGCAAAGGTTACAGCTGCTTAGATGTTAGTCACAATAAGGGTAAACACTCACTTTTATCTCAGATGTTATTCTCTCTCATATCTCCAACATTTACTTCCTTCTAGACCAGTGCTCTGTAACATTGTCTTCATTCTAGCTCAGTGCTCTCCAACATTGTCGTTATTCTATCTCAGTGCTCTCCGACATTGTCTTTATTTTAGCTCAGTGCTCTCCAACATTGTCTTTATTTTCGTCCACTGCTCTCCAATATTTACTTCATTCTCGTCCGGTGCTCTCCAACATTGACTTCATTCTAGCTCAGTGTTCTCCAGTCTTTTCCAGGTTCCCCCCCCCCCTTCCTTAAGTTTAATATAGCAAGGATCCCATCCCCTCCTTCCATCAGTATAATAAAGCAAGGACAACCTCCTTTCTTAAGCAAAATATAGCAAGGACACCCACCTTCTTTAGGTATAATATTGCAAGGACACCCCCTCCCCCCTCCCTTTCCTTAAGTATAATATAGCAAGGACACCCCCATTCCTTAAGTATAATACAGCAAGGACACCCCCATTCCTTAAGTATAATATAGCAAGGACACCCCCATTCCTTAAGTATAATACAGCAAGGACACCCCCATTCCTTAAGTATAATATAGCAAGGACACCCCCATTCCTTAAGTATAATACAGCAAGGACACCCCCATTCCTTAAGTATAATATAGCAAGGACACCCCCATTCCTTAAGTATAATATAGCAAGGACACCCCCATTCCTTAAGTATAATATAGCAAGGACACCCCCATTCCTTAAGTATAATATAGCAAGGACACCCCCATTCCTTAAGTATAATACAGCAAGGACACCCCCATTCCTTAAGTATAATACAGCAAGGACACCCCCATTCCTTAAGTATAATACAGCAAGGACACCCCCATTCCTTAAGTATAATACAGCAAGGACACCCCCGATCCTTTAGTATAATATAGCAAGGACACCCCCGTTCCTTAAGTATAATATAGCAAGGACACCCCCGATCCTTTAGTATAATACAGCAAGGACACCCCCGTTCCTTAAGTATAATATAGCAAGGACACCCCCGTTCCTTAAGTATAATATAGCAAGGACACCCCCGTTCCTTAAGTATAATACAGCAAGGACACCCCCGTTCCTTAAGTATAATATAGCAAGGACACCCCCGATCCTTTAGTATAATACAGCAAGGACACCCCCGTTCCTTAAGTATAATATAGCAAGGACACCCCCGTTCCTTAAGTATAATATAGCAAGGACACCCCCATTCCTTAAGTATAATATAGCAAGGACACCCCCATTCCTTAAGTATAATATAGCAAGGACACCCCCCATTCTTTAAATATAATATAGCAAGGACACCCCCGTTCCTTAAGTATAATATAGCAAGGACACCCCCGTTCCTTAAGTATAATATAGCAAGGACACCCCCGTTCCTTAAGTATAATATAGCAAGGACACCCCCGTTGCTTAAGAATAGTATAGCAAGGACACCCCCGTTGCTTAAGAATAGTATAGCAAGGACACCCCCGTTGCTTAAGAATAAAATAGCAAGGACACCCCCATTCCTTAAGTATAATATAGCAAGGACACTGCCCCCCCCCCTTTTTTTTTTTTTAATTGAGCCAATGAAGCAAGGAAACTCCCTCTTCCTTAAGTATATTATAGAAAGGACACCCACGTTCTTTGATATAGAAAGGACACCCCCCCCCCTCCCTTTTTGTTTTCATTGAGTATAATATAGCAAAGACACTCCCCCTTTTCTTGAGGATAATATAGCAAAGACACTCCCCCTTTCCTTGAGTATAATAAAGCAAGGACACTCCCCCTTTCCTTGAGTATAATATAGCAAGGCAATCCCTCCCTTCCCTTTTCCTTGAATATAATATAGCAAGGACACCCCACTCCCTCTTCCTTCAGTATAATATAGCAAGGACACCCCACCCCACCCCCTCCTTTTTCTTGAGTACAACATAATAGTAGGTACACCCTTGATCCTTGTGTATAAACATAAACCCGCCCCCCCCCCCTTACTTCCTTGAGTATAATATAGCAAGGACACCGTCCCTTACTTCCTTGAGTATAATATAGCAAGGACACCGTCCCTTACTTCCTTGAGTATAATTTAGCAAGGACACCGTCCCTTACTTCCTTGAGTATAATTTAGCAAGGACACCGTCCCTTACTTCCTTGAGTATAATATAGCAAGGACACCGTCCCTTACTTCCTTGAGTATAATATAGCAAGGACAACCTGCCCCAGGTGGGAAAACACTCTTCTAGCATATCGTCAATTTTCCCTCAATCTCTCCCTTACCAGCATTTTCCCAATCTCTCCCGTCACCAACATTCCCCCAATCTCTCCTGTCACCAACATTTTCCCAATCTCTCCTGTCACCAACATTTTCCCAATCTCTCCTGTCACCAGCATTCTCCCAATCTCTCCTGTCACCAACATTCCCCCAGTCTCTCCTGTCACCAACATTCCCCCAATCTCTCCTGTCACCAACATTTTCCCAATCTCTCCTGTCACCAGCATTCTCCCAATCTCTTCTGTCACCACATTCCTCCAATCTCTCCCGTCACCAACATTTCCCCAATCTCTCCTGTCACCAACATTCTCCCAATCTCTCCCGTCACCAAAATTCTCCCAATTTCTCCCGTCACCAACATTTCCCCAGTTTCTCCCGTCACCAGCATTTCCCCAATCTCTCCCGTCACCAGCATTTCCCCCAATCTCTCCCGTCACCAGCATTTCCCCAACTCTCCCGTCACCAGCATTTCCCCAATCTCTCCCGTCACCAGCATTTCCCCCAATCTCTTCCGTCACCAACATTTCCCTAGTCTCTCCCGTCACCAGCATTTCCCCAATCTCTCTCGTCACCAGCATTTTCCCAATCTCTCCCGTCACCAGCATTTCCCCTAATATCTCCCTCAGCAACATACCCCTCAATCTCTCCCATCACCAACATTTACGTCATTCTCCTTCATCTCCATCATTTCCCCTCCAACTTTCCCGTCTCCAACATTTCCTGATATGTTATTGGCAACAGGTGTTAATTTTTATTCCTATCCCAATATTCATGTTCATCTCCTCTAAAATTCCCTTGAGACCCCCAGAGATGTGATTTTACAGAATGATTCTGAAACTCCTCCAACAGCCAAAATGAGCAATCTAAATATTATGACAGAGTTTAAGACATAAAGACACATCACGCACAAAGAGACTGTGGTGATTTTCCAACACGCTGTGGGAAAGATAAAAACTGCAATAAACTGTGACAACATTGACGATTTAAAGAAGGCGATGTAGAGGAAGGCGTCAGAATATACTCTTGACAACTTTTTTGTTTACCGGCGATATGGAAAGGTGTCAGCACTCAGACTTTCTGCTGAGGACTAGCAAGGTGTGAGAAAATCAGGATAAGCTCGCCAGTTGACAAGGCACTGGATAATGATGTTGACGATGGTTGAGATAATTGTAACTACACGCTGACGGCATTGATGGTAATCACGACGCCGACGACGTCGATTTATTGTGAACCACGCGCCGACGGCAGTGATAATAATCACGACGCCAACGACTACGACCTATTGTAACTACACGCCGACGGTAGTGATGGTAATCATGACGCCTACGACAACGATCTATTGTAACCACGCGCCGACGGCAGTGATAATAATCACGACGCCAACGACAACGACCTATTGTAACCACGCGCCGACGGCAGTGATGGTAATCATGACGCCTACGACAAAGATCTATTGTAACCCCGCGCCGACGGCAGTGATGGTAATCATGACGCCTATGACAAAGATCTATTGTAACCACGCGCCGACGGCAGTGATAATAATCACTACGCCAACGACAACGATCTATTGTAACCACGTGCCGACGGCAGTGATGGTAATCACGACGCCTACGACAACGATCTATTGTAACCACGCGCCGACGGCAGTGATAATAATCACTACGCCAACGACAACGATCTATTGTAACCACGCGCCGACGGCAGTGATAATAATCACTACGCCAACGACAACGATCTATTGTAACCACGCGCCGACGGCAGTGATGGTAATCACGACGCCTACGACAACGATCTATTGTAACCACGCGCCGACGGCAGTGATAATAATCACTACGCCAACGACCTATTGTAACCACACGCTGGTGGCAGTGATGGTAATCATGACCCCCTCGACCGATGATAATAATAATGATTTCATCTCGAACATAAAAGTTAGAATAAAATCTCCATGACCCTCTTATATTATTCACCTTTATATCCACAAAATCAAACTTTCTGTTGGATCGATCTTGCTCGTTGCAGTTTCTCGCCAGCTCCAGTACATTTTCCGACTTGCTTTACTTTGAATTCACGCCAGTACCTCCCTGACTTTACCCTCAGACGCTACCTCTTTTTTTTCTTTTTTTTTTTAAATATCTTTTTCTCCCTTCCATATCCGTCTCAATCGTTCTTGTACCAGTCTGCTCTCGCTTATTCCTGTTCCTTCTCCTCCCTTTATTTCCGTTTCTTTTTCTCTTGCTCCGCTCCTCGCCTTCTTCTTCTTACGTCCTTCTCTTCAGCATCATATTATTATTATTTTTTATATTATTGTTAATATTATTAGTATTATTATTATTATTATTATTATTATTATTATTATTCACAAGAAGGCGATTTCCACATCAATAAACAACAACAACAACAAAGTGACAGTACACGGTCCTGCTGTCAGTGCGTGAGGTGGCCAGCTTCACGTCAGCCGCCTTTATTTCCCAGGACAGTGTCTACAAGCCATTTCAGGCTAAGTCGATCGCGGGGTCAACGTCAATTTGAAAAAAACTTATCGATGCTGATTCGAACACGAAACCTACGAGCCGGCAGGCGAGCATTTACCCATCACACCACAGCGGCCCCTGTTATACGACATGTGTATAAATTCAAACTGATTGTAATTTGAGAATGTTTTAGAAAAGCAATAACGGTATGTATAGTTTTTAAATGATAAGATAAGGGCAAATACGTGAATGCTTTGTGTATGATTAACATCTAAAAAGAGCAGAGAAAGCATTATGTTTCACCTACAAATGCTAAACATGGCAGCAGATATAGATTTTTGACCAAACTCATCAGTTACAAAATTCATTTAACTTACAAAAATACTGCAGGTGAGTCGATTTTCATTTGTCTTCTTCTTCTTTTTTGTTCGTCGAAGTGACGCAAATGTCAGTTTACATAAAAGCTGCGATATGTGCGCCTTTCAGCTGATACATCTAACTTAACCGAGCATTTATTGACTGGTTAACTTGCCGACGATCTTCATTCAAAGGAGACCATAAGAGTCAAAGGAGTTCGCTGTTCTTAATAACAATAAAAAGTTGTTTAAATTATAAACAGAACCTAATTGCCGAAAGAGTCCTTAACACCGCATATACTTTTACATGACTTCAATAATTATCAGTAAAGTTGGAAGCTGTTAAATGTCCCTATCACCCTATTGTAATGCATGTGTCACCAGTTGAATCCGAATGACTGACAAAATTATTTCAACACATTCACTTAAGTTTCCAGTCTTCTCCCTCACGTTCGCTTCATTTGTCAGCCTTCGCGGGTTAAAAAAATCTTTACCTTCACTTCACCCCACACTCGCCCCTCTCACATCCACACCAATTGCCAGTTTCCCCCTACTAACTTAATCCTACCCCCCCCCCCCCCCCCCCCCACCCCTTTTTCCTCCGACTCCCACACTCGTCGTCTCTGTATTGACCACCTGTCTGAATGCGTCCTTTAAAAAAATCCCATTCCTCTATTCATATTATCCATAGCGCTATCCCTTTAACCCCAAAAAAGTGAGCGCTTCTATTTTCAGCGTGCACGGAGATCTGAAAACACAGCTAATGAGCGTGGAATGCAATCGGTGGCCAAGACATTCATGTTTAGCACTGCGCGGGGTGCCATTGATTTGACATATCATTTTGCTTTTTGCCAGTTCATTCGTCAATTAATCTAAGTGGTGGTCTATAGATGAATCACTGACAGAGAAAAGTAGCCCACGAGTTCTCACATTTGCTTGTTTCTTTCTCATTCTCAGATGTGTACCAAATATATGCACATATAAACGTATACAGCATATAAGTTGTGTAAGCATACTATCTTCTAGATATCATAGGTGTTTCTGTTACAAATGCATGCAAAGTATGTGAACACATATTTAACACACAAACTCCCACCCCTTTCAAATTGTGTGTGTGTGTGTGTTTTTTGTTTGTTTGGTTTGTAGACTCACGTGGCCTGAGCTCCTAGGCTCTGGAACGAATAATTAATATATCAGTAAATACCTTTCCTAAGCATTTGTACACATTTTTCAGTTTCTAAGTAAATGCATAAATAGGATGTGTTCAAATCATCAACATACAAGTAAAAAAGGTGAACAGAATATGTACAGATATTCAACATATAAGTAATTGCCAGTTAGGTATAAAATGTACAGATATTCAACATATAAGTAATTGTCGCTTAGGTATAATATGTACAGATTTTCAACATATAAGTAATTGTCGGTTAGGTATAATATGTACAGATATTCAACATATAAGTAATTGTCGGTTAGGTATAATATGTACAGATATTCAACATATAAGTAATTGCCAGTTAGGTATAATATGTACAGATATTCAACGTATAAGTAATTGTCAGTTAGGTATAATATGTACAGATATTCAACATATAAGTAATTGTCGGTTAGGTATAATATGTACAGATATTCAACATATAAGTAATTGTCGGTTAGGTATAATTTGTACAGATATTGAACATATAAGTAATTGTCGGTTATGGGTACAGACATTTTTAGCCATGGGTTAAATTTGTAACCATTCAACTATAAGTAATTGTCGGTTAGGATCATATGTACAGATATTCTATATAAGCCATTGGTATAATAGATACGAAATTAAATAAGTAATTGTCGGTTAGATAATATGTCGAAAACAACATATATGAGAAGTGCCAGTCATGAGTCGACCCGTTTGCCATGGAACTGGAACCACGACTGTTGCAATTACTGAGATTTCTTAGAAAAAAAAAGACAGCAATTAAACACTTCTTAGAATGCAAAGGGGTAAAGAGGGCGGGTGTGGGGGGTGGGGGGGGGGGTGAGTTAATTACTGACTAACAAACAAGAAGTGAAGTTTTTTTCATTTGATTTTACCACGAAACACAAGAGTTTTGATTACTATAAATAAATGGTGTGAAGAGAATGATTCAGTGAAAGAAAAAATAAATTGGGATTCGCCTAAGAAACACCTTTATCACAGACTGGGGATCGGCCTAATGTAAGAAACAACTACATCACAGACTGGGGATCAGCCTAATGTAAGAAACAACTACATCACAGACTGGGGATCAGCCTAATGTAAGAAACAACTACATCACAGACTGGGGACCGAAACAACTACATTACAGACTGCAGCCTAATGTAAGAAACAACTTTGTCACAGACTGGGGACCGGCCTAATGTAAAAAACAACAACTTTGTCACAGACTGGGGAAGGGCCTAATGTAAGAAACAACTTCATCCCACTCTGGGTCTCGGCCTAATGTAAAAAACAACTACATCACAGACTGGGGATGAGCCTAATGTATGAAACAACTACATCACAGACTGGAGATCAACCTAATTTAAGAAACAACTACATCACATACTGGGGATCAGCCTAATGTAAGAAACAACTACATCACAGACTGTGGATCAGCCTAATGTAAGAAACAACTACATCACAGACTGTGGATCAGCCTAATGTAAGAAACAACTACATCACAGACTGGGGATCAGCCTAATCTAAGAAACAACTACATCACAGACTGGGGATCAGCCTAATGTAAGAAACAACTACATCACAGACTGGGGATCAGCCTAATGTAAGAAACAACTACATCACAGACTGGGGATCAGCCTAATGTAAGAAACAACTACATCACAGACTGGAGATCAACCTAATGTAAGAAACAACTACATCACAGACTGGGGATCAGCCTAATGTAAGAAACAACTACATCACAGACAACTGACTGGGATCAGCCTAATGTAAGAAACAACTAATGGGGATTAAGAAACAACTACATCACAGACTGGGGGATCAGCCTAATGTAAGAAACAACTACATCACAGACTGGGGATCAGCCTAATGTAAGAAACAACTACATCACAGACTGGGGATCAGCCTAATGTAAGAAACAACTACATCACAGACTGGGGATCAGCCTAATCTAAGAAACAACTACATCACAGACTGGGGATCAGCCTAATGTAAGAAACAACTACATCACAGACACAGACTGGGATCAGCCTAATCTAAGAAACAACTACATCACAGACTGGGGATCAGCCTAATCAAGAAACCTATCAGCCTAATCTAAGAAACAAATATATCACAGACTAGTGATCAGCCTAATTTAAGAAACAACTACAACACAGACTGGATATCAGCCTAATCTAAGAAACAAATATATCACAGACTGGGGATCAGCCTAATGTAAGAAACAAATATATCACAGACTGGATATCAGCCTAATCTAAGAAACAAATATATCACAGACTGGGGATCAGCATTATGTTGAATGTCAAGAAAGACAGTGAGAATACGGAGAATACAGCATAGAGATGAGCATGGCCAACTACAATATAGTTAACCAATAGACCGTGGGAGCGAGAATGTCAAAGAGAAATCCTACGACGAATGTTAAGCAGAAAGAAAATTGCTGAGCTGCTGGATTCCCTAGGGAATTATGAAAATGTTGTACAGGACCAAATGGAATGGACACAATGGACAGCAAGCTCTGACTGATGGAAATACTCCCTACAGCAGTATGTTGATAATAACGACGATGCTGAGATGACGACGTCAATGATGATGACGACGACGATAGTGATGGTGACGATAATGGTGAGGACGATGACAATGAAAACAACGATAATTAAAGATGCTGACAACATGATTTACCAACTTCCACACCAGCCTTTGAAATGACAAACCTTGTAATGATGTTTTAAGTCAAGCTTGTAACCATTATTCGCATTTGTTGTTTCTACATAATTGTCAGATATTCGATTAGGTCTCTTCGACAACAACCGAGGGATGGAAATAAACATTGCGTGATCTTGTCAGCTTTGAGTCCGCTCTTGTCAGAAAACGTGAATAGAAGTTTTGACACGCTGGGTGCATTATTTTACTTCACAAGGCCACCAGTAGAACAACATAAGCATAGAACATAGCCAGGAACAACTTGTTTCGAGCGCAAGCATAAGCACAAAACAGCACAGGAATGTTGTACTATCTAGTAACCAACAGTTTAAAACAGCGGTCAATATCTGGTTCCATGACAGTAACGTTAAATAGAAAGAGGAACACTGATAAGGGGAATATGATATGATATATATTATATATATATATATATATATATATATATATATATATATATATAGAGAGAGAGAGAGAGAGAGAGAGAGAGAGAGAGAGAGAGAGAGAGAGAGAGAGGGGGGGGAGAGAGGGGAGTCGACGAAGGGGGAGTAGGAGGAAGAGATGAAAACCAGCCTTAAGAGGAACATGTTTCTTCATATTGTCGTTCACCGGGAGTCTCCGTGGTGTAGCTGCTAGAAACTCGCCTGCCGATCGGAAGGTCGTGGGTTCGGGTCCAGACGAAACCGGGATTTCTTTAAAATTGACCTTGACTCTCAGGTCGACCCAGCCTTGAGTGGGTACTAGGTGCAGTCCTGGGAAGTAAAAGCAGCCGGGTGACCTTGACCACATCAACCTCCAAGTGCTGACTGGTCTATAAGATATAGGACTAACCCTACATGCCCAATACGCCTGAATGTATGGAAAAGGGACCTTCACTTTTATTTCTCTGACATCGTTCACCACAGTTTGGAGGTATGTTCATGTGTGTTTGTCTTTTTATACTAGTATATAAATAAATAATTTACCATTAATTTCGTCTATTAGAAATTCAATTCCTCGAAAAAACCTCAATCTATGGAATTCAGTAGGCTCTTTAGAGGAGTCGCGTAATGAACTAATTACTCAATCTTAATCTACTTTAACTCCGCTAAGACCGGTCCCAAGCCCGGCTGTAAAAGGAGGAGGGTCTGGCTGAACATGAGCGCTTCATGCGTCTCCGGAAGTAGTGGGTAACCGTGAATCAGCCAGACGGCCTGCATGGAGGCCGCAAGGAGGCAGCCCCTCCACCATGCAAAGGCACAACAGGCCAATCACCTGTTTGCCTTAAACCACGATTACAAGTAACTACAGAGAGAAAACCGGACGGAACAAAGCCAGAAAGAAAACTGCGGATAGAGACGTATGGCGATCTCTCTGGCAAACCTCTACACCCCAAGGTAGAAGAGGAGCGACTTAGTAAGTAAAAGTTAATCTACTTTCAGAAATAGATAAGGAAAACACTCACAAATGTGTCAAGTTGCACACAACTTGTGAGAAATAGCAACATTTTATGAATAGATGATGAGATTTATTTTTAATTGCTGCAACATTCTCCTGGGATACATTGTGCACTTGTTAATATTTTCTATCATTTTATTCTAAACGGTTACATTTTATATAATTTTATTTAAATTAAACGTAATTTAAAGACAAATATAAGTTATGGGATTTATAAAGGCCCCCGAATGAACAAACAAACAAACAAACACACAAAAACAGGAGAATATGCACGATTCAATGCGCAATCTCTCTCCGGGCATATTTCCTTGTCACGTACGTCCGTTTATCTTAAGAATTTTCAATTACTGCTTCTTGCTACACAAACTTATATTGGGCATGATGACGTGTCTCTGCTGTCGCGAGGCAGAAACAAGCAGATAATGGATTTACAGACATGAACTCTGGTCATATGGCCCTTTGTCACTGTCTAGGAGTCTATCCATATTATGCTCAAACATTTACCTGCGAGTAGCTTTTATCATTTCACTAGGGTAGTAATTCAAATAACCTCCATTAGCTGCACTCCGCCATGACAAGAACTGCAGCCATGTTTGTGTGTGGTTGACTTCCGGCCGATGACAACCGGGGAGTTGGTGTTGTTCCTTGACGACTCCCGAGCTCTATCGTTTGTCATTTTGTTCTACTGGTGAATGAGTGTCGGTGGAGCGGTAAGGGAGCCGAACTCTGTTTATGATGATAAAGGTTCTAATCCCCGATAAGATAATATATTCCTTTGTTACTTTCTTTTCTCACATCGGAAGCGAACATATAAACCATTATTTGTGCAGTCTGTGGCGTCCGCACTAATCATATTGTCCTATATTCTCAGCTGCAGTCTGTGGCGACAACACTAGTCATACGGTCCTGTATACTCAGTCTGCAGTTTATGGCGTCTGCACTAGTCATACGGTCCTGTATTCTCAGTCTTCAGTCTGTGGCGGCTGCACTAGTCATACGGTCCTGTATTCTCAGTCTGCAGTGTATGGCGGCTGCACTAGCCATATAGTCCTATATTTTCAGTCTGCAGTATGTGGCGGCTGCACTAGCCATACGGTCCTACATTCTCAGTCTCCAGTATGTGGCGGCTGCACTAGTCATACGGTCCTGTATTCTCTGTCTGCAGTATGTGGCGGCTGCACTAGCCATACGGTCCTACATTCTCAGTCTCCAGTATGTGGCGGCTGCACTAGTCATACGGTCCTATTTTCTCAGTCTCCAGTATGTGGCGGCTGCACTAGTCATACGGTCCTATTTTCTCAGTCTCCAGTATGTGGCGGCTGCACTAGTCATACGGTCCTATTTTCTCAGTCTCCAGTATGTGGCGGCTGCACTAGTCATACGGTCCTATATTCTCAGTCTCAAGGTGTTTCCTTCCCCGTCCTTGTCCTAACAAAGGGTCTAGAGGTGGTTCGACACAAGCACTGGCAAACAAAACCCGTCATCTTTCGCTGTCTTCCACCTGTTGAACAAGTGTAACAACTCGTACATAACATATTTGAACAAACGAAAAATGATAACACAAACGATATGATGAACAATTTCTATTGGCATATTTAGCTATCGTGCCTCCGTTTATCTTCAAAATGTTACATTATTTTAACACGTTATTTTTGATAGGCAGCCAATAACAAATTAATATAAAGCGCTACAATAAATGTGGTTTAATACAAGAAGATGAAAAGAAACGGGACAGATGAAAAGATTATTGAAGATTTCTGGAAAGAAACTAAATTAGAAAGAGAACAGATTGCCCACGTCAGAAATAGGCAGTGTATTTTCTTTGGTCACGTTATGAAAAAGAGAAAAACGGAGTACATCGTGACGGTAGGAGGATTGGAGGGGAAAAGAGGCAGAGGGAGACCGAGAGAGAAGATGATGGACAGACTGACATTAGGGCATGGAAGATCCTCTGTATCAAAAATGGCAGAAAGTACATGGGGCAGAAAGTCGTAGATAGAAATGACTAACACGACTATACGGTATGGATTATAAAAAAAAGAAGAAAAATACAGAACAAATTATAGACAACCACGGAATCGATGACTTCATCCAACTCTGTCTCAAAACTTAAACACATCTGACACTTCAGGTCACTATTGGACACACACCCAGGGCCAGGCTAAAGATATGTTGTGTGCGTGTCTCTCTCATTGCCATGTCCTTCCTCCGTCTCACCGCTAACAATGTGTTTGCCCATAAGGCGATCTCTTCGATGTCAACGCACATTGCTGCTGGCTCAATGAATTCGTTTATAGCCGATTAGCTTCAGGACAATATAATCAATGAGGTAATTGAATGTATGGATAAAAAATGCAAATACGACGAATAGAGGCGGGAATATGCACGCACATATACACATATTTATATATATATATATATATATATATATCTACAGCGCACACATACACTTGTGTACGCATATTTTGTTGGGTCAAAAACTGTGACAGTAATTTGTATCTGCTGCTTATTTTGTTAACTCTCTATCCTCAAAGAGCAGCTGTGGCTCAGTGGCTAAAAGGCTTCTCTGTCAGGTTCGAATTCACATCGAAATGAATCCCTAACAGATGTTTCCAACATGAGGCTGCAAGGGGGTGTCAAATAATTTTGAAATTTAATGCATTTGTACCTACAATACACTTCTTCTTCTGCCTTTCTATCCCCCAATGGAGCATAGGCCCTCAACCAACTCACGCCAAGTCGTTCTATCCTTTATGTTTGCATGGAGCTCTAACCGGGTCTTCCCAATCTTTAGAAGTTGCGTTATCCAGCTCTCTTCTCTATGTGTTTTTTGGCCTTCCTTTATTCCTATGCCCCTGTGGGTTCCAATGCAAAGACATTCTAGTAATGCGGTTCTCCTTCAGTTCTCGTGTGTGCCCTATCCAAGCCATCGTCTTTTCCTCACTTTACTGATCCACTAGAGCCTGTTTCATTCTCTCCCTAAATTCTAAATTAGTTATTCTATCATACCATTTTAATTCCTCTATTAAATCTTCTCTATAGGCCTCCAGTTAATGAATGTGTTTTCTTTATTAGTAATTGCCTTGGTTGTTCTCCATGTTTCCGCCCAATACAATAGTACTGATTTGACTTTAGAATTTAAAAATTTTATTTTAGTTTAGTATTTTTTTTAATTTCTCCAGAAACCATGACAAATTCCCTAGTGCTATGAAAGCCCAACCTTGCCTTTTGTATTATTATTTACCGTAATATCTCTATCAGTTCCTCCATCTTTATCTACATAACCCCTAACAAGAGGTGTACGACTCCGCGTCTTGGAGTGGGGTGCCATTAGGAGAAACCACATTACTATTCGCCTGATTTATTCTCATTATCTTTGTCTACAATACACTGTTATACTAAAATTTTGTTTTAGTTTAATTATGAATTACATTTTTTTACATCTTTCGGACTTCCGATCAAGATGGCGAGGCAAGAGGATATTTATGTTTTGACCAGCATCTAACCGGGGTCAGTTTCGGACATATTAAAGTAGAAGTTGCGTTAAATTAGTCTAAACGTAAAAGTCTAGTTCAATTATAAACTTCTAGGAATTTTGAAAACACTGTAACTGGTCTACTAAACCGACAGCGGCTTATTCAGTGCTGGTCAAAAACTAAACAGAGAATCAGACTTTAAACCAGTTACTGAAGATTATACCAGGCTGTGTCATGAAACTAAATCAGAAGAGAAGGAATAGGAAATGTCTAAAAGATCAGTTTTAGAAGCAACAAGAGAAACATGCGGAATGGTAAAGAAGAGAAACACAAGACCATTGATAACACCCTGATGGAACGATGAAGTTAAAAACAGCAGTGAAGGAAAAGAAATGTAGATACAAGGCGTGGGAGAAAAGTCAAAATCAAGATGATCATGAAAAATACACAGCGGCAACAACGATAGCCAGAGATGTTGTCAGAAACGGCAAAGAAACATCGTGGCACAAATACGGCCAAATGTTGATCGCTGACCCAAAAAGTGCTACGAAAAGCTTGAATAAGCAAATTAAAGTTATGAGAAGTAGGAACGAACAGTATGACCCAACATAAATTATAAATGATTAGGTACACATTTTGATCAAAAACGTATTTACATACATTGTTGTGAAATATGTCGTCCTACTCTATTTAATCATGTGTTTTTACGTTGGGTAGGGAACCATATACTTAAGTATGGGAAAGGAGTGCTGGGGATCTTGCCATATGCTCCAGGAAGGTTGGAAAAGGGGGGGGGATGGGTATTGAAGAAGTAGTCCACAGAGTGCAGTATGTCCTGTGTGTACTTGTCTTCATGACCGAATGCCCTGTAAATATCCACGGAGCACCGCACATGATCGCAGGAGAACCGGCATAAAGAAAACATTGAGGCAGGACGCCAAGCTCTCTTATAATTGTGTATGGCACTGACGATCTAAAATCTGGTTCAAGTGTATACACACACACTTATTATCCTTATCATCGCCTGAACGGCAAGCAAACATTGTATGTATATCGCGGCCCACTATAGCTTTTTATAAGGCCATCCAGGTCAATGGACATTTTTTATGCAACTTCGAGGGGCATTCACACTGTTTATAGGGTAGATTTATACACAAATTAAACTATTTCATGAATTTGTAACACGTTGTCTTTTTAATTAATTATCATTTTGATGATAAATTAATGTGATATTAAAAAACATAATAAGAATGAAAATAAGAAAACATAGCACACTAACTTATCTTCAAAAGGATAACTAATTCCCCCCCCCCCCCCCCCCCCATGTGTTGCAAATTAATGAAACTGCAGTTTAATTTGTGTATAAATCTACTCGATAAACATGTTATGAACACACACCAGCCCCTCGGAGTTGAAAAAAAAACCGGGAATTTCCATTGACCTGAATGGCCTAATAAAAAGCTATAGTGAGCCGTGATGTATAATAATCACAAAATGTATAAATACTTGAAAAGAAAAATCTAAATCAGAGGGACAACTTTGCCATCTTGCAATATTTCTGCTGGTGTTCAAGGTACTTCAACCCCTGGGTTACGGTGCCCTTGCATGAACTAAAGCTAATGGAAGTCCTTCGTTCTTGCAATCGATTATGCAACAAACAGTAGCTAAACAAGTGTGTTTAATATACATTTATAGCTTTATTAACAAAACAAAACAAAGCAAGAGCATAACGGCGACCTAACTTGGTAATACTGCAGAAATGCCGACTAACATCAATATACTGGGTTAGTTGTGTATACATTTATTGGGTCGATGTTTTGCACAACATCGAACGGCGGGCACTCTGCAAAGTAAATGTGTATAAGGAATGGGAATCTTCCGGTGAGATGTTTCGATCCCTGGTGCATTGAGGTGTAAGCCGATAGATTCCTTCCAGGTATATATGATCAGCCGCTGCAATTTCTGACAGAGATGACTAAAACAGCACGTATACGTCTGTTAGCATGTGGCAACACTTGTAGGAGTTGAGTATTGAATGTTGAAATAAGAATCGACATCACAGCATTCGGAACACTCACATAAGCGCTCAATCCCCATCTTTAGCAGCAAGCAAAGAGTTGCAATTCGGATGGTGCCAGTAGCCGTCTGATTGGATATCCGTGTCATCCTTGCCCTGAGTGTTCAATTCCTCGCAGCACCATTCTCCTTAGAGCGGAATAATCTATCTGCGCCTACGCACTGTTCCCTCGCTCCCAAAGGGCTTGTAGGGGTAGAAAGCACACTTTCAGATTACATTGTTTGTCAAACAGATCGTCTTGGTTGGAATCCGCTCTGAACCATATGTCTACAAACTACTGACCTTTGTTGCTAAATAGACCTAGCCTAAAACTGATACAATGAAATATTCTCAAAACGGAATCGGTCAGCGTGATGGAAGCACGCCACGAATCGATTGCCGAATGCCGTCATAAAGAACTATGAGTCTCACACACATGTCCGATGCACTACATCTTTACAACGTTGGTGTAAGTAAAGTAAAGATCCCTTTTCACGCCTTTCGGCGCATCGGGCATATGGGCAGAGCGTCCCATATTTTTACAGACCATCAGCACTCTGTGGGTAATGTGGTCAGCATTACGCCGGCTGTCTTTACTTTCCCAGGACAGCCCATCCTAGTACCCATTTTAACGTGGGTTGACCTGCGACGTCCCCATACCACGACAAAAATCCACGCAGCCTGTACTCACAATTAATGGGCTAGGATTCAACAAAAATTCATATATATTATCAACAGCAGACATACTGTATTTCTGCCTGCACTATCATTTGATTTTATTTCCAGATCACAAGTCAACCATAAATGTTTCAGAACTTGTTACATACGCTGTGAGTGTGTATGAATAGTCAGGCCGAATGTTAGACGGTGCATACCAAACCTGATATTTCACTTGTGCAAAGGGTTCGATCGGACGATTGCATGGGGGGAGAATACTCACCTTATCCTAGGGAAGAGGAAATGCTATCTCGAAATCTAATGTTATGAAATTTGCAGACCAGGCCATTAACTTTGATTAAAGTGGGAAGTTATGAGCGGGCGGACATAGGGATATTGCTCTTCTGGTCCGATTACCTTATCTGTAAACATTTTTTTTTTCAAACCTGTTAGGGATATCTTTCCTTTGCCGTAAACAAGGCAACCCGAGTAACAGAATGTACTTCATGATTACCACGTTGTCTCTACAATATTACTTATACTGAGTGCTTCAGTGATGAAGAAGTTCATCCCTAACCTTGACTGGCCTTGTATATTATTTTTATTTAATGTAAGTTCTAGGAAATATCCATGAATGAAAGTGTATTCACTAGTTTCAGTAATCCTGTATTTAAATATAGACTATGTTGTTTACATAGACGACTAGAAATTAAGTAATGCTCGGATTATTTCCCATATATGAAGATGAACAACAACTCAAACGACTCCTTTAATCAGAGCAGTTGCAGATTTTGTGCAACGACAGAGACCTACAATGGGCCCCGTTTTGATGCTGAGTCAGAAATCCTCCTTCCTGTCTGTTTTATTCCAGTATTGAGCCCTTCTCTTTCACCACCATGCATTCCTTCCCCTGCGTTTGTCTTTCTATCTTTTTATCTTTGCGTTATTGCTCTAATTTTTATGCTTCAAATGTTTTTTTTTTTCCCTCTTAGTCTTGGTCGAGGTTTCAACATAACTGCAGTCTGTTTTCACTTGACTTTTTTTTCCTCTTGGACATCAGACCAAGCAAAAAACACCCGGTGACACAAAGTGCCACCATTCGGATGAGGATCACCCCTGGAGAGGTCCCAGAAACCCTGTTCAACCCACAGACTGGTTTATAACCCACAGACTGGTTTATAATTAGGGCCCCCGGCAACAGCCGGAGTAGGGCTTCAAAAAAAGCAAAAAATTGCGTCCTGCATGAGGAGGATTTTTTTTAAATTATATCTGCAGTCGGGTTTCCCATACTTTTCTCTTTATATTGCTAGTTTGAATAGAACTGGGCGCTACTTTTTTTTTAAAAACTGGTTTTCATTTGGGGGGGGGGGGTGGTGTGGGGGGAGGTAAAGGGGGTACTTGGTATTCCTATTATGTGTATTGCTAAATGAACTTAACATGCGTTATGAATAAAACATAACTGCTGTGTGAAACGTGAGTGGTTGAAAGGGCTAAATGTAGTTAGATAGAGTCAGTTCGTTAGTTTGTTCATTCATTCTATTTATTCTTCCAATTTTTTAATATTGTTGTGTCTTTTAAAAAGATTATTTTGTTATGTGAGATGATTGATTCAATGCATCGGATAAGGTCACAAAAGGCTTAGTCTTTTTTTATTTTTGTTTAATTTAAAAAAAAAAAGGGGGGGGGGTTTAAGTGAAAACGTTGATAAAAGCACGAACCTACATGACTCAAGTGATGGGCCCAAGCATCTCTGAAAAACCTGCGGTAGCGAACTGAATACCAGAATTCAGAACAAAAACCTCGTCTTTCACAGCAGGAGGCAGACGGTTTCACAAGAGTTTCACAAGAGAAACCCCAAATACCAAGTCGGTGATCTGGCGTCTATCTGAATGTTGAATCAAGAATCGACATCATAGCACATAAGCACTCCGTCCCCATCTTCAGCAGCAAGCGAAGAGTTCCATTTCCGATAGCACCAGTACGGATTGTATATCCTTTCCCTGAGTGTTGAGCGTCTGCCAGATCCCCTGGTAACTTCTGGCGTCATCATTAAACTGCTAGTAAACATCTATGACACCATACCATATTATCATAAAAAGTACAACGAGTGATGCCCGACTAGCTCAGGGTTGGAGCAAAAGACAATCTTAAGGCAGGTGTTCGTGCCCACGCTGGGGCCAAGGTAGCGCGGTGCCAAGACGCTTGCCTTCCAGTCCGAAGGTCTTGGATTCAAATCCACATCCAGTCAGCTTTATATATAATTTACTTGGGCCAACAGGTCGACCAGACCTAAAATGGAAACCATGAAATATCTCTGGAAGTAAAGGCATCTAGGGTGACCTTGATATCTCACTGACTTAATGCGGCTTGGTCTAGCACAATATGCCTGATGCACCAAAAGCATGTTATATTTAATTACAGCATTTGCTAGCACGTTTGGCGCTGACAAACAGGGACTTTGGGTCCTCACTTTGAAACAACAGAAACAAAAGAAACACGGCACTCAGCGAGCTCCCCAACATAACCCACAAGCTACACAATCGACAATAGCAACAGTGTTGAAGCATGACGGCAACTATTGACCGCCACTTTGATGAATGCTCGCCATTTGATGACATTAGCAGCATTCTTCTGTCCACGGCGCCCAGTCAACAGAGTCGTCTATTCGCAGCTACCGGCGTGTCGAGGAATTCTTGCTAACATGGCGACCTGGCTCAGAACCGCTGGTTGGAGATGCAAACTCTCATGAATGGCCAACAACAATGAGAACAACAACAATAACAATCGATGTTTCCAGCGGAATGCTTATTGATATTTCCATTGCTTTTGTTGTACTCCCGTTAGGGCATTTTCATGTACATGCAGTTTTTTGTTCAGATTCTTGTATGTAATTTAGTTGCAGGTTTCCCTAATGACAACAGTATGAGAGAGCTACCGTGTGTGAGTAAGCAAATATGTCAGAAAGGATTAAAGGTTCCTCTTTACGTTACTGAGAACTGAGAACGCCAAAACTATGAGGTGCGAGATTTTCCAATGACAGGCTGCTAATTTGGTCCCCGAAGCAAGATTTTTGGCAGTAACTGAGTTGTTGGCTTCGCCTTAGTATTTCGAACTATTGAAATGAAGGAAGACTGGTTTGTGAGGGGCATTGTAACTCTGCATAAGATCTGCCCTAAAACTGTCTGCTAACCCTCTACTGGTTTCCGCCTCTCCCACTCCGCCTAGTCCACCCTCATATATATATATATATATATATATATATACATATATGTATGTATGTATGAGAGAGAGGGAGAGAGAGAGTGAGATCAGAAGTTGCGTATCCTTTACAGAGAGAGAGAGAGAGAGAGAGAGAGAGAGAGAGAGAGAGAGAGATTAGAAGTTGCGTATCCTTCACAGGACGTAGCAGAACAAACCCAAGCAATTTTTTCGCTGTTCTGGTTTTTCTAGGCAAATTTTACGTTTAGTAGTTTGTCATTGTTTTATTGAACGGTTGGCACTCAAAATCACTGTGAAAACCAACGCAAACAGGTCTGTTACCAAAGCGACTGCAGCTGAAGTCGAACCAAGCGCTCGGAATTACGATGCACGTTTGCAACGCCTAAACCCCACACGCCACTAAAGAGAGATTAGCAATCCCAAAGTGCATAGTCACAAAACCCATCACGTTGATTACACAGTTATCTAAGACAAATACTAAACTGACTGGAAACTTTGGAGACTGACTTCTTCTTCTTCTTCTTCTTCTCTCTCTCTCTCTCGCACTGACTCGTTTACTTTTTTACTCTCTCTCTCTCTTTTCACTCACTCACCCACTTACTCACTCACTCACTCATTCCCTCACTCACAATGCTCTCTCTCTCTCTCTCTCTCTCTCTCTCTCTCTCACTCTCTCTCTCTCTCTCTATCCTCTCAGAGTCATCAGACAAAAACTTACCTTAGCTTGAAACTGAAGTCCGTGCTGGAAAGCTTCATCGTTGTGTAAAGGTATGCGGCTATCATATCCATCATCCGAGACCAGATCGTAGGCCTTCTTTGAGGGCATGATGCCTCTAAGGATGTTCTCTTACACAACTACCAGCATTCAGAGAAGACTTGACCAGGGGAATTGAAGTGTTACTTAGACCACACGAATATGTCTGTATATATATATATAAAGAATACTGAGTTGGCACACAGGGATAATGTATGGGGACAATTACAATTTAGTGATGCCAGCTAGAGATGTATGTATCTGGATAGTGAAATACATTGATTTCACCCGGAGATGACTTTATGTTGAAAATTAATACTTCGTGAGAAGATTCAAAGGTTTCCGTGTATAAGGAAGATGGTTGTGTGGGAAATCAACGTGAGCTGAGAGTCGTCACGTTTGTTGTGTGTAGGCACCAAATACTAGGTAGAGACATTCAGCGGTGATACGTTGATGGGACACTTCATGTCAGGCTAATGACTGAGCGGGCAAAAGCAAAGTCAGCAACACACATTAGGCGATGCTCCACATTTGAACACTTTCTTTCTTAAGTCCATGATGTGAAAAAGAAACTCCTTGTAAATTTATCTTTCCCCGATAATGTAATATTAATTTATCTTTTCAAGGTAAATGTAGTAATAATTTATCTTTCACTGTTAAATATACTGTCAGCTTATCTTTTACAGATAAACGTAATGCAAATTCACCTCTACAAAGCACAATATACTTTTAATGTATCTTTTCTCTCTGAATGTATTTATATATTTAAAACAAAAATATTATTGTATGCTTGCCAAAGCGATAAGTCTGTTTTCAAGGAGCGAAGTTGAATTTACTTGAAATGTTTTTGGAGAATACGAGTATTTCCATACGTAAGCATTCGGTGATAACTCGTATAGAAGCGCTTTAGGACTGTCATGCGATACTGAGTCGGCGTTGTTGCTTTGATACTTCCTGGATTAACTGAAGCATCGTTACTGTCAAAGCAACTGACAGAGCATCCTTTCTATAGAAGATATTAGGTGAGTCGGCGACAATTGTTGGCTCTTCGTGTCTGTATAGGGTCTTTTGTGACTGCTGTTCTGGGGACAAAGAAAATGTGTGGCGTTACAATAGGATTATTACATGGTTCATATTAAAATCACAGTTAGCTTATTTATTAACAGTGAATGCATATAAGGCCTAAATAATCTATATAAATAAAAATAACACATAAAAACTATTTGATTTGTAATTACTATGTTATCTAATCTTTCCGTTGTCGATAGGACATCTGTCCAGCATTAATGTTTCAGTTACATACGTCATCTCTTCAAGTTAAGGGTTCTAATCGTACCGTTTGTCTGTCCAGCGTGTTTACGTCATGATCATCAAACTATAATCCAGGCATACTTTGCATGGATCTCATTACTGCTCACTGTACAAATTGAAAAGATCGGATCATAGGAACAATTCCTGCCTAAAACATGATCGCTGGACTTGCATGCAAGCCTTCTGCCGTTCCACCCTCTACTACGGCTCCCACCGTTTCGAGATGTTTGCTATTAATCCAAGTCTTCATTTTGAATCTGTCATCTTTGTTGCATAAACTCTTCTCGCCTGTCCAGAATTCCCTAGAAAACCTGTATGCTGTAGGATCAAATGTGATATGTTGTTTGAGAAGTTGAATCACGCCGTAATCTCCGGCACAGACCCCGGCACATTCAGCTCTCCAGCACCATTCGTCTGCATGGCCATAAACTTCCCATGACTGGAGATAATGGATATTCTACGTCTAGGATCTTGTTAGAAGCTCTTTCAGCCAGTTTTTTTAACAGAGGCTAGTGCATCTCTGTGATTGCCGTTCTGTTTATCAACTGCAAAGTGCAAGATCATTCTTTGACGCAGAATCATGAATGCCTGGAGTTTTGAGCAGAGATGAATAATTTTTTCCTCTTGAATAAATGTAAACAATATAAACCTGAGAAAGATGTATGCATGCCCTTCTGGCAATTATTTACTAGAAACTATATAACATATATATATATATTTCTTCGCAACTGTTTGTATTTTACACCAAAGCACACAAACATAGACATAAATAGACACGCCGACGCACGCACACACCGTTACCGGGTCTCAAATGAAATGTATAGAATTGTTAGAAAGCATTCAGCTATGTCGTAAGAGATGACTAGATTTAGGTTTCGTCTTGACGTGAGCCAAACAATTCTTGAAAATGCTTAGGTGATTGACAGCCCATTCTGTATTTGGGGAACATAAAGTGTAGTTACAACAACATAGTTTGCCCTGCAGTCATGTAGATCTGGTGTCGTTTATCTATGAAATGTAAGATCTGGATTGTGATCCTGCGGGACCTAGAAGTCGCTCAACTGTAGGAGTCACTCTACCACAACATTGCGACAGCTCAGAACAGGGCGTCATGTCTATGTACAACCGTCCAGACAAAAGACATCAAGCCCTTTTCTTTACTTCTAGTTTTGCTGTCAATTATTTTAAAGCACTTTTCATGGGAATTACTAAAGGCAATTCTAGCACAAACACTGACCGTATGATATCAACTTAATGGACTTCATATATACTGGGGCACTGTGTTATGGGGCGAGGATTTCATTCGCCAATTGTTCCAAAAGAAATTGTAATTTTACATCCTTGTTAACTACATTTATGTTGTAACGTCTATAGTTGTTTTTTTTTTAAAGAAAGGGGGGGGGGGGTTGTGACGACATCTCGGTTTTAGTGGGGTGTGTTGTGACATCTATGGTGATGGTGGCGGAGAGGGTGGGGGGTGGTTGTAACGTCTGAAAAGTGGTGGTGGGGTGTGCTGTGACGTCTGTGGTGGTAATAAAAAAAAGTGTGTGGGGGGGGGGGGTTGTGATGGTAGTGGGTTGTGTTGGGACGTCTATGGTGGTAGTGGTGTGTATTGTGACGTCTGTGGTGGTAATAAGGTGTGTTGTGACGTCTGTGGTGGTAATAGGGTGTGTTATGACGTGTGTAGTAGTAGTAGTAGTAGTAGTAGTAGTAGTAGTAGTAGTAGTAGTAGTAGGGTGTGTTGTGACGTCTGTTGTGGGGTGTGTTGTAACGTCTGTATTAGTAGTGGGTTCTGTTGTGACGTCTGTTGTGGTAATGGAATGTATTACGAGGTCTGTAGTAGAGTAGGTTGTGACGTATGTAGTAGTAGTAGTAGTAATAGTAGTAGTAGTAGTAGTAGTAGTAGTAGTAGTAGTAGTAGTAGTAGTAGTAGTAGTAGTAGTAGTAGTGGTGGTAGTAGTAGTAGTAGTGGGGGTGTGACGTCTGTGGTGGTAGTGAAGTGTGTTTTGATCTCTGAAGTAGTAGTGGGGTGTGTTGTGATGTCTGTAGTAGTAGTGGAGTGTGTTGTGACGTCTGTGGTAATTGTGGGGTGTGTTCTAGCGTCTGTGGTGGTAGTGGGGTGTGCTGCGATGTCGATAGTTGTAGTGGAGTGTGTTGTGACATCCCTGGTAGTAGTTGGGTGTGTTGCGACGTCTGTGCTAGAAGTGGGGTGTGCTGTGACGTCTGTGCTAGTAGTGAGGTGTGTTTTGGCATCTTTGTTAGTAGTGGGGTATGTTGTGACGTCTGTGCTCGTATTAGGGTGTGTTGTGACGCCAGTGCTCGTATTAGGGTGTGTTGTGACGTCGGTGCTAGTGTGGGGGTGATATGTGACGTCTGTGGTGGTAGTAGGGTGTGCTGTGACTTCTGTGCTAGCATTGGGGTGCGTTGTAACGTCTGTGTTAGTTTTGGGGTGTTATGTGAAGTCTGTGGTGATAGTGTTGTGACGTCTGTGGTGGTAGTCGGGTGTGTTGTGACGACTGTGGGGATAGTGGGGTGTGTTGTGACGTCTATAGTAGTTTGGTGTGTTGTGACGTCTGTGGTGGTAGTGGGGTGTGTTGTGACGTCTATAGTAGTGGGGTGTGTTGGGACCTCTATAGTAGTGGGGTGTGTTGTGACCTCTGTAGTAGTGGCGTGTGTTGTGACGTCTGTGGTGGTAGTGGAGTGTGTTGTGACGTCTATAGTAGCGGGGTGTGTTGTGACGTCTGTGGTGGTAGTGGAGTGTGTTGTGACGTCTATAGTAGTGGGGTGTGTTGTGACGTCTATAGTAGTGGGGTGTGTTGTGACGTCTATAGTAGTGGGGTGTGTTGTGACGTCTATAGTAGTGGGGTGTGTTGTGACGTCTATAGTAGTGGGGTGTGTTGTGACGTCTATAGTAGTGGGGTGTGTTGTGACGTCTATAGTAGTGGGGTGTGTTGTGACGTCTATAGTAGTGGGGTGTGTTGTGACGTCTATAGTAGTGGGTTGTGTGTTGTGACGTCTATAGTAGTGGGGTGTGTTGTGACGTCTATAGTAGTGGGGTGTGTTGTGACGTCTATAGTAGTGGGGTGTGTTGTGACGTCTATAGTAGTGGGGTGTGTTGTGACGTCTATAGTAGTGGGTGTGTTGTGTGTAGTTGTGACGTCTATAGTAGTGGGGTGTGTTGTGACGTCTATAGTAGTGGGGTGTGTTGTGACGTCTATAGTAGTGGGGTGTGTGTTGTGACGTCTACCAGTAGTGGGGTGTGTTGTGACGTCTATAGTAGTGGGGTGTGTTGTGACGTCTATAGTAGTGGGGTGTGTTGTGACGTCTATAGTAGTGGGGTGTGTTGTGACGTCTACAGTAGTGGGGTGTGTTGTGACGTCTATAGTAGTGGGGTGTGTTGTGACGTCTACAGTAGTGGGTGTGTGTTGTGACGTCTATAGTAGTGGGTGTGTGTTGTGACGTCTATAGTAGTGGGGTGTGTTGTGACGTCTACAGTAGTGGGGTGTGTTGTGACGTCTATAGTAGTGGGGTGTGTTGTGACGTCTATAGTAGTGGGGTGTGTTGTGACGTCTACAGTAGTGGGGTGTGTTGTGACGTCTATAGTAGTGGGGTGTGTTGTGACGTCTATAGTAGTGGGGTGTGTTGTGACGTCTATAGTAGTGGGGTGTGTTTGTGACGTCTATAGTAGTGGGGTGACGTGTGTTGTGTTGTGACGTCTATAGTAGTGGGGTGTGTTGTGGACGTCTATAGTAGTGGGGTGTGTTGTGACGTCTATAGTAGTGGGGTGTGTTGTGACGTCTATAGTAGTGGGGTGTGTTGTGACGTCTATAGTAGTGGGGTGTGTTGTGGCGTCTATAGTAGTGGGGTGTGTTGTGACGTCTACAGTAGTGGGGTGTGTTGTGACGTCTACAGTAGTGGGGTGTCTTGTATCGTCTATAGTAGTGGGGTGTGTTGTGACGTCTATAGTAGTGGGGTGTGTTGTGACGTCTATAGTGTGGGGTGTCTTGTGGCGTCTATAGTAGTGGGGTGTGTTGTGACGTCTATAGTAGTGGGGTGTGTTGTGACGTCTATAGTAGTGGGGTGTCTTGTGGCGTCTATAGTAGTGTTGTGTGACGTCTATAGTAGTGGGGTGTGTTGTGACGTCTATAGTAGTGGGGTGTGTTGTGACGTCTATAGTAGTGGGGTGTGTGTGTGACGTCTATAGTAGTGGGGTGTGTTGTGACGTCTATAGTAGTGGGGTGTGTTGTGACGTCTATAGTAGTGGGGTGTGTTTGTGACGTCTATAGTAGTGGGGTGTGTGTGACGTCTATATAGTGTGGGGTGTGTGACGTCTATAGTAGTGGGGTGTGTTGTGACGTCTATAGTAGTGGGGTGTGTGTTGTGACGTCTATAGTAGTGGGGTGTGTTGTGACGTCTATAGTAGTGGGGTGTGTTGTGACGTCTATAGTAGTGGGGTGTGTTGTGACGTCTATAGTAGTGGGGTGTGTTGTGTCTATAGTAGTGGGTGGTTGTGACGTCGGTTGTGTTGTGGCGTCTATAGTAGTGGGGTGTGTTGTGACGTCTATAGTAGTGGGGTGTGTTGTGACGTCTATAGTAGTGGGGTGTGTTGTGACGTCTATAGTAGTGGGGTGTGTTGTGGCGTCTATAGTAGTGGGGTGTGTTGTGGCGTCTATAGTAGTGGGGTGTGTTGTGACGTCTATAGTAGTGGGGTGTGTTGTGGCGTCTATAGTAGTGGGGTGTGTTGTGACGTCTATAGTAGTGGGGTGTGTTGTGACGTCTATAGTAGTGGGGTGTGTTGTGACGTCTATAGTAGTGGGGTGTGTTGTGACGTCTATAGTAGTGGGGGTGTTTGTGACGTCTATAGTAGTTGGGGTGTGTTTGTGACGTCTATAGTAGTGGGGTGTGTTGTGACGTCTATAGTAGTGGGGTGTGTTGTGACGTCTATAGTAGTGGGGTGTGTTGTGACGTCTATAGTAGGGGGTGTGTGTGACGTCTATAGTAGTGGGGTGTGTTGTGACGTCTATAGTAGTGGGGTGTGTGTTGTGACGTCTATAGTAGTGGGGTGTGTTGTGACGTCTATAGTAGTGGGGGGTGTGTTGTGACGTCTATAGTAGTGGGGTGTGTTGTGACGTCTATAGTAGTGGGGTGTGTTGTGACGTCTATAGTAGTGGGGTGTGTTTGTGACGTCTATAGTAGTGGGGTGTGTTGTGACGTCTATAGTAGTGGGGTGTGTTGTGACGTCTATAGTAGTGGGGTGTTGTTGTGACGTCTATAGTAGTGGGGTGTGTTGTGACGTCTATAGTAGTGGGGTGTGTTGTGACGTCTATAGTAGTGGGGTGTGTTGTGACGTCTATAGTAGTGGGGTGTGTTGTGACGTCTATAGTAGTGGGGTGTGTTGTGACGTCTATAGTAGTGGGGTGTGTTGTGACGTCTATAGTAGTGGTGTGTGTTGTGACGTCTATAGTAGTGGGGTGTGTTGTGACGTCTATAGTAGTGGGGTGTGTTGTGACGTCTATAGTAGTGGGGTGTGTTGTGACGTCTATAGTAGTGGGGTGTGTTGTGACGTCCTATAGTAGTGGGTGTGTTGTGACGTATGTGTTGTGACGTCTATAGTAGTGGGGTGTGTTGTGACGTCTATAGTAGTGGGGTGTGTTGTGACGTCTATAGTAGTGGGGTGTGTTGTGACGTCTATAGTAGTGGGGTGTGTTGTGACGTACATGGTAGCTGATATGTGTTGTGACGTCTATAGTAGTGGGGTGTGTTGTGACGTTCTATAGTAGTAGGGTGTGTTGTGACGTCTATAGTAGTGGGGTGTGTTGTGACGTCTATAGTAGTGGGTGTGTTGTGACGTCTATAGTAGTGGGGTGTGTTGTGACGTCTATAGTAGTAGGGTGTGTTGTGACGTCTATAGTAGTGGGGTGTGTTGTGACGTCTATAGTAGTGAGGTGTGTTGTGACGTCTACAGTAGTGGGGTCTGTTGTGACGTTTGTGGTGGGTATGTGTGTGACGTGTCCGTTGTGATAATTAGGCTAATAGTGGGGGTTGTGACGTCTATAGTAGTGGGGTGTGTTGTTGACGTCTATAGTAGTGTTAACAGTTGTGATGGCAAACAGTAGTAGGTGTGTTGTGACGAAAGTAGGGGGTGTTGTGATCTACATGGAGCTGATTGTGATTGTGACGTCTAACAGTAGTGGGGTCTGTTGTGACGTTTGTGGTGGTAAGATCATGGTTGTTGTGAAATTAAGATAATACCAGACTATTATTGTGTTATTCACACAGTGTGATAAAGTAAAAGGAACAGGTGTGTTGGCCAGGAAATTGAACATAGTAAGAAAGTATGAATTGGGGAGATTGTTGCAAAGATAACAAGTAGCGATAGTTAAAATCAGGGAAGCCATGCACATGCAAAAACTAAACACTAGGGAGTTCTCTTAACAAAAACGGTGGTGGGGTTTCCATGCATGTTAATGACGTATTTTGCCAAACAATCGCTTAATGGGCCACTCTATTCCTGCAAAAATTGCCACCTTGTCAAGCTATCGTAATGTTCTCACAATGTCCTGGCAATCTGTTGTGACAGGGAGGCGTGCCCAGCTCATTATAAAATAAGCTAACATACACAGGGAGGCGTGCCCAGCTCATTATACCATAGGCTAGCATACACATGAGGCGTGCCAAGCTCATTATACCATAGGCTTGCATACACCATGAGGCGTGCCCAGCTCATTATACCATATGCTAGCATACACCATGAGGCGTGCCCAGCTCATTATACCATATGCTAGCATACACCATGAGGCGTGCCCAGCTCATTATACCATAGGCTAGCATACACAAGGAGGCGTGCCCAGCTCATTATACCATAGGCTAGCATACACAAGGAGGCGTGCCCAGCTCATTATACCATAGGCTAGCATACACAAGGAGGCGTGCCCAGCTCATTATACCATATGCTAGCATACACCATGAGGCGTGCCCAGCTCATTATACCATAGGCTAGCATACACATGAGGCGTGCCCAGCTCATTATACTTGCATAGAGCTATGCATACATACATAGGAGGCGTGCCCAGCTCATTATACCATAGGCTTGCATACACCATGAGGCGTGCCCAGCTCATTATACCATAGGCTTGCATACACCATGAGGCGTGCCCAGCTCATTATGCCATAGGTTTGCTTACACAAGGAGGCGTGCCCAGCTCATTATACCATAGGCTTGCATACACCATGAGGCGTGCCCAGCTCATTATACCATAGGCTAGTTTACACAAAGAGACGTGCCCAGCTCATTATACCATAGGCTTGCTTACACAAGGAGGCGTGCCCAGCTCATTATACCATAGGCTTGCATACACCATGAGGCGTGCCCAGTTCATTATGCCATAGGCTAGCTTACACAAGGAGGCGTGCCCAGCTCATTATACCATAGGCTAGTTTACACAAAGAGACGTGCCCAGCTCAATATACTATAAGTTAGCATACACAAGGAGGTTGACCCACCTCACTTTATCATAAGCTAGCATACACAAGGAGGTTGACCCAACTCACTATACCATAAGTTAGCATACACAAGGAGGCTGACCTTACTCACTATACCATAAGTTAGCATACACAAGGAGGTTGACACAACTCACTATACCATAAGTTAGCATACACAAGGGAGCTGACACAACTCACTATACCATAAGTTAGCATACACAAGGAAGCTGACCGAACTCACTATACCATAAGTTAGCATACACAAGGGATCTGACCCAACTCACTATACCATAAGTTAGTATACACAAGGGAGCTGACACAACTCACCATACCATAAGTTAGCATACACAAGGGAGCTGACCCAACTCACTATACCATAAGTTAGCATACACAAGGGAGCTGACCCAACTCATTATACCATAAGTTAGCATACACAAGGAAGCTGACACAACTCACTATACCATAAGTTAGCATACACAAGGAGATGTATTGCCTAGCTCATTGTACCATAGCTAGCATACATGAAGACCAAACACTGTTAAAAACCATCTTTGACTGGCCTGATTCATAAGACGTGATGGGGTATGTGGGTATAGGGAAGGCATTATTTGGACCGACCTCCACATTTAAGAGGATATAGCAACCGTCGCCATAACTTTGTCAGCGAAATTCCTCATACTCATTTCACAAGGTTAATCGATCCCAGAATTATTTGGTGGCCACAAACAAATAAGCTTAGGATCGATTCCAGAACTGTACTTATAAGGAAATACATGACTAAGAGTGTGTCGACCACACAACAGCATTGGTGGTAAACATTCAAATTAGACTGATAGACGACAGAAGGGTATTCAAACTCGACTGAATTTTAGACGGTTTTAGACGCGAAACACGACTGAGATTGGGTCGATCACACAACGGTATTGGTTGTGTCAAACTACACTATGACTGGGTCTACTACACAACGGTATTGGTTGTGTCAAACTCTATTGAGACTGGGTGGATCACACAACGGTTTTGGTTGTGTAAAACTCTACTGAGACTGGGTGGATCACACAACGGTATTGGTTGTGTCAAATTCCACTGAGACTGGGTGGATCACACAACGGTATTGGTTGTGTCAAATTCCACTGAGACTGGGTGGATCACACAACGGTATTGGTTGTGTCAAATTTCACTGAGACTGGGTGGATCACACAAAGGTATTGGTTGTGTCAAATTCCACTGAGACTGGGTGGATCACACAATGGTATTGGTTGTGTCAAATTCCACTGAGACTGGGTGGATCGCACAATGGTATTGGTTGTGTCAGACTCCACTAAGACCGGGTTTACTACACAACGGTATTGACTGGGACTACAACATAATGGTATTGCTTGTGTCAAACTCTACTAAGACTGGGACTACAACATAATGGTATTAGTTAGTTAGTTATTCCTCTTGTGCCAAAGATGGCGCATAGGGCAGAGGTCATAGCTTTCCACGTCTGTCGGTTCGTTGCCACTTGATGTAGGTCTTGAGTGCGACTGAGACCTATGGTTGAGCTCTCCCTTGTGATGGTTCTACGGAGAGTTTCGTTTGGTCTTCCCTGTTTTCTTTTACCCTCTGGTGACCATATGAAGGCTTGGTGGGGAAGTCTCTGTATGTCCATTCTGAGTACGTGACCGATGTAATTCCAGCGACGCATTCTAATAAATCAGACAATGGTATTGGTTTTTTGTTTCCTGTCTTATAGATGTATTGGACCTAAAGTCCGACCAGTGAACATTCAATAGCTTTCGGAGGCATCTATTCTCGAAAGCGACTAGTTTCTTATCGATTGATACTGATGATTTCCAACTCTCACAACCATAAGTTAGCACTGGGATCACACAGGAATTGAAGACCTTAAGTTTCGTGTTGTTGCTGAGTGGTATTGCTTGTGTTAAACTCTACTAAGACTGGGTCGAACACACAACGTTATTGGTTGTGTCAAACTCTACTAAGACTGGGACTACAACATAATGGTATTGGTTGTGTTAAACTCTACTAAGACTGGGACTACAACATAATGGTATTGGTTGTGTCAAACTCTACTAAGACTGGGACTACAACATAATGGTATTGTTTGTGTTAAACTCTACTAAGACTGGGACTACAACATAATGGTATTGCTTGTGTTAAACTCTACTAAGACTGGGACTACTACACAACGGTCATGGTTGTGCAAACTTCACTGAGACTATGTCGACTACAGAAAGGTACTGGTAGAAACAAACTTTACTGCACTTGAGACGGCCCCACAGCAGTTCTGGCTACCGAAAACTCCAGAAACAATCACCAAGGGCCATCCTTTTGGTTTGCCACTGGCGAGGCCAGCGAGTGTGATTTCGTGCATCAGTAATGAGGCAGAATGCAAGTCAATGAGCTCAACAAAAAAACACGGTCACATTCAGACTTCGTTAACATTCCTGCACGTTGATTAGTCGGCCTGCAGGTTTCACTCTGTCTCTAATCGTGACCTGCCAGTCGTGCCTGTCTCCAAGTCTCCTTCTTAAGACACTGTGTCACATCTGACATGTCTCTGCAGTCCTGGGTCACGAATGTATCCATTTGGTGGCTTCTTCCAAGCCTGCCTTAGATTTTTGTTTTCAAGTCTTCTCATTAGTGGAAACTTTGGTATAAATTATAATCAAGTCACGTGTTCTTCCATATTGTCTAAGTAATTGCAACAGTTCTCCCCCCCCCCCCCCCATTTCCCCCCAGGACGTTCTGAGGTTGTCTTTATTCGATCCATCTAATTTAAAGACTTCTAAATCTTAGACTGGCTGATCATCTCTACATTCAGCTTTCTATTGATCCGCGATTATTGCAAGCAAATTACTCTATCATTACCGTATTGGATCATTTCTTGCATAATGGATATAAAACGGTTAATGATTAATTATCTCTTTACCTCTGTAATTTTACTGAACTTACATACGCACTATATTTATGTTGTCTTTAATGCTGTCCGCTGTCTGAAGGAGACATTTTATACATAATTTAGCATAAGATGTCCTTACAAAGCATTCTGATTTCTTTCTAATTCGAAGTTGTATATGTGGTACCTCGAGTGATGTCATCCAGTCGGGCCTTTTCTTTTGGTTTTATAACAAACTGTTTAGCATATAGTTTAGAATCTGTATGTTTATTTTTAGTTCTCGGTACTTGTTCTCTTGTGTCTTCTTCAAAATTCATAAAGGTGTTTAGGGGCGAGCGTGATTGTGGCATAATCTCTCTCCCTCTCTCTCTCACTCACTCTCTCTCTCACACTCTCTCTCTCTATCTCTCTCTCACTCTCTCTCTCTCTCTCTCTCTCTCTCTCTCTCTCTGCAGAGCGGCTCTTTGCTAATCTACAACGTCACAAAAGGCACAAACCGCCACAGCTCCAGTAAGAACTTTCATGAGTCTTTTAGACGCATGCACTAGGGAACCCAATGACGTTGTCCAAGCAAACCTACGAACTTCACACTGTAAGCTAGCAACTCAGTCACCTTGTCCACACAAAAACTCAATCTGTTGGACTTTATTGGTTGCCTTCAGGCCCTCCCTATCGCTTATATCACATAACATGCACTTCACCTCCCTATCGCTTATATCACATAACATGCACTTCACCTCCCTATCGCTTGTATCACATAACATGCACTTCATCTCCCTATCGCTTGTATCACATAACATGCACTTCATCTCCCTATCGCTTGTATCACATAACATGCACTTCATCTCCCTATCGCTTGTATCACATAACATGCACTTCATCTCCCTATCGCTTGTATCACATAACATGCACTTCACCTCCCTATCGCTTGTATCACATAACATGCACTTCACCTCCCTATTGCTTGTATCACATAACATGCACTTCACCTCCCTATCGCTTGTATCACATAACATGCACTTCATCTCCCTATCGCTTGTATCACATAACATGCACTTCACCTCCCTATCGCTTGTATAACATAACATGCACTTCACCTCCCTATCGCTTGTATCACATAACATGCACTTCACCACCTGCAGCCGTTTTCATCTACGGAGTAGTGTCATGCGCAGTAGTCAAGTATTAACAGTATCACAGGAAAGTAGTTACAAGAGAAAAAATAATACTGTCAGCAGTATAAAAAGAAAGTAGTTCTATAGGACAAAATAATACTGTGAGCAGTATTAAAAGAAAGTAGTTCTATGAGACAAAATAATACTATCAGCAGTATTAAAAGAAAGTAGTTCTATGAGACAAAATAATACTATCAGCAGTATTAAAAGAAAGTAGTTCTATGAGACAAAATAATACTATCAGCAGTAATAAAAGAAAGTAGTTCTATGAGACAAAATAATACTGTCAGCAGTATCAAAAGAAAGTAGTTCTATGGGACAAAATAATACTATCAGCAGTATTAAAAGAAAGTAGTTCTATGGGACAAAATAATACTGTCAGCAGTATTAAAAGAAAGTAGTTCTATAGGACAAAATAATACTATCAGCAGTATTAAAAGAAAGTAGTTCTATGGGACAAAATAATACCGTCAGCAGTATTAAAAGAAAGTAGTTCAATGAGACAAAATAATACCATCAGCAGTATTAAAAGAAAGTAATTCTATGAGACAAAATAATACTATCAGCAGTATTAAAAGAAAGTAATTCTATGAGACAAAATAATACTATCAGCAGTATTAAAAGAAAGTAATTCTATAAGACAAAATAATACTATCAGCAGTATTAAAAGAAAGTAGTTCTGTGGAACAAAATAATACTGTCAGTAGTATAAAAAGAAAGTAGTTCTATAGGACAAAATAATACTGTCAGCAGTATAAAAAGAAAGTAGTTCTATGGGACAAAATAATACTGTCAGCAGTATAAAAAGAAAGTACTTCTATGGGACAAAATAATACTATCAGCAGTTTCAAAAGAAAGTAGTTCTATGGGACAATATAATACTATAAATATTGTACACTGTATTTAGTTCTAGTGTTTATGGCTGTACATATACTTGTAGATGGGAGGCATGACCTGATACCACAATTTATCTGAAACACATCACATACTATGAAATAACCACTAGTGCCAGGCAGAAAATATAAATATCCAATATCTGAAAACACAACTACACTCTGATTGTGTGCAGTATGTCTTTGGCCAAATACAGCCAAAATATGCAGGTCAATAATCCGTGCGACATACAGTTTGTGACCTATTTGTGTCCACTCGATAAATACCAGTGAATAACCCAGAAGGTTGCACGTGATATTATTGATATCAGTGAGTACTTCTGACACACACTCGTCCTCGACACAGCAGCATGCACGTTTCACATGGCTGGTGTGTCAGGTGCCCTGTTACGTCTTTAAGGTTTGAACAGGGTATCTGTCTGCGATCTGCCCTGTTGGTCTGCGGTTTAGGTTGATAGTTTATCAATCTCAGGATGAAAGGGTGAACCTTTAGGTAACATCCGGAGGGGACCAACTGATCGATCGATACATTGTTACATTTGTCAGTCTGTCGTTCGGCATACTGGTCTTTCATTTTGTGTCGTTGTGCTTACGATTCGTTTTTTATGCGTACGTGTTAGGTTGTCTGATTCATCTATCCATACAATGGTCTGTCCTTCTGCCTGTCTGTTTATCCGTCCATCCGTCAAACCATCTGTCTATCCTCCCAACCACATACTCATCAGTCTGTCTCTCTAACTGCTAATCATGCATTCTATCTATCTATCTATCTATCTATCTATCTATCTATCTATCTATCTATCTATCTATCTATCTATCTATCTATCTATCTATCTATCTATCTATCTATCTATCTATCTATCTATCTATCAGCGTATGTCTGACTGTGCGTGTCTGTGTGTGTATATCTGTGTATGTGTGGGTGTTGCGTATGTCAATGTGTGTGTCTGTTTCCCTGCCTGTGTGTGTGTATGTGTCCCCGTGTGTGTGCCCGTGACTGCATGTGTGTGTGTCTGTATGTGTCTGGATTGTATGCGTGTGTGTTTTAGAGCGTGTGTATGAGTGTATGTATGTATGTATGTATGTATGTATGTATGTATGTATGTATGTATGTATGTATGCATGTGTGCATGTTCGTATGTATGTGGATGTATGTGTGTACTTAGTGCTTTTTTGTTTGTGTGTAAGTGAGTCATTGGGCTTGTGTGTGTATGTGGGTGTGTGTGTTCGCGCGAGAGCGTGCGTACATATTTTACCAGCCATGCTTTTGTTTTTGACTTCATATATATAATATGCATATTATTACATGAATATAACATGCTTCATTGATGAAATACAACTGCTGTGTGAAAGGTGGAAGTTGGGAAGGGCCGAATGAAAGACAGGCCTGCGTGCCTAATTTGTAACACTTTGAAAATAAAGTTCGTTCGTTCGTTAGATCGATCGATCTATATATCTATCTATATATCGATCTATCTATCTATCTATCTATCTATCTATCTATCTATCTATCTATCTATCTATCTATCGATCTATCTATCTATCTATCTATCTATCTATCTATCTATCTATCTATCTATCTATCTATCTATCTATCTATCTATCTATCTATCTATCTATCTATCTATCTATCTATCTATCTATCTATCTATCTATATCTATCTATCTATCTCACCCTGACAAGAAATCTTCTGTGTAAAGTCTAGATCAGCCAAGCAACAAATAAACTAATCTAGGCACACTAACTACAAGTCTGAAGCTGAACGGAAAACAACTGGAACTATGATTACTACATTGAACACCTGTTTATTTTACTCAACATAACATCAGCGTGGTCCACGAATAACAATAACAAAAACAAACGTGCTCGACCAGTCTAAAGCGATCATCATCTCCAGGTAATAATGAAATATTAGGACAACATACGCTCAGCGAGATTACCTCAACCATGGCAAAAACCGAAATTTATCTAACATGTGCGTTAAGCTTCAATATGCCAACAAATCACTTATAGCAACCTACCATCAAACTATCTTCTAGCGAAAATACACAACAGAAATCAATTCTCACACCATCTAACCAGTTAAACGTACCGTGATAACGAGCCAATCTAGCGTCCGATCTGACACACCTCTGCGTTGCGACCGAGTGCAGTCAACAAACAGCAGACAGGGCGCATGACCATACCGACTGACCACCAAGCCACGACTAGACATAATAAGGATGATAATTGGTCAGTCGGTATTTAAATACCCAGTGGCCAGACTTTTCCAGATTTTACTTTCTAAAGGTAACAGCTGTTCCTGTCTTCTCTTTGTCATTTTAAAACCAGATTGAAGTAAAATCGTTTTAGCTGCTAAACAGTAAGTTTCCAGCCTGTTACAGTAAGAACACTAACAAGGCCAGAAAAGCAGAATGAACCTTGTTATAATCAACAAGTCAGCAAAGAAAGATACATAATACTATTATAACAACAACTGAATGCAAGCACATAAACACACACAAGCCCAACACACAGTCAGACAGTTAACAATATGTGCGTTTCCAGATTGTTATGCTATCTATGATTATTTTTAATAAAATAGCAGCAAGAAAAGTGCTAGAGAAAAAAAAAACGAAAGATTGACACAGTTTAGAAGACCGAATTCTCTCCTAGCATATTTAACCGCTCTGTTTTTCGGGGTTAAGTCACCGTTAACCCCGGGAGCGCTTCCGGTCAAGTCTAGACGGCTAACATCAGAAAGCGGCGGCTTGTGTAAGATTGCAGGATTTATTGGTCACTGGTCATGTGTTTACTGACATCACGCCCGGCTGGTATCGCGTGATTACGTGTGTGGGGGTGCTGGTTTATGTTGTCGACTTCTGTCATCACCATTGGGCATTCAGTTAATCCTTGGCACGGAAATGGGGATAAACAGCGAAGGAATAATTGCGTCAAGGAATGTAGCTTGTATAGCATTAACAATCATCGGTGAAGACGTCTTTAAGTGCGCTGGATATTTGTCTAGATTATATTTACGTGGTCTGACGTTATTCACTCTATTCTTGGTCGTCCAGGTAAGCTGACTGCTCTAATTATGCTACTGCAACGACTTAATATCTCACAGTACCTTTTTCAAAGTCACGAATTCGTCGTCCCTGTCCGATAAAATCCTGTGATACGTGCAGCAGGAGAAACCAACCCTGAGCTTCATGAACTCAGATGGGCCCACTCTCTGAAAATGTCTCGTGGGCCGAAACATTTGTCGACGAGAGATTACTTCTACTGATGATTGGTAGACTCCTGCTGTAAATGCTCCCCTGTGGAGTTTCTTTTGATCTTCGTATATGTTTCTACGACGGCAAATCGCATTAGAACTACTTTTGCCTGACATTATAGAACCTGCGTCAAACAAAACCATGGGCTTTTCACCACAGAAATGAGAATGAGAGCTGAAAGGTGATTTTTTCAGTGAGGCAAATTTACGTTCAGTAGTTTGCTATTGCAGCTTTCTTGATATCACTGGAAACCAACGCAAGGCGCATGGCCCGCTAGCTGCGCGAAATCCCGATACGAAGCGGTATTTGCCACAGAGATTTATACTTTTTTAACAAAGAATTTGGGGAAAAGAGAAATGAAAAGTTAACAGTTTAATAAGGTCAACTGTAGGAGCATTAGAAACAAGAATGGTCTGTGAACATAAAAATTTATCCTTTTTTTACCCCATTTAAACACCCGATGACACAAAGTGCCACCATGCGGATGAGGATCACTAACATTTACTGGCGTAACTGAAAGCCAGAGTGGGGCTTCAAATAACAAAAAAATAAAGAAGTAAAGGCGTACCATGTCTGGACCTAAGAAAAAGAAGAAAAAATCATACAGCGCATTAATACCAGTCGTTTCATTTGTCGCCAACATTTAGTTAGAAGACCAGCAGGGCAAATTGCATATACCTTGCTCAACCATCACAGAAGTTAGAACTGGGGCAGCCGTAGCTGCTACTCCAGTCTAGTGCTATCTGTACTTCTGCGTGGGTAAGGAATTATAGCATATCTTCTGGTAGCGTACAGACTGAACCCTAGCAGACAAGCGGGAAATCAGGCGAGACAAAATCGTTCAATCTTGACCAACTCTCTGCTACATCCAGATTTCTTACATTTGGAGTTTTGTCGCATTTATTTTCCCCAAAGCTCTTTTAGCGCATAGAATTCTGGCTGTAAGCAAACGATGAATGTTTTTCAGTTGTCAGCCATGAAAAATTGGGCCTTTTCTTTAATAATCTTTAGACCTGGCCTAGAGGCAACACGGAAAAAGCTGCAGCCAAAGACGAGTGCCCGTTATGCAAAGGGAAATAAGCACGGGTCTTTTAATATTATTTCCCATGAGGAAATAGAAGGTAAGGTTAAGAAATGCAGAAAATGGATTGAGTAGGGGTGGGGGATTCCATTTAGACGTGAGTGTGTGTTTTATCTGTGCGAGTGTGCGTGTGTCCGTCAGTGTGTGTTAGGAATGAACAAAAGAAATGGAGAGAGAAAATTCTGACATCTGCATGCGCCGTATCTTGGACATTACACTTCATGTAAGTCACACACATATGTCTTTCTAAGGAAACACATGCGCCAAATCCACGACACATACTCGCCTTGAGTAAGTCACACTCGTGTCTTTCTAAGCAACACATGCGCCATGTATGGGACACATCCTCTCCTTGAGTAAGTCACACACACACACATGTCTTGCTAAGGACCATATGCGCCATGTTCAGGACATATACTCGTCTTAAGTAAGTCACAAACCCGGGTCTTTCGAAAGAAAACACGCGCCATGTTCAGGACAAACACACCCTCACCCCTTGAGATACACATGGTCGTTGTGGAAGCTGATAGAATCCAATCCCCCATCTATTTTCTGCCTTTCTAAATCTTACCTCTTATTTCCTTATGGTAATAACTAGTACAGAGTTGATTAATCTAACACGGCTGGGATAAATGTTGAAGGAATAACTAGTACAGAGTTAACAAATTAAACACCGGCTGGGACAAACGATTAAATAATAACTAGTACAGAGTTGATGATTCTAACACCGGCTGGGACAAACGATTAAATAATAACTAGTACAGAGTTGATGATTCTAACACCGGCTGGGACAAATGATTAAATAATAACTAGTACAGAGTTGATGATTCTAACACCGGCTGGGACAAACGATTAAATAATAACTAGTACAGAGTTGATGATTCTAACACCGGCTGGGACAAACGATTAAATAATAACTAGTACAGAGTTGATGATTCTAACACCGGCTGGGACAAATGATTAAATAATAACTAGTACAGAGTTGATGATTCTAACACCGGCTGGGACAAATGATTAAATAATAACTAGTACAGAGTTGATGATTCTAACACCGGCTGGGACAAATGATTAAATAATAACTAGTACAGAGTTGATGATTCTAACACCGGCTGGGACAAACGATTAAATAATAACTAGTACAGAGTTGATGATTCTAACACCGGCTGGGACAAACGATTAAATAATAACTAGTACAGAGTTGATGATTCTAACACCGGCTGGGACAAATGATTAAATAATAACTAGTACAGAGTTGATGATTCTAACACCGGCTGGGACAAACGATTAAATAATAATTAGTCCAGAGTTGATTAATCTAACACCGGCTGGGAGAAATGTTAAAATAATTGCTAGTACAGAGTTGATCAAATATAACACTGGCTGGAAGAAATGTAGGAATAACTAGTACAGAGTTGATCAAATATAACACTGTCTAGATCAAATGAACAAAATAATAATTAGTACAGGGTTGATTCATCTAACACCTGCTGTGAGAAATTATGAAGGAATAACAAGTACTTGTTGATTAATCTAACACAGCTGGGAGAAATGTTGAAGTAATAACTTATTACTAGTACAGAGCTGATCAAATCTAACACTGGTTGGGAGAAATGATGAAGGAATAACAAGTACAGAGATATGTGAGAGAAGTTAAAACGATATATTGTACAATATGCCAGGGTACCAAGGAACTCACCATTCGTTCGCTGGTTACATAATACATGGTGACGTTTGTGTGCGTTTACTTATCCCATTGTTCTGCTTTCTCAAATTCTTATTTCATGTTGTTAGTTGAACAATACTCGCAAAGCCGTGTTTTTGTGTTCTATCAGACTAAAAATATGTTTAACATTGTTACTCTAGGATGAACAAGTTTAGCTGAATTTGAGACTATTTATGCTGAGAGAATTAATTTAACACCGGTTGCCAGAGATGGAGTTAAACACATGCCAGCCAATCAGCTCGCTACATAATGCATTAGATCTTTTCTGTATAGAGCACAACTGTTGTATGGTACTACAACCTTTTGTAGAAACACTTGTAAATAATGGTTGTACTCGTTTGGCATTTTATATGTGCACTTTTCAACACACACATATTACAGTAAGTTGCTTCAAATCGTTTTGCTCGTCAATTTTCATGTATAACTACATTTTAACATTCTCCTGCTTCCCATTTTTAGGTCCCGGGAAAATGCAATTACTGTCCTGTTTTAGCCATTGAAAACATCTAGCAGCAATTTTTGTGGCACTAAGACAGTCGAGGTTATGTCATAAGTGTTAACTATTGGTTTTATTGACTTTACCAAGAGATTTGTCTCGCAGGCACATTCATTAGAGAGCCATTGACAAACCGCACTTGCACCGGATACCCTGACACTGGAACGAACGAACTTTATTTTTACAGGGTTAGAAATTGGGCACGCAGGCCCGTTTAACATTCTGCGATTCCAGTCTACTCCTTACATACAATTATTTTTTTTACATCCTTAGGGTACCTTATGCATCAACTGTGTGTGAAGGTTTCTGTATTTTGCCAGGATCAAAATACTTGCTTGATAGTTTTCACAATGGATTGCGAGGGATAAGTCCTGTGATTTTCATTTGCATAGCAATGAGTAATTATGGCGTGACCAGTTTGCAGCGAAGTTTGAACCTCGTCCACCTACTTCCATTCACTGTACATGTACTGGAGGCGCTGCCAGCTATTGTACAGACTGGTTTGATGATTTTTATTTTCTTCGAGGTTTTACTGTAAGAACTGCAGACAATTGGACATCACAAACTTTCTTAAAGACCACCACATGTTATCTATTATAAGTAACAAAGCATAATTAATTGTATTTAAGAGAAGGTGATTATACACACACACACACACACACACACACACAGCGGCGTCCGTGGCTAAGGCGTTGCGAGTCTGACTCGTAGTCCAACGTACCGCGATCGAAACCCACTGCTGGCTGCGTGGATTTTCATCATGGTATGGGGTCGACCCAGCCTAAAATTGGTACCAGGATGGCTATCCTGTGGAAGCAAAGACGGCCGGCGTAATGCACACATCTAGTGTCGATTGGTCTCTAAAAATATGGGACGCTCTTCCCATTTACCCGATGCGCCTAAGGCGTGAAAAAGGATCTTTACTTTTTTTACTTTACACACACACACATGAAATTATTGTCTGTATGTACCACTCTTTGGGGCGGTGTAAATAGGGTGTCGTGAACCTGAGGCTTTCGGGTCGCATGGCTGGTGCTGTCGCCACATACTGTGCGTGTTAGAATATTTAATTTGGGCTGCGGCAGATATCAACCTACCGGGTGTCGAACTCGGGTCTTCCGCATAATAACCTGACGTTGAAACCACTCGCTCAACCAATAAATGCATCAGAGATATCCGGTTCAACTCATCCATGCTATAACTGGGATATTTAAGAATTATAACTGGGGTATATATAGTTTTGTTCTTTTTAGACACTGGATGTTTATGTGTCTAAAAAGATTGTAACTAATTATAAATACTGCTTTTAAAATAGCTGAATGTTCATTGTGTGTCATCATCTATGGATCAGTGGGGAATTATTATTATTATTATTTGTATTATTATTACTATTATTAATATTATTATTATTATTATTATTATTATTATTATTATTATTATTATTATTATTATTATTATTATTATTATCATTATTATTATTATTATTATTATTATTATTATTATTATTATTATTATTATTATTATTATTATTATTATTATTATTATTATTATTATCGGTATTATTTGCATATACTCTGTATAGCAATTTTGGATCTTTTTTTGTTTAAACTTTCCTTGTATTTCTTTAGAGCTGTAGATGTTTAGCATGTTTACGATTGTCACAGGGGTTTGTGTATTGTTGTGTACACCAACAAATAAACTGCGAGATTATCAGTACAAATCTCTGCCACTGCCGATCCCAGGGCAGGATGAGAAAGGAGGAGGCTGATGTGGGGGATATCTCAGCCGCCCTATACAAACAGCTTCTTGTAAAAAGACGGCTTTTCATAAAACTAACCAGTCAGTTAGTGTACTGTGCACAGAGTGCTGCTGAAACCTGTGCTGAACCCACTGCTCAAACGGGTACATTACATGGCTAACAAAACACCTTGAGACTGGATTGCTCGGGGTAGATCAGAACCGACAGCCAGTTCTGTGTGACCTATAAAAAGGCACTACGTGATGATGATGATGATGATGATGATGATGATGACGACGACGATGAAAATGATGATGATGATGACGACGACGATGATGATGATAATGATTATGATGATGGTGATGATGATCATGATGATGACGATAATGATGATGATGATAATGATGATGATGATGATGATTCTGCACACGGTATCGTTTTTCGCGGTAAAACAAGCCACTTCAAGTTGTGGTCTCAGTGTTGTTTCTTGTAATCGAAAGGGTCGTTGAGATTTATTTGCAGCTTTATCAAAACAGATTCCGGATGAATAATAAAAGCATGGAATGTTGATAGAAAAAGGGCAAAGGTTGACAGAGGGAAGAAATGCTGAAAAACTGGTACGAAAGTTATTTAGCAGTCGCAGGTGTCAAAAGCACAGATGGTCAAATGTCGTTTAGGAACAAAGTCAGCGGCACCTCCAGTTACGGCGCATTATTATGACAGATATATTTTTTTCTCTTCTTCTTCTTCTTTTCTTCTCTACTCCTGGAATGCCCCGCGGAGTCAAGGGAGGAGGAGAGTTCTAGAACTGGCCCTTCTCTTTGCTTCGTATATAGTGCTTTTCAGTTTCAATGATATTTCTGCGTGGTCGACCTCTGGGTCATTTACCGTTGTATCTGTATAACATTGCTCTCTGTGGTGCCCTGTCTGCTGCCAATCTTGTTACATGGCCAAACCATCTGATTTGTTGTCTACCTATAAAGTTCAGTATTGGTTCTGTGCCGACTCTCCTCCTGACATAATCGTTCCTAAGTCGACCTTACCTCGCTACACCTAGCATAGTAGGTAAACATTTCATTTCTGAGGTAATTTCTGTGTGTCTTCTGAAGACAGTCGGCTCTGTGGCTAAGTCGATGCAAACGCTTCGCTTCGTAATGCCGGGATGCCAGGTTCGATCCCAGCTGCGGGCAATGTGCCTTGCGTTGGTTTCGACAGTGGTATCAAGAAAGCCGACCGTCCAGAGGGCAATGGATGTAACTTGCCTAGAGAAACCTCACAACAGCCAGGGGCTGTTAGGGTTGGTTCTGCAACGTCCTGTAGAGGATACGCAACTTTTCACTTCTGAAGACAATGTCCGTGTTTGATATTGGTCGCAGAGCGTTGGTAAAAATATTGTGTTAAAACAGTGTTCTTTTATTGTTTATATTCACAGGCTTGCATTTCAAAATTTGATTGGCTTTATTGCATCTTTGTTAGATTTCTTGATTAATTCTTCCGTCTTCTGAAAAAAAGGCTCCCCAGATATGTAAAATCATTTGCCTGCTTTATGTGGTGTTCATCAACGGATATATATTAGCAAGTTAAATGTGATTCGCTCCTACAGGATGTAGTCTGAAAGAAAGATATTTAGCGTAAATGTTACTGCTGGTGTGCTGGCATAACCGTCTGCTTGATCTTCGACTGGCGGAGGAGGGGGGAGGACAGTTTCTCTTTGACAAGATCACCGGAAAGATGATAGAACCCAGTCTGCAGGGACCCTGTGTTCATGATGGGAAGCCTCTATTCAGTGTCAGCGAGGGTTACAGTACAACATGGTGTGTCATCCCTTCAAGTTGTTACACAGTTGTGTTTCATTCCTTTAAGTTGTTACACAGTTGTGTGTCATCCCTTCAAGTTATTACACAGTTGTGTGTCATCCCTTCAAGTTGTTACACAGTTGTGTGTCATCCCTTCAAGTTGTTACACAGTTGTGTGTCATCCCTTCAAGTTGTTACACAGTTGTGTGTCATCCCTTCAAGTTGTTACACATTTGTGTTTCATTTCTACAAGTTATTACACAGTTGTGTTTCATTCCCTAAAGTTATTACAGTGCGTTTCATCCCTTCAAGTTTTTACACAGTTGTGTTTCATTTCTTCAAGTTGTTACACAGTTGTGTTTCATTCCTTTAATTTGTTACACAGTTGTGTTTCATTTCTTCAAGTTGTTACACAGTTATCTGATTCCTTCAAGTTGTTTCACAGTTGTGTTTCATTATTACAAGTTGTTACACAGTTGTGTTTCATTCCTACAAGTTATTACACAGTTGTGTTTCATTCCTACAAGTTATTACACAGTTGTTTCATTCCTACAAGTTGTTACACAGTTGTGTTTTATTTCTTCAAGTTATTTTTCAGTTGTGTTTGATTCCCTCAAGATGTTACACAGGTGTACTTCACTCCTTCAAGTTGTTACAAAGTGTGCTTCATTCCTTCAAGTTGTTACACATTTGTATTTCATTCGTTAAAGTTGTTTTACATTCGTGTTTCATTCTTTCAAGCTGTTACAAAGTGTGCTTCATTCCTTCAAGTTGTTACACAGTTGTATTTCATTCCCTAAAGTTGTTATACACTCGGGTTTCATTCCTTCAAGTTGTTACAAAGTGTACTTCATTCCTTCAAGTTGTTGCACAGTTGTATTTTATTCCTTCAAGTTGTTATACACTCGTGTTTCATTCCTTCAAGTTGTTACAAAGTGTGCTTCATTCCTTCAAGTTGTTACACAGTTGTATTTCATTCTTTAAAGTTGTTATACACTCGTGTTTCATTCTTTCAAGTTGTTACAAAGTGTGCTTCATCCCTTCAAGTTGCTACACAGTTGTATTTTATTCCTTTAAGTTGTTATACACTCGTGTTTCATTCCTTCAAGTTGTTACAAAGTGTGCTTCCTTCCTTCAAGTTGTTACACAGTTGTATTTCATTCCTTAAAGTTGTTATACACTCGTGTTTTATTCCTTCAAGTTGTTACAACGTGTGTTTCATTCTTTCAACGTGTTACACAGTTGTGTTTCATTCCATCCGGTTGTGTTTCATTCAGTAACATTGTCTTAAAACTGTTTTTTGCTCCATTTTTTTTTTTTAATTATTGCTTACAAATTTTCTAGATAATGTTTAATATTTACTTTATTCGCCCATCACACGTGTTGCGTACCATTATGCTTATTCGGCGGTTGTGTTCGTTTGACAATATCTACGTTGGAAAAATTACCCACTACCGAGCAGACGTTGTTACACAGTTGTGTGTCATCCCTTCAAGTTGTTACACAGTTGTGTGTCATCCCTTCAAGTTGTTACACATTTGTGTTTCATTTCTACAAGTTATTACACAGTTGTGTTTCATTCCCTAAAGTTATTACAGTGCGTTTCATCCCTTCAAGTTGTTACACAGTTGTGTTTCATTTCTTCAAGTTGTTACACAGTTGTGTTTCATTCGTTCAAGTTGTCACACAGTTGTGTTTCATCCCTTCAAGTTGTTACACAGTTGTCTAATTCCTTCAAGTTGTTACACAGTTGTGTTTCATTCCTTAAAGTTATTACACAGTTGTTTTTCGTCCCTTTAAGTTGTTACACAGTTGTGTTTCTTTTCTTCAAGTTGTCACACAGTTGTGTTTCATTTCCTTCAAGTTGTTATTCAGTTGTGTTTGATTCCCTCAAGTTGTTACACAGATGTACTTCATTCCTTCAAGTTGTTACAAAGTGTGCTTCATTCCTTCAAGTTGTTACACATTTGTATTTCATTCCTTAAAGTTGTTTTACACATTCGTGTTTCATTCTTTCAAGCTTGTTACAAAGTGTGCTTCATTCCTTCAAGTTGTTACACAGTTGTATTTCATTCCCTAAAGTTGTTATACACTCGGGTTTCATTCCTTCAAGTTGTTACACAAGTGTACTTCATTCCTTCAAGTTGTTGCACAGTTGTATTTTATTCCTTCAAGTTGTTATACAGTCGTGTTTTCATTCCTTCAAGTTGTTACAAAGTGTCATTCATTCCTTTAAGTTGTTACACAGCTGTATTTTATTCCTTAAAGTTGTTATACACTTGTGTTTCATTCCTTCAAATTGTTACACAGTTGTATTTTATTCCTTAAAGTTGTTATACACTTGTGTTTCATTCCTTAAAGTTGTTATACACTTGTGTTTCATTCCTTCAAATTGTTATACAGTTGTGTCTGATTCTTTCAAGTTGTTACACAGTTGTATTTCATTCCTTAAAGTTGTTTTACACTCACATTGTTTCAGACCTTCAAGTTGTTTGCTTACAAATGTATAGCTTCCTTTAATTCAAGTTGTTACACAGAGTTGTATTTCTTATTCCTTAAAGTGTTGTTATACACTATCGTGTTTTATTCATTTCAAGTTGTTACAACGTGTGTTTTCATTCTTTCAACGTCATTTGTCGACAGTTGTGTTTCATTCACATCCGGTTGTGTTTCATGACTTCAGTTAACATTGTCTTAAAACTTTGTCGATTTTTTTTATCTCCACATTTTTTTCATTTGTCGAATTATTGCTTACAAATTTTTTCTAGATAATGTTTAATATTTACTTTATCACGCCCATCACAGTCGTGTTGATGACGTACCATTATGCTTACACGGCGGTCATTGTGTTCGTTTTATCACAATATCTACGTTGGAAAAATTACACACTACCGAGCAGTCGTTTGTACCGACTTAATTTATCACACACACCAACAGTCATTTGTCGATGACTTAATTTATCACACACACCAACAGTCATTTGTAGATGTATTATCACACACACCTACAGTCATTTGTAGATGACTTGATTTATCACACACCAACAGTCATCACCCGATGACACGGATTGGCACCTTCAACGGTCAGACAATCGATGTCACTACACACTGGACATTTCCTTATGTGCTCAGTCCTCCGATGCAGCAGCCACTACAAAGTACTTATACTCCCTGCTCCTATGAAAATTTTGTTTTAATGTCTCCTATCTTGATGTCGAAGACGGCAACGACATGCTTCCGCAGGCCTCAGTCGAGTTCATGTAATCCTGGTAATGTCGGAGATTCGTAACTATCTGCCTCTCTAGTCCGCATAGAGTTGACAGCAGCTCTGTCCGTGCGTCGTCCAGCATGCAGTGGTGAGGTACTAGCCAGCTCGGCTCATTAATTATCTTTGACTTTGATATGCCCATGTGTGTAGTTCCAGGTGGGTGATGGTGGGGTTAAGTTTTACTTCCGAGGTCTACCCAATAATGCTTGTTGCGATTTTCTGAAGCATGTTAGGGAGCTGATATAACTAATACACGTGTGGCTGCTCCTTCTGCTGCCCATGTGAGTGCTCTGAAAGCATCTAATATCTCCATGGTCATACTTGTACTTGTTGTCTGATATATGTCACTGTCCTCTTTTATAGTCCCTCCCTTTCCTTTGGGCTGCGTATGCCCATGGTGACCTTCACCTGCGTTTCACGGACTCACCTGGGTAGATGATGATGTCTGCAAGACGTGAATCTTGATCAGTGTCCTTATCTCGGCGTCTACGGCTACATGATTCTGGTTTCGGCAGTACCTCTCTGCGATGGGAGCGACGTTCTGCAGGGGACCTGCTACATGATTGTTGAGTTCAGTCAAGAATTGACATCACAGCACTCGGGACATTCCCCTGCTTGCTCCGTCCTCATCTTCAGCAGCCAGCGCAGAGTTCCAATACTGATGGTACCAGTCACAATCTGATTATATATTTGTCTTGCCTTTCGTCGGAATGTAGTGAGCCGGCCAGACAGCTACATAATAGTATTAAATAATTGTATGTTTTCCCACGTATTAGATGAAATTCTGACAAATAGTTCCAGGGATTATACAACATTAATTACATATAGTAGTTAGTAACAACACCTCTTTATATAACACACTGGAACACAGTGGCGCCGACACAAATAAAACACTTCGGAAAGAGGGTGTAAGGCGCTCTCATAATCTTTCTGTCGGAGTAGAGGGTAGATTTCTCCAAGTATAGATTTCTGGAAACGCAACCAACACACGAGGAAATGTGTAGGTTTGAAAATTTTAGACCGCTATGCTGTATATAATAGCTTTAACACAAATAGGGAATATTTATGGTTGGAAAACTAAAGACGCCTATCTGGTAGCCGTACACAGCTGCAGAACTACACGGGATACTACAGACAGCTGTTTTGCAGCAGTACCCCTGCGCCTGTTCTATTCTTGTCGGCGAGGATCCCACCTGAGAAACCTAATTATTTCTACACACATTCCAGCAACACAGAGCTGATTGCCTCTTTGGACGTGGAAGCCAAAAATAGCTGGATTCTTGAGCTGCTACCTCCACCTGGTGGGTACAGTGGGCTAGGTAACCACAACACCTCAGCTGTACTCGTTTCCCATAAACCTCAAGTCTAGAAGAAATGTGTAGATTCAAACTTAGCTAAACGGGTAGTAATCAAAGTTAGTTCTGAAGTGTTACTGTATCTTTGCTCAATTTAACATTTATTTGCTTCTAGCTAGGACTCTCTCCTTTTTTGCGTATAAGTATGTGGTGCAAACCTATTCGTTTTTAATCTCACTGTGTAAATATTAAAAACACGCTTTAAAACACATTATTAGGAGCCATCACTCAGTAAATTAACTTTTATTTCATAGCAACATAAAAGTCCTGCTTGTAACAAGTACACAGGGTGAAGGTGAACACTTATGTCATATACAATGCAGGTATAATATCAAGGTGTGCTACTTACGTATCGTGCTGTCCTGATTGCGGTGTGTAATTTAAACAACTCTGATGTTATTTAACATTAATCCAGTATTAACAGTGGAACATAACACTTCTTTCCGTGATTTTTCTCGCCCAGATTTAGATCAAAACAGGCGATTACTGTTTTAGAAGTGATAAGTTGGAGAAACGCAACACGGCGAAGTTTTCAGTCCGTGACTTGTGCTGCGATCTCTAGCATTGCTGAAGACTCGAGCCAACACTTGCGCTGCGGGTCCCCTCTCTTTACCCCTGCTCACGTTTTGGCGAATTCCGATAGGGTACCAATCGCACGGGAGTTAAGTGGAGCTTCTGAGACTTTGAGATGGTTTGCGAGAAAGAGAGGGGTTTCTCCGCCAAGTCCAAGGGGACGGGGCAACCAGCCTTGGAGATGCCAGTATTTCAACGAGGCCAGAGGCGTCTCAAATAGTCCCGTCTCTCTAGTTGTGAAAAACCCGTGTCTTCACATGTGGCACGTGCGCACAGTTGGTCAATGTTTAACTAGGAATTTCTATCAATATTGATTCTTAATCCTTCTAGCGTTGAAACACACAATTTGTATTTTTTATTAAACTTAACATCTTCTCGGGTTCTTTGGGGTCACATTCGACGGTATCAATAATTAGAAAACAGGATATACAGATCCGCATGACACAGTTAGTTTAATTAGTGGTGTGACTAAAGTAGTGGCAAAAACTGCAATGAGAAGAACGTGATGTGAGATTGAAGCACAGACTGAGTGGTCGAGGGAGGGGGAATGAGTTGAACAGTGTGGATTTGTTAAAGGAAAGAGGCAAACAACGAACGCTAAATTCATCTGAAGACATTTTGACAACATCAAAAAAGAAATTTTTGATTAAAATGAAAAGTGATTTATAAATTGTGATTTATATTTGTGCTCTTCCTGATTAGATCCCGGCATTAATAGTGCACGACACAAAGAAACCTAAACATTTATTGCAACGATTGTAGAATTTTTACAAACAGCAGTACGAACTAACAATCAATAAAGGGTGTTTCGATAGAGTGAACAAGGTGCCAGACACAGCTGTAGGTACTCAGATTTCTCAGACAGGTAATACTGAGGTATTAATCAGATATGTCAGATAGTGAGAATAACCTAAACAAATATCGATTTAATTGTAACAGAAATTGTCGACAAACGTCTAGGTTTGAACAGCCCATAAAGTAATGGAAAGTGCACACACACACAAAATGCATAATGACCTCAAGAATAGAACAGCAAATTGATTGATTGACGTTCAACACCACAAGGACATGACACCGAGCGATAAACACCCGGTGACACGACGAGCCACCATTCGGATGAGGATCACAAGGGGACAGGCCGTTTAACCCATTGGTTGGTTTCAATTAAGGCCGCTGGCAACAGCCTTAATAGAGGGGCTTTGAAACAATAACAACTTGCCTCCAAAATTGGGACGCATTAAGCTAATCTAAACATTAAAAAAAAATGGGTCCAGTCTGATGGAAGTCGATGCGTTTAAGTATTTAGGCGTCTAAATATGAGCAGACGGAAGACAAATTGGTAAAGTTAAATGTAGAATAGGTAAAGAAACATCATTATTTAAGGTATACAAAATATTCTATGCAGTATGGCATTTGTCAACTGAGACGAGAGAGTAATTCGAATATATATATTTATATATGTCGGTGTCTGTGGCTTAGGCGTTGCGAACGAGCTTCGTAACGCCGGGGTGCCGGGTTCGATCCCAGCTGCGGGCCTTGCGCCTTGCGTTGGTTTCGACAGTGGTATCGAGAAGCCGACCGTCTAGGAAGCAATGGCAAACTATTGGACGTAAATTTGCCTAGAAAAACCACAACAGTAAAAAAATTGCTGGGGTTGGTTCTGCAACGTCCTGTAAAGGATAACTAACTAACTTATATATATATATATATATATATATATATATATATATATATAGAGAGAGAGAGAGAGAGAGAGAGAGAGAGAGAGAGAGAGAGAGAGATAAAGAAAGAGAGAGAGAGAGAGAAAACTAACTAATCCTGGTGTATAGAAGCAAATAGTGGGAGATTATATGTTAGCTTCAGTGACGTGGTTTAATGAGATAGTGATGGATGCACTATGGAGTTGACCAAGCGTAGTGAATGTGTCTTTAAAGAGACTAACTTACAAAGAGTTAGCAGCAGCGAATGCGGCCAGTCTGCCATTCTATGGCTTATCATGAAAGGAAAAGGCCGGAGTACGTAGTAACAAACATTAGGAAAGGTGTCAGGAAAGAGAGATATATGGAAAATAGAGAGAAGACGTTGGACAGTGTGGCTTAATGGTATGGAGAAACACTTGTATTAAACCTATGATTGACAGTATGTGTGACAGAACGCTGAAGATATCATGATGCAGTTCGGCGAACGACTTCGACTTTAACATTAACGTTTCAAATGTAGTTTGCATGTGTATTAACAGATGACTCCTTTCCAAACTTAGCTTAAATGTTTGTTACGTAAACAAATATCTTGTTTTCAACCTTCATTGACATTTAACTGTAATACTGCGTCACAGTGTCGGACGTAATTTCTGTCCCAGGGTTCTTCTCATCCAGGTGGTGACTCATTGTGTCACCGGGTGTTTATGGCTCGAAGTAATGTCCTGGTGGAACTGAGCATCATCATCATCAAACTTCATTTACTGGTGTGTTATTTAAACAAATGACTCGTTTAAACGTTTGGTAAATAAGCACAACTTGTTTGCAAACTTCATTTAACGTGTGTTCAGTAAGCAAATGCCTTGATTGCAAACTACATTTAACGTGTGTTCAGTAAGCAAAGCTTCTTTCCAAACTTTATCTAACGTGTGTTCAGGAAACAAAGCGTGTTTGCAAACATCATTTACACGTGTATACAGTAAGCAAAGCGTGTTTGCAAACATCATTTGCACGTGTTTTTAGTAAGCAAAGCGTGTTTGCAAACTTTATTTACTTGTGTGTTTAGTAAGCAAAGCTTCATTTACTTCATTTACACTTGTGTTCAGTAAGCAAAGCTTGTTAGCAAACTTCATTCACACGTATGTTCAGTAAGCAAATGTCTTTGGCGAAGTTGTAGTTCTCCGAACTACTATCAAGAAAGGGTGAGTGGGGGGGAGGGGGGGGGTTATTTTTTCCTTGCAGTTTTAGCCAACGTTTAGCTGAAAATCAGTCGAGGCTAGAAATGTATTGTATAATAGAGGTCACACATTTTGACGATCCCCACAAGAATGAGGTGGCGGCTAGGCAATTTGATATCCGCCCGCGACGCCAGCGGCGCCAAGAGAAGTTGCCGGGGCCAGAGAATGCCACAACTCCAATGTGAAATCGATGAGCTTTATTTACTGAGGGTCCAAGGGTGAGCAGAATTACGCCTCAAGAAAAACAACCCATTACCACCTAGTCCTCCCTGCATGGACGTATTTCCCCCATCCAATCACCTGAGATATATGGGCTGTTTCTTGTTCCATCAGCCATCGTATTCCCAGTCGTCAGTTTCCCAGTCTTCCGTCTTGTTATCACAGACAGCTCATTTAAACGTTTTATTATTTAAATCTCGCTAGCGTGAAGGGATATGCACACAACACAATGAACAGTGTAATCATCAGAAAAAGCCAGTAAATAATAATGGAGTCTCCTCTCTCTCTCTCTCTCTCTCTCTCTCTCTCTCACACACACACACACACACACTCTCTCTCTCTCTCTCTCTCTCTCTCTCTCTCTCTCTCTCTCTCTCTCTCTCTCTCTCTCTCTCTCTCTCTCTCTCTCTCTCTCTCTCTCTCTCTCTGCGAAACCCCACTCAGACATATCTATTTGGGCAGCCATATAGACAGTGTTGCGTACTTTCCCACCTACTTTTACCTGTGAATTTGTCCTTTGTGCCTGAATTTTGCAGACTACACACATTTTGCAGAACAAACATATATCAAGTGATACCAAAAGAGCACTATTTCATACATTATTTTACCAGCATTGTCTTCTTCTACTTCTTCTTCTTCACTTCCTCTTTTACCGCTGTGGGTGTCGAGGAAGATATAAGGTTCTGTCTCTAGCTCTTCTGGCCGCCTCGACCATAGGCACATCGTGCTGTTGTAGAGTTTCTCTGATGTTATCCATTCATATTGTTCTTGGTCTACCTCGTGCTCTATGTCCTTTTTCTCTTTCCATGTATGCTTTGTGTTACCAGTACCAAATGTATACATGTACAATTCAAAACAACAGAAATGTCCACGGCAAATCCTAAATGTAACTAGAAGAGACGGAATCAGAAATAACGATATCGAGAAAGAAGTTCAGACCTAACCAGTATTAAACTACACAAAGAGACAACCGATCAAATGGTTTGGACATGTGTCAAGATTACCACTAGACAAGGCCCCACAGAGAGCCCTAGCACTAAGACATAATGGAAGTAGAGCCAGAGATCGACCACGCAAATGATGGCTAGATGGACTATCCGAGGCCATAAATACCAGTATCTACGTGGCACATACCAAGAGTTGCACCTCATGCCTCTTCAAAATGATGATGCTAAAAGGCAAAACAATATTAGAGAAGAAGAAGAAAGAAAAGGAGATACACAAAAGAGAGGCTTTCATGCAATAAGAAAGACTGCACACCCCACGAAATGAAACCTGATACTAAACTCTGAATATTTAACTCTAACATTACATTAGTAGTACTGTGTGAGGCACAAACATGGAGAATGAATAAAAGCATAACCACTAGACTCCAACTCATTATGATATGGTGTCTGTGCTAGGGTATATACATTTCAATTACGCTATTTCTTTTTTCCATGGCGTGCATCTCACACTGTGTCCTTCCATATTTTAAACATAATTCTTTCCCTGTGTTTTCCCTCCCTGTATTTCTCTGTCCTTATCTATTCCAGTATAATCGCATTCTAGTTATATTATTCTCTTGTTTTTTTTTTTTTTTCTGAACGTGTGTCATATCTAACATCTTTCTTCATCCTGCGACTTATCGTTATATGTTTATTTCTCTCCAAAAGTTGCACATCAGTGATTCTGTCAAACTATTGAATTCCTTATATTCTGTGGCTAGCCACATTCAAATTGCTCTTCAAAGACTAAAACAACTGAATAAATTATGGAATTGTACAGATAGAATTACAAAGGTCAGATTTTTAAGAGCATGCATCTTTCCCATTGCAACATACGCCTGTGAGACCTGGACACTTACTAAACAAGCGGAACAGCGCATAAATGCATTTGAATATAAATGTTACAGACAGGTTCTAAGAATATCTTGGGTAAAGAAAAGAACAAATGCATCCATACTTCAAGAGCTGAATATTGAAGAGGGTTGGCTAGTAAAGACAATAAAACAAAGAAAATTGAAATATTTTGGTCACTTGAAACGTCATGGAAGTCTAGAGAGAACAATAATGGAGGGGTATATGCCTGGGAAGAGAGGAAGAGGAAGGCCAAGGAGAAGATGGGTGCAGGATGTGGCAGATGATCTCCAGATGGGTGTATCAGACGCAGGACATCTTGCTCAGGATAGGAAGGTTTTCCGGAGGGTTGTTATGGCAGCGAGGTTCCGCGAGGGACATGCTACTGAATGAATGAATGAGCCACATTCATGAATGCAAAAAAATTAAGCAGTGGAACAAAAGGAGGGAAAACGAAATGTTACTTGGCAACACAGAAGTGTATACATAGTCACTAATCAAACAGTATACAAATGACAACAGTTCAGATAGGAACATTTATATAGAACTATGTTTAATGTGTTATACTAGGGGTTTTCTTCTTTTACTTTGCGTTGACCGGCTGTAATCTCGGGAGGAAAGTTTTGGTTGTTCTTCCACCTCTATACTTTAATATTATTTTTATCAATGAGCATTGTTGCTACATCTGGCTCATATGCCTGGGCAATTCCAACTTTGATCAGAGATGATAAATGTTAATCACGCAGCCTTGTTCTCTGAGAGTTTGTTAATTTAATGAAGGAAAATAACTGTTCACATACATCAGTAGAACCGAACATTGTCATAATCCTGGTGGAAAATTTTCTGAAGTTTTAAAACTGTTTCAGGAAAGTATGAAATGAAACAAGCTATCTCCACTTCAAGATAGTTTGCTCGGAGTGAAGAATTCAACCGCATTTTCAATAGTTCTGTCTGCAGGTTTTATTCTGCTTTGGAAGCGTCAAAGATGAATGGTGCTGAGAATAATGCAGTGGTGTTCAACAGATGAGTAATCACGAAATCGTTCCTGAAATTCTTGTGAGAATTCTAGGTTACTGGCAAACATAACAAAGCTAAGCACAGTTCTGGCAGTGTTTTGCTCTTTGTACTTAGGAAACTTACAAAACTGTCATTGGATAACTGTGGCTTCCGTCAGTTTTGTTTTGTTTTAAAGGACTTGATGTCATCATACCACCAAGTGATGAGTTTGTACATTTACATTTTAATTGTAAATTAAGATCAGTTGAGTGTGCAGTAATGTCCACAGCAAAAGCCAGATCCCGAAGCCAGTCAGCTTTCCTCTTCTATAACATAATGATTTCTTGTCTTAACAAATAAAGTTTCTTCGGCACTTTGTGACATGACGTGACAACCAGCAGACTTCTGTGTAGAAAGAAAGATCGGTAGCCTGATTATCCATATTTTCCAACAACTGAATTAACGGTTGTTCAGAACACGGCCTCGGATATAGTGTACTCTTTCTGTGATCAAACTATACACTAGTTCCATTTCAAAATCTGTGAATATAAATTGTGTAACACGGCAGCAACACAATTAACACAAAGAATGAGCCAACCAAATTCACAACACCGTCGGTAGATAAGCATGCACCCTTACTCAAAACCAAACCAATGTCATGAAGAAACCTGCTCAAATTTCTCAAAGATGTCCTGAAGTGTTAAAATGTCCTCCATGGGGATAAGTTCAATCAGTTTTTCATAAGTAGTACAGTCCCTGTCACTAGAAAGTAAATTCTAGTCAACCTGTGTTTACTTCGTGCGGGCCGCAGTTGTGCGTTCAAAGGGCCGCATGTTTGACGTGCCTGGTCTACACAATTACAATCAACTTAAGTCTCCGTTATTAAGTTTTGCTTAATAACATGCGGCCATTTAAACGTTGATTAATTCATTTTTCATCCTTTGTGTGCAGTTAGACATCACATAGAGCTCGCATTGGACCCCCTTCCCTCCGCTCAATTAGATGCAACTCTCTCGATTTCTGACATAGAGTCCAGCCTAGCATAAACATACATCTTATAACTATTTAACTTTATGGACTGGGTCTCTAGAATTACGACTGTATTACAGAATAATAAAACAAATAATTACAAACTAGAAAAAAAAAAATTACATACTCAGTCATTATCATTAAGTGTCATCCACACATTGAAGGCCGCCTGCAATGAATCTTAAGAAACCTTTGGCCCGACAATGGCATCCTAGCAACAGTAAATGGACCTCTAAGTGAAGCAGTGCATCGAGCCCTTTCTTGACAACTACACATAGCGACCGGTGCATCGAGCCCTTCCTTGACAACTACACATAGCAATCGGTGCATCGAGCCCTTCCTTGACAACTACACATAGCGACCGCAGCATCGAGCCCTTTCTTGACAACAACTCCTGACAATCAGTGCATCTAGTCCTTTCTTTGAATCTACACATGGCAATAAGTTCATCGAGCCCTTTCTTTGTAACTACACATGGCAATCAGTGCATCGAGCCCTTTCTTTGTAACTACACATGGCAATCAGTTCATCGAGCCCTTTCTTTGTAACTACACATAGCAATCAGTGCATCGAGCCCTTTCTTTGTAACTACACATGGCAATCAGTTCATCGAGCCCTTTCTTTGTAACTACACATGGCAATCAGTGCATCGAGCCCTTTCTTTGTATCTACACATGGCAATTAGTGCATCGAGACACATGGCAATTAGTGCATCGAGCCCTTTCTTCACAACTACACATGGCAATCAGTGTATCGAGCCCTTTCTTTGTAACTACACATGGCAATCAGTGCATCGAGCCCTTTCTTTACAACTACACATGGCAATCAGTGCATCGAGCCCTTTCTTTGTAACTACACATGGCAATCAGTGCATCGAGCCCTTTCTTTGTAACTACACATGGCAATAGGTGCATCGAGCCCTTTCTTCACAACTACACATGACAATCAGTGCATCGAACCCTTTCTTCACAACTACACATGACAATCAGTGCATCGAACCCTTTCTTCACAACTACACATGACAATCAGTGCATCGAACCCTTTCTTCACAACTACACATGACAATCAGTGCATCGAGCCTTTTCTTCACAACTACTCATGTTAGATTGTGGTCTGTGTGCAAATTTGCAGGCTTGTGTGCAGGGCTGTGGCGCAAAGAAACACTAGTTGGCCCTTAGCATCCTTGCTTATTTTTATGGGGATTCAGAAGAGATCAGGGGATCTACGCCTTACAATAATAAGAACAGCAAAAACAACAATCTATTGAATGGCAAAACGTAAATAACAATAATTTTGGTAAAAAAATAATGTATGCATAAATAAAAACATAAAACGATAACTCGATCTCAAACGTGGTTTGGGGTCGGGCAGCTTAACCTCTACAAACTGGAAAGGGGAGGGGGCCAGGTTGTTGAGATCCCCTTAATGTGTGTGTGGAGAGGGCCTGCTCTTGGGACCCGGGTAACTACACGGCATAACCGTGTAGTGAGATGACACTCTAGCCTGTGTCCTAATGGGGACATTTCTCCCAAGCCATCGCTTGATGCTGTCCACCGACAAGTAAGGTTGAATTCTGGAGAACATGATCATGTAGCAAATCCTTTCCCAAAACCTGCTCTTTTTGCTTGGTCAGCTAGCTGTCACAGACCTCTGATCTATCCTGATGGTACGTAGCTCGCTGTATGACCTGTGACAGACAATCTATCCTATAACGCAATAAAACGAACACCCACAGAGCACACACAACAATCTTTACAGCAAAGTACAGACTAACATGAGACAGTTGACGTCCGAAGATGCGGATCCCCTTACCAGAAACGCAGGCCATGATGGCTTTACAAATCATTGTGCACGCCCTCCTGTCCCCATAGGTAATACTCAGGTCCAAATCCACACTGCTCGGGATAAGCTCTTGTCCTATGCCACTGAACTCCACCAGGATCGTGCAGTGATGTAACGTGTGGGGAACAGTGTGCAGTGGATAGACAATATCAAAACAGCCAGTCCAAAACCAACCCTAGCTACTAAAATACTTTAACCCTACTTAGGTGACACATTATACAGAATACTATTTCCGTCAAACGCTACAAAACACAGAAGGACTACGATACACTAGTGAAACACATTATCACAAACTATCGGTCACTAGAAAATATCACTATAACACGCTAGGATTCTAAATCGTCACTCTATCAAATGTCTCTTGTCTCTCGTCTAATATCCGACTCCAGACTCCTCTGTCCCAATCTTCTCCCGTCGTTTTTCCACAGCCCAACAGCTCACCCGAGTCCATGCAGAAGTCGTGGGTACTCAAGTTGAGCGTTCAATTCAACCACGCTTTATCGCTGTCGTAAATTCATCGCGAGAACTGTGGTTGCCATCGCTCATCCCAGTACACCCACGGACCGTCATGATATCACTGTGCTGATATGTATCACCTATCCGTCAGGCTCGTACAAACAATAGACCGTCTCTATTCTACACCATCCCATAGCTGCACACACCAGTCTCTGACACTAGTATTATTCATGTTTCTGAATTAGTTTACCATGTTTTAGAGACACTTAGGCATAACTGTAAAACAACCTTTTATGTTACAGCATTTTATTACAGGAAAACATTGCACAAAGTAAAAAACATCCAGAGTTATAATTTAAAAAAATACGAAAATTAACGAACGCTGCCAACAACAAATGCTTCAACTATTCTTTAAAAACCAAGAGAAAGTGAGGAAAACACGAGAAACGTTTGCGATTTCAATGAACTACAAGAATAACGATTTTGTAATATTCACAACGACGCATGCTCACGGGGACCGATCCCAGATGGAGAACGCAACAACTCAATAACACCAGAGGCCGTCCACTCACAGCTTGTCACAAGTGTCGCATTCTATAAAACTGTGCTGAACTTGTCTTTCAGTGATTACATTTTACGTCTCAAAACCTGCGAATATTTCAAGCAAACACAAAACCTAGGAAAATAATTAGAAAACGGCATCAATCCTCTCAAAGAATCGTGGGGAAGATCTGTTTTTACATTGTTACAGTAAATGGATGCCAGATGTCCATACAAGGCTTTTAAAATCATTTCTATACTTTGTCAAAGACACCTTGGCGCGCCGCCAATGGAAAACATGAGGACGTGGGCCGCCTAAATCTGTATAATTACGCTACACTAATTATTATCGTTGCGCAATAAACAAGGCTTAAAACCTGTGGGACGCAGCCTCCAGAAATATGTATAACCAATCATTTCTCTCTCTCTCTCTATCTCTCTATCTCTCACTCTGTCTCTCTCTCTCTCTCTCTATCTCTGCGTGCGCGCGCGTGTGTGTGTGTCCTGTATTTTTCCTCTATGTGTCTATCTCCTTGTATGTTGTCCGGTTTGTGTGGGTGGTGTAGTGTGAGCGCTTGTGCGTGAGTGTTTGTGTGTGCGTCAATAGTCCAGTAGCACCTTGGACGCCTGGCACCGGCTATCCTTCGGATAACGGCCACATATTATGGCAGCCAAAAACACACCCTGACAGGGCCTCAGTCACATGTAAATTGCGGACTTCTGGCGACTTAAATCGCAGACCGGCGACTATACTGCCACCGCCGAGAGTATCTCCCGCGCCGCAAATCACGGTGCGGAACGGGGCTTAACTAGATTACTGGGACCTACGAGCAAAGCTGCACGAGATGCGGAAGCTGCTGCTCGTGAGTCCTAGCCATCTAGCTTAGCCCCGTTCTGCGCCGCAAGTTGCGGCGCGGGAGATACTCTTGGCGGGGATGGTATAGTCGCTGGAAGTCCGCAATTTACATGCGACTGAGGCCCTGTTTTTAGCCGCCATATTATGTGGCCGTTATTCGGAGGATAGCCTTGGCACCTACAACAGTCCAACCCAACCCACATTAGTGAACGTAAAGAAACATGGCATCCCTGGATTTCGCTCAGCCTAACAACAGTACATGAAGAAACATGAAGCAGAAACCAACTCATGTTTTTATTAGAGCAATTAATGTGGAGGTTTCCGTGAGTACTAGCGAGCAAGAAAAATCCACCGTGCGCGTACTCTTCTGAATTTACAGCCTAATCTTTTATTATCATTACAGGCTGTTTATATTCTTTTGTTACCTTGGAAGATTTGATGAACATGAATTAGTCTGCGAGAAACATTCGCTTTGTCTTGTTTCCTTTTGTTGTATACATTTTATACACTGGGGACTGCAGACACCCTACGGCACGCGTGCCAAGCCTGGCACGTATCGTATAAAGATGTTCAGTGGCACACAGTGCCAACACTAGTGTTAATTATTTTTTTTAGCATTTGCCGGCCGTAAACTCCGGTGAAAGGTTCTGGTTGTTCATCCACTTCTAGACTTTGGACTTTCATCTAGACTTTGGTTCTGTTTCAGAACTTTGGTATTGTGTGAGTGTCCGTTTTTGCAGACGGCTGGTTCCTTGTCTCTGAGGCAAATGCACTCCAACTTCCAAAAAACGTCCTTAATTAGTTGCCTTGTACGCGATGCTTTTTGGGGGAAGCGAAACTGTTCTTTGTTTCACCTAGAATGGGGTGCACATTTCTTAACAGTGGTGGGACTAATTGTTTGTTTACCAGTTATTCAAATGCGACAGTGAGGGACATTTCATTTGATTTTCACTGGCACAAGAACGGGGCAAGTATGGGAAAACCCGATTGCGCGTGAGTTAAGACCTCGACTAAGACAAATGGCCCCGGAACTCACACAAGAATTAGGGCCCCGGAACCAACAAGAGAAACTATGTCTCCTGAACCCACGCGAAAAATTAGGGCCCCAGAACCCACATTAAGAACTAGGGCCCCAGAACCCACACGAACAACTATGGCCCTAGGACCCACACGAAGAATTAGGGTCAACTGAAACCAGTGCCAGAGGGGCATATGAAGTTAGACTAACATTTTGTGTGCACCAGTCACCATATTAATTGGTTTATGAAAGTATGATTCTAGCATCACAAGTAAGACGGTTAGCTTTACTTCCCAGGACTTTATCCTTTACCGAATTATGGCTGGGATAACATGTTAGCCAAGACCATTTAAAAAACATCCGACTTAAAGCGGATTCGAACCAAAAACCTTGGACCCTGGGTTGGAGAGTGTAGCCACTATGCCACTACAGTCGCCGTAAATTGAAGTACAGTATTTGATGGGTAGATATATCGGTGTGCATCACTGCTCGGAGATATTTCATGTTTTGTCACTAGAAGCGAAATTTCATTTATCTTAGTTGGTGCTTAACAAGTGGCTTGTGTAGACATGATGTTGGTTGTTAATGTATTTTCATCTGTGAACCACGCTGATTTTATGTTAAGTGAAATGAACAGATGTTCAGTGTGATCATTATAGTTCCAGTTGTTTGATTCAGATTAGGACTTGTGGTTAGTGTGTCTAGGTTTACCTGTTACTGCTGTCTAGACTGTACACGGAAAATATCCTGTCAAGGCTAAAACAAAATGGTTTTTAAGAAAGTCTGGCGTCATGACAAAGGATAACATCTAAATCTTATATGAAATGGTAGGTTGCAGATTGCTGTAACGACCAACCCACAAGGCATAACCATTAAGACGATCAGTGATACACATTTGGTGTTTTGTGCCTAGGTCCCTCAATTACCACGGACACTGAGCATTGTGCCAACCCTCCCCCACCCACAATGTAACTGTGAGGCACTGATATTCTACATAAACCAAGGATATACCGATGCTCACCTTGACAAATGTAGTCTCGTCACTATAGACACTATGGAGCCGCGATCGCTCAGTGGTTGTCATGACTGCCAGCCAGCCTTAATGTAGAAGATCCTGTAATCAGTGATGCACATTTTTTAACGAATGCTCGTGTGCACGCAGGCCCGGGTGCGTGTGCGTTGAGTGCACATTTAGAAACTACGTGCATTCCTTCAACTAATCTGATGTTATTTCAAATATGTCATTTTTTTCGCATTACATATATGTTTGTGTGCCCCGCCTTCACGTAGTTCCCATCAACAACCACTGTTTACATTTGGATAAGTCAATTTTAATCAACTATATTCTATATTTGTTACTTAAAATGTTTGTTGTTTGTTTGTTTGTTTGTTTTAGTATCCAGAAGCCTTGAGTTGTTAACCAGTAGGCTCGGTATTATGGATATCGCAACCTTTCGGCCTTGATTCCATTGTAAATACCGTAAATCTGGGAGAAATGTGGCTTTTCTGCCTACCCCCGGGGGTGAACCCGGACCACAAGGAGTTCGCCACCAGGTCACCGCGCAATCCGGTTCAGCTAACTACGCTAGAGAGCCGGGCTACTTAAAATGTAAAAAAATTATAATCTCAAAACTATATAAGAAGTTAGGGAAAAAACATTATGAAGGGAGCTTACTCTAATATTATGACCTACACTTTCAATATGTGTTACTTATTTGATCAACTATTTTAGTGAAATTCTTAGATAAATGTCACCTTTGTACGCTTTTACGCCTCTGATTATATATGACTGAATGTGTTTACATCTATCCTGCTTCTTCTTTAACATTTGTTATAGAGACAAGATTTTTTTTCATTTCCTAAATCCATCTTTTCATATTTCAATGCTTATTTGATGATTCTTTGTTCATTTCTCTCAGAAAGGAAACAATCATTTTATTCTTTTAAAAACCCACAGAAAAACACTGCTGCTGCCCCATGTAGTAAAAGACACCCTGTGCCAAAACATTTTAAGTAAGAGAATGTACCAAGTGATTTAAGGAATCTACAGAAAACAATCAATAACAAATCATGAATTATTTGTGACTGAATCAGTTGAACAATCCCTGACACTGCGTGGTAATTTGAAAAACAAAACTTGTATACATCAGTTTCAAAAACAATCCAACAAAGCTAGTAAGGAGTAGGGGAATTCCCTTGTCAAAGTCTTAAAGTCTCAGAGAATTGACTTCAGTGCACAGGTTTGTCATATGTGGCTTGGTCTCTCTGCACAGAACAGCCAGCCATCAGTCAAGGCTGTCACATAAGGCTTGAACTCTGAAGCTCCAGCAATAATCTTCAGAAATTGTCTCTCTCATGAACAGAATGTTGTTTGTGATTTGAACTCCATCTTCAGAGTGTGAGGCAAACAGCGTGACTACTTTGTCGCAGAGATCCTCCAATTCCCTATCAAATGAGGAGGATATCTCTTTCCTTCCTCCAGTCTATGGGCACATTTGGAAGTGCTGCAGTACCACATTAGCCCCCATCAAGTCAGTATATTGTGAAACTGTGGGAGTGGATGGTGGATTAAGCTTGTTGGCCGCCAGTAGATAAATGCTTCAGGATCTCAAGCTTCCTTACAGTGGGTAAAGGATAACAATATCTATGGTCACCACCATCTTCAAAGATTCTGGGTAAATCATGAATCAACAACTGACAGTTCAGAATAATGACATATCTACGATTTTCTTTATTGTATGAGATGATGGGCCATAAACTACCCACAATTATCCGCAAGGCACCTAGTGATGATAAATACAACAAGGAAATATCAGTGTTGCATGTGAATGTACAATTAATGTTTATTAGTTTCTGTACATGAGTATACTTCAATGGCACACATTTATAAATCTTACTAGTAAATTGGACAAAAGCAGTTTTACATTTATAAATCAAAACATCCACAATTTGAGCTGTTTTCACATAAATTTAGATAAATTCTTGTCATTACAACAATGGATGTGAGCCAAAAGCCATGCTGAAATCACAGAAGAAAAAATAAATTTTAAAATTAAATCTTACAGAAAAATTCTCAACTTACAGTAGATTCAGAGAAACTGTACTGAGATTCTTCAAGAAACTGTACCAAGATTCTTTAAGAAACTGTACCAAGATTCTTTAAGAAACTGTACCGAGATTCTTTAAGAAACTGTACCGAGATTCTTTCAGAAACTGTACCGAGATTCTTTCAGAAACTGTACCGAGATTCTTTCAGAAATTGTACCGAGATTCTTTAAGAAACTGTACCCAGATTCTTTAAGAAACTGTACTGAGATTCTATAAGATCTAAACATCAAATGAAAACGCTCACAAACAGCATCAACTGAAATACTTTAGAAATTTTCAATGCTACAGAAGTTGAGAAATAATGATAATAAAGAGCTTGGAGAGGCAGGAGAAGAGGCAGGAGGTTAGCCAACCCTAAAGGACACAGGTACTTAGGGCATGACAATGCATGAGCCTGGGATAATCACAAGGGATCAACCGTCTTTATAGAAAGGGGGCATTATGGGACACTGTAAATTACGCTTGCTGATGATGATGATGATGATGATGATTACTGAAATACAGGGGAAGATAATACTGCAGGTTACCTATGTAATTGTGGTACCAACATCACAGCAAACAGGATATCCCATAGTTGCTCCTCCTGTGTCAACTAAAAGCACACAGAATGTCCATCACTGATCCTTGTTTCAAATAAAATGTTCACACAGACTGCAGTTTCAGCAAATCCAAAAGCATACAAACACATTCAATGCATAAGGCAAGGTAACCACATAAACAAAATCCAACACTAGAAATACAATTCATCATCGATGGAAGCAGCAATTACAACAAATCAGTAGCTGCACAAGCAGTTAATCTCATGAGGCACCACTAGTTCTGTGACAACAGGCCACTCGCCATTTTCCTAATTACAACACAAACCAAGCTAGGCACAGCAGAAGAGCATTCCAAATCTGCAGCTCACGGTGTTGTGCCATGCACTCAACTTAGTAGCTAGGTGACAGAACTATGTCCTTTCAGTGTACATATGGAGGAAAATGTAATGGCTAACTATTGTCAGAAGTAAACACTTGCCACAAATACAGTAAACTCACCTATCCCCCATACTGACTGGAAATCTATAATGCTGCAGTTAAGTGGAAAACCATTGCTCCATAATACAAAGATGAAAAAGTTGGTTTAGGTTTGTGGCAAGATTGTTGGGGATTATACCACATCTAATTAACATGAAAATACTATACAGAATGAGGTATTCACTTCTGTCCTGAAATAAATTTTTTTTCTTCTTCTTCTCAATGTTCTTTTTTCCAGCAGATGCCTGATCTAAAGCAGAGATCAGATATCTTGACTCTCCATGTCTCTCTAGCACCTGATATTCTGACGATAATGTTGATTTTGCTTATACTAGTATTTCTGTACCCATTAAGATTTATCTCTGTATCTTTTGACCTCTCTTGCTTGGTATTTTTCCCATGTAAGGTTACTTTCTCTCTTCCACATCAACTGTTTAAACAATAAACATGTGACAGCAAAAAACCCTTTCCATGCCAGTGGCACATCAGCAATATGATGCTAGACTCCATTTTTAACAGACCAACCGGCACTCAGTGGCTGATGTGGCCAACATCCTGGAGCATGCCTTTACTTCCCAAGACTTTTAATTTGTACCCATTTCATGCTGGGAATCAAGGTTAATGTTGAAACATATCTGACTTGATTTGTATTCCAACCAAAGATCTTCGGACTAACAGGCAAGCCTCTAGCAATTCAATCCCGTTATCTCCTTGTGAGAAGCAATTTGTCATTATTTTAAGCCCTACTCTGGCTCTTGCCAGGGGCCGCAATATAGCCCGACCATAAATATTGGTCTAATGGCTGAACATGGTTTCTGGGACCTCTCCACGGTGATCCTCATCCGCATGGTGGCACTTTGTTTCATCGGGTGTTTATCGCTTGTGTGATGACCTGGTGGGGTAAAAATCTACTACTGCTACTAAAAGCCTCTAGCTGCAACGCCATCCCTGGCTCCCATCTGTTGAAATGCCTTAAAAATTAACTATCTTTTCTGTATGATGTTGATAAACAGCCTTTAACACCTGCAACTCTCTGTACCTCAGTGTTTATCTTTCCTCTGTCTGCAGTATTCTTCTTCTTCTTCACGTTCACTGGCTGTAACATCAAGAGAAAGTCCTGGTTGTTCATCCACCTCAGGACTAAATCTGGTTCCAGAACCTCAGGGCTGCGTGCACATCTGTTTTACATATCTGACTTCTCTGTAAGCAGATTGTTGGTTCCTTGCTTCTCAGGCAGATGGCTCCAACTTTGAAGGAAGCACCCAATTAGTTGACTCTTATGACATGCTTGTTGGGGAGGCAGTGAGTCTATTGTTGTTTTCCCCACAGTGGGGCACCAGAGCCCACACAAGGGCACAGTATTCTAATTCTCTTAAACATCCATACTGCAACTGTCATTAGTTTCTTTACCATTTTATTATTCTCTGTTAGACGTTTCCATTGACACAGAAGAACTGGTAAGAAACAAGCTTTCAGCAATCAGATTCTTATTTCTGTCGTGATTTTTATATTAATCATGTTTTTTTTTTTTTTTAATTTTATTATTATTATGTGGTAAACCTGTTTTTTTCTGTGTCACTTTTTCTCTAGATCTGACTGTGGCTTAGAAACAGTAACTGGTTGACCTGTTTGACTGTTACATATTTACTACAGATGGAGAAATGTGGAAGGTGTGTTTCTTTTCAAACTATCATGCATTAAGTTTTGCTAGTGTTTGCTAGGGTTTAATAATTCATTATTTCTGCTCTCCTTCAATGTCTAGTTTGAAAATGGAGGTGGAGACAGACATAGCTGCCTTGCACTGGTTTGAAAATCCAGGGTATACCGGTGTGTTTGGAAATAAGCAGGCAGATAGACGAGTCGGTTCTGCATCACTTGGTGGTGAATCGATGTATGACAAGCTAGATGTTTTGAGGGCTCTTTAGAAGCGAGTGAATAGTGCAGAGGCACAAACAGATCATTACGGTCTGAGGGGAACGAGCTGCATGGAGTTACCAGGAGACCTGGCTGACGCTCAACACTCAAGGGAAGGGCGAGGTGGATATACAATCAGACAGTAATTTGCGCCATCTGAATTTGAACTCTTTAATGGCTGCTGAAGATGGGGATGGAACTCTTATGGGGGTGTCCTGAGCGCTGTGATGAATTCAGCATTCAACATTTTACATTCCTATAAAATGGTTTGTGGACCACTTCAGACTGCTATCAAAACTGTCGCTGGCACATAAGAGAATGTCTAAATGTTTGCCTTTAACATTAATTCCTTCAAAATGTTTAAAGTTTCTAAGTATATTTTTCACTGTACACGTTGACACGATTTAAACACAGTCCAGTGAAACTTCTCAGTTAAATGTTCTGAACTCAATTCTCCTCCACATCTAATGGAAGCGATCCCATGTTAACTATGAATGTTATTTATCCTTTTACATCTACAAACAGTGTGATTGTATTTTCAGTGATGAGTATTAACAGAAAGCTCAAAGAAACACAAATCAAGAGTTTAAATAGAATGTCATAGAACACTGTACATCAGATTGAGAGATACTGAGCATGAGAAATCCTGATCAAAGGTTGTTCATTTCCTTCTTCTTTGTTCACAAGCTGTAAGCCCTGGTGGAAAGTCCTGGCTGTTCGTCAATTTGGAATTTGGCTTTGTGCTAGGGCCTGAGTTTTGTGTGTACCTCCGCTTTACTGGCTTGTGTGTTGGTTGTTCTTTGCTGCTCTGGCAGATGAATTCCCACTTTGAAATAATCTCCAGTTAGTTGACGCCTACAACATGCTTGCTGAGGAGTCAGTGGATCTATTCTCATTTTCTTAACAATGGGGCCCCAGAACCCAGACGTGAATCATCTCCTTCTGACTCACTCTCTGAAGAAACGCCTCTGTTGAAAGCAACCGTAGCTTTAGGATTGCACTCAACACCTCTTGGATTCATTGGATCGTGTCCACAATTACCAGCACCTTCAAAACCAGTGAAGCTTTGTCTACTGTTATTGTCAGAGCACAATAAAGTCCCACACTGCTGGCATTCTCTGTCAGACTCATGGCTCTTCTCTCCTTCAGTGTCACAGTTACTATTGTCTTCTGGGATGCTATTATCCAAACTATTGTTCACCTTTACCTTCTTTCCTGAGTTTCCCGCCCTCCATTCACTGGAAAAGTCACCACTGTGTGTTACACCACTGTGTGTTTCACCACTGTGTGTGTCACCACTGTGTGTTTCACCACTGTTTGTTTCACCACTGGTTGTGGCAGAAGACGATGAGCTGCTGCTCTTGTTGTTAAAATTGAAAGAAAAACCTTTCCTCTGGAAAACAGCTTCCTGTTGGTCACAGTCTGAGTTTGACCCCTGACCTCTTCCACTTCCATGAGTTTCCTCACCATCAGTGTCAGTGGTCTCATTTTCTTCATGAAAACTACAATCATTTTCTTTATTATTATCAGAAGGAGAACCATTTTCATTATCGCTATTGGAACCATGGCCATTTTCGATGTCCTGCGTAACGTTTGAGAAAGTGCCAGGTAAAACACTAGTCGGAAGTGAACCTTTATTTGAATCTGAGCCTGTGACAGTGCCCCCACTAGATGATCTGCTGCTGTCCTTACATGACAAGCCATCAACATTAGCATGTCTGCTGTCCGTCTCAGTGCCTCTTCCACTGTCATTTAAACTGCTGAAAGAAAGCTGATCACTGGAAGTGGTCAGCTTTACCACTTCAGAATCACTGATGCTTTTCGATGGATGTGGGACAGTCTGAAATAAAAAAATATTAAAAAAAATAAGAAAACATTATTTCATCAATAAAAGTTTATGTTAACTACTATTTAGTTAATTGCTTTACATGACATTGCAGAACCAACCCCAGCATGTGCTGGTTGTTTGTGGTTTTACTAGACAGTTTTATATTTGGTAGTTTGCCATTGTCCTCGGAATGGCAGATGGAATCAAACCAGGTATTTCAGAACTATGAAGCATGTTTGCAATGCCTAACCACTGAGGTAAACTAGTATAGTACATTTAAAACATATACCTTCATACTTAATTTATTATCTCCAGAATGTTCTTGCATACATGTTCAATGTCATTGCGATTATATAATTTACAATTAGTTCTTGCACAGACGTTCAATGTTATTGTGATTATATAATTTGCAATTAGTTCTTGCACACACATTCAATGGTGTTGCAGTTATATAATTTACAATTAGTTCTTGCACACACATTCAATGGTGTTGCAGTTATATAATTTACAATTAGTTCTTGCACACACATTCAATGGCGTTGCGGTTATATAATTTACAATTAGTTCTTGCACACACGTTCAATGTCCTTGTGATTATATAATTTACAATTAGTTCTTGCACACACGTTTAATGGCATTGCGGTTATATAATTTATAATTAGTTCTTGCACACACCTTCAATGTCATTGTGATTATATAATTTACAATTAGTTCTTGCACACACGTTTAATGGCATTGCGGTAATGTAATTTAAGATTAGTTCTTGCACATACATTCAATAGCATTGCGGTAATGTAATTTAAGATTAGTTCTTGCACACAGGTTCAATGTCATTGTGATTATATAATTTACAATTAGTTCTTGCACATACATTCAATAGTATTGCGGTAATGTAATTTAAGATTAGTTCTTGCACACAGGTTCAATGTGGTCACGATATAATTTACAATATGTGGTTACAGGAGATTCTGACAGAAACATATTTTCGCTCTAAATATTTAGAATGAAAAGAGAGTTGCTGAATGAAATTTAAGAGAGAAAAGAGAGTGAGAGAGAGAGATAGACAGACAGACAGACAGACAGACAGACAGACAGACAGACAGACAGACAGACAGACAGACAGACAGACAGAGAGAAAGATGTTAGATATTTTGGCCATATCAAAAGACATAACACTCTTATTAAAAAACCATAATGAGGGGAAAAGTTGCAAGCAAGCGAGCATGAGGAGAGACCGACAGCAAAAGAAGAAGGCTGATAAACATCAAGAGATGGGCAAAGAGCCGTCTGGGTGTATATTCAGAGCAAATAACAGAGTGTGTTAGAGATTCCAAGCAGTCAACCTTCACTGGGAAAATGAAACATGACTGACCGAGGCCACATGACTCTTTTGTCCCTTCAAAGTTCAAATTTATGTGACTGCACACACAGTATGAGCTTTTAATATTGAAGTATGTTGTAATTGCTAGCATGTACATTGTGAAATATTTTGTGATAGTCATTTCTGCTCTAGGGATTTTCTGAAAAACATGCTGAAATTAATGTTAATAAACTGTCACAGATAAGATACTGTAATATTTGTTCAAGTATCACAATATATCAGTGTTGGCTTGTATACTTCGAAGAAAAGGCAATCAGCAAACCAGATGTCACGTAAATAACGTAAAAAAGACATAACGTTCTGCGAATGTCCTTAAAAGAGACATTTGTGGGTTACAAATGGATTCTTCTTCTTTCATCGTTCCTTTATTCCTTTTAAAAGAGTAGGTGTTGAATCAGTAGGTCTGTTTGATCATTTTTAGCAAATACAGGCTGTGTTCAGTGGGTTACAGCTAGAATCTGTGATATCTGCACCCTTACAGAACTTATTTAATCATTTCATCAAATCCTAGGTCTGATCATTTTTAGCCAAATACAGGCAATGATGAATCAGTATAGCAAATACATCAGTACTTTTTAGTACAGGCAATGATGAATCAGTAGGTCTGATCATTTTTAGCCAAATACAGGCAATGATGAATCAGTAGGTCTGATCATTTTTAGCCAAATACAGGCAATGATGAATCAGTAGGTCTGATCATTTTTAGCCAAATATACAGGGTCAATGAATACCCACCTGGCCAAATACAGGCAATGAAAGCCAAATACGGATGAATCAGTAAATTGATGAATCAGTGATCATTTTAAATACAGGCAATGATGAATCAGCAGTGGCAAATACTGATGAATCAAGTGACAGGAGAGTAATCACTAGTTATCAGTCCACAGGCAATCTGGGGATTAAAGACGGATTAAATTTTGCATTTAAATACACAGCAGTGGCAACTTTCAAGTGACAGGAGAGTAGTTAAGTCCACTTTAAGTATAAGTAAAGTAAATAAAGGACCCTTTCAATGTCTGCAGGCGTATTGGGCACACATAGCTAGACCTAGATTTTACAGACCAACTGGCAACTTGGTGGGTGACGTGGTCAGCATCATGCTAGCATAGTCCACTGTGTTGCTTTGTAATGAAATTCAACCCGATACTCGACAGGTAGGAGAAAGGATAAGTGAGCAGTCTGCCGCTTGAACCACCAGCATGAAAATACTTTACTGGCTTCTACTTTCTTCATCTTCCTCTTTCGTTCGCTTGAAATAGATTATCTATATCTGCAGTGTTGTCTCTAGTATGAAGTTCAGTCTGTTGTAATTCAATTAGTGACCCGGTTTGGCTGGCACCGGTGTTTCTCGTGGCCAAAGGTTTTTGCCCTGATATGTTATACCTGGGACAGTCTTGGAGGATGTGATCTGTTGTCTCAGGTACTAATTCACATGTACACATGGCTGATTTGCCAATCTTAAATTTTGTGTATATGTGGCTACTGAAGAAGGGGAAGGAACTCAAGTGAGAATGTCATCAAAGTAGTTTGGTCAATTCTTGATTTATTCATTTTTTGTTTATTATTAAACTGATTAATTCTGAGCAGTCTGTGTATGAAAAAGTCCAAAATGTGGATGGGTACTGATGTGGGCCGGCCTTGGCATAAATGAAAACGAGATCCAAACTCTAAAATCTGGCTGCCATTTGGCCTGTTACTATATGTTTGAGTTGTCTGTGATGCTGATATCAGGGACAACTGTATTACTGAGTTTCTGGTTTATTAAATATCTGACATGTCAGAAGCTGACAAGTATAGTGTGACCTTCTGTCAACGGTTCTTGAGGTTTCACTCTCAAAAGTATTATTTGTGCAACACTTCCCTCCCCCCCCCCCCCCCCCCCCCCCCCCCCCTCGTTTCCCGGGCCATATTTGTTTCTTACATACTGCCCTTTATATAATGAAGCTGCACACAGATAAATGCTTATGATCTGCTCATATCTGCCAATCCAAAGATTCCACTTCTTCCAGTCAAAATGGATGCTAGGCAGGAAGAACTGTTAGGAGCAAGTCTCTGCTTCATGATTTGGTCTAACTTTATTTCCATGTCCCTGTGGGTTCCATTTCAAGTATTTTTGTCAGAGATATTATCTGGTTTTCTCAGTGTGAGTCCTAACCATTGCCATGGCGTCTGCTCAGCTCCTGATTCAATGGAATTTCCACAGCTCATCGGTCGTGATTCTATCACACTATTATACTTTCTCTATTCTGCAAAGGCACCATTAACAATTATTTGCGTCTAATAAGTAACAGGCGTAGAAATTCTCTGTAGTTCTGCTCTATACAGCAGAGTACTAATTTGATATTAATTATTTTAACTTATAAAGTCAGTTGGGTATCCTTTACAGGACATGGCAGAATCAACCCCAGCATTTTGTGTGTGTGTGTGAGGCTATTGTGGTTTTTCTAGATTTACGTTCAGTAGTTTGCTGTTGCTTCTGAACAGTCAGCTTTCGGTACCTCTGAAAACCAACGCAAGTCAGTCCACTGCCGAATCACCAGGAGCTAGGATCGAACCCGGCACCCTGGCATTATGAAGCGTGTCAGCAAGCCCTAAGCCACAGAGAGTGACTTATACACTAAGCATAATTCACTAATACAGTAGGTGTAATTTATTCTGACTTCAAAGATTTCCTAATGCTATGAAAGTTTGCCTTGCCTTCTGTATTCTTTTAATTGTGTTCATGTAAGGGAAAACTGGCTTCTCCAGCCATTTAAAAAAAAATAACGAAATGTTATCTACACTTGCAGGATATTCATATCCTCTGGTAATGGTAGCTGGTAATGGTAGCTGGTAATGGTAGCTGGTAATGAGAGTTACCCTAGCATTTAATGTGTTAGATTCTCAAATTTTATAGACTGGTTATTTGTTATTGTATATATCATGTAATGATTTATTTAGGACAGTTATGCAATTTGTATTATTGTTTTTAAAAAAATACCGCTCTGTTCATACCTTTCTGTGTTGTGATTAAGACAGAAATTGTACTACGAATATCTCGATAATCTTATTAAAACAGATTTATTATGCCCTTATTATAACAGAAATTATCCTCATCAATTTTATTTTGTAAGATAAATTTCTTCAAAGATTTCAAGGGCATTCTTTACCCTTCTACTTCAAAATCCAGATTTTAGTTCTTGAAATAAGCTGATTTACCTTGCCAAACAGGCCAGCCTATGAGGCTGTCTATGTGCAACAAAATTTTTATTGTCTACAATTATAAATAAACAAATGTAGCATAAGCAGTTACCAAGCATTAACACTGTTTTGTAACAGAAACTCACATAATCATGTCAGGGGAATGCAGGAGTGTGAGGCAATTAATAAGTGAATTTCTTGACTTTCACCAGTCATTGGAACAACCATAACAGATAAAGCAGTCTGTGGAATGTCTATGAATAAATATCAACTAAAGACGTGATGTGAGATGTAACAATATACAAAGGGATGTGAACCATGGAGTCAGACATGGGTCTGGCGAGGAGGGATGTCTGAGAGGAAAAGTACAAGATTACAACCTGTGTGCTACTGAAACAGTCACATCTATTCCTTGAGATATTTTATGGGGAGCTGGAGCATCTATGAGTATGTCTAGTGGGCTGTGATGTTTCTTAAAATTAAAATTAAATGTGTGATGGTTCTGTGTCAAATGTTGTCCAAACATTTTGTTTCAGATATGCCTTCTTTGGACACTTTTCCAACATGTTACACTTCTGATTGTTTGTTTTCTTGTCTGAGGAAGAAGAAAGTAATTCTAACTCTACTGTAATGTTATCAACATTTAATGCCTTTCATGGTTAAAAAAAAATTAGGTCATAAGTTTTCTTTCAAGTATATTATAGAACAGTTTACATAACCAATGATTAAACAGCCGAGGGTTATCAACATGACAAACATTACCTTGAAACTGTAATAGTGTATTATGTACCAGATCAAGAAAAGCCCACAAAAGAGGCTGTTATTAGAGTGTGAAATGTTGGGCTTCACATATACAAGGTGATCATGAGATAGGATGAACAGCTTTACTTCCTAGTCTTGTCAGAACATTATGAAAATTATCTAGTATGAATTCTGTGGGTAGAAAAGCTCAGAGTGACACACAAATCATGCCACAAACCAGGAAACACTCATGTCCTTGAAATATTAGACAATTTAAACAGAATAAATTAAAGAGCGTTTAGCGGAATATTGCGGGCATTAAGCTGAACAAACTAGGAACCAAGGAGGTGAAAGCAAAGCAAAGCAACTCAAAGCCAAAATATTAAAACTAGTTTATGCTTCAGAACTGATAAGTTTCCAGACTGTTCATATTCTGCTAGATGTGTCAAATATTGACAAAATTATGTTTCTAAACATCGCAGAATATTTTAAGCACAACGTGAGAAAGGCGGTGTTGTGTCCCCCTTAAAAACAACTCTGAGATGACAGTGGCGGCAGCTGTGTGGGGAAATTATTTTTTTATGAATGCCTGCACATCATTGCACATGATTGTATGGATAGTGGCACTCGTTATAATTTATGGCAATAAAACAGAGGACAAAGAAGCAAAACAGGCAGTGAATTATAACAAAATAATTGTAGCTCTGAGCAAAAACAACATTAGCAATTTAAAAGAGGAAGGGGTGGGTTTAAAAACAAAACAGACTGAATTTCAATTATAATCCAGAAGATTTAAACAGGACTTCTTTTGTGTCTGGTATAAATGCAACTCCTACAACCACACAGACACACACACACAAACTTCAAGGGACCTGGAGCATACTGTGCACATAAACAATTTTCATGGCTGAAAAATGCAACAATGTCTGTGCACATGTGTGATTTTATATATACATATATGCACAAAACTTTGCTGGTAGTCTCAATGTTTTGTATTGTTTAGACAACAATTGAAAATCTGGCAAGAGACAAATACTGTGGAAAGTCATAAAAAGGTGAAAATTTCAAAATGTCATAAAGCAGTGTGGAAGGAATTGGTGGGTAAGTGGGGGGGAGGGGGGGGGGGGGGGGGGTTAAAAATACCTCACATGCCAAACACTCATTAACAGCATCTTGACCTGTTTGATACAAACACAGTGTGTTATGTCACTGTCTCCTTCTTTTTTTTAATTTTTTTTTATGTGAAATATATTTACCTGTCCAAAAGAAAAAAACTTTATGAATGATGAAGTTGCTACAGCTTCAGTTAACTCTCTATGTTCACAGTTGGCAGTTACATATTTCTTCAGGTTTTCTTATCAACTCATAATTGATTTGATAGGTTAAAAGATCCAGTTCAAGTGACACAGACAGTGAGAGTTCAAGTGACACAGACAGTGAGAGTTCAAGTGACACAGACAGTGAGAGTTCAAGGGACACAGACAGTGAGAGTTCAAGTGACACAGACAGTGAGAATTCAAGTGACACAGACAGTGAGAGTTCAAGTGATGAGGAGAATCTGGAACCTTGTAGATCTAGAACTAGGTCAATAGTAAGAGAAAGGGGGGCGTGTCCCTCAAACAGCAACATGTGGTGCTCACTTTGAAAGAAGTACCTCTGTGTGAAACAAGGCTCATCCTGCTGGGTGGATTGGCACACAAAGGTGGAATACTGGTGCTAGATGAAAGGTAAATCTATTTTCTACATGTCTCCAAGTTATATCTTATTATAACCACTTGTTTACATGTAACTAACATTTTTCTTTATTATGTTGGTTTTTTCTTTTTAATGCTCAGGAGCCAGGTATAGGGGACATTTAGGTCTGGTAGGGTTAACTATTTTTTTTAATGTTTAATTTGTAATTAACTGTTGATTTGTCATCACTGATAAGTGAATGAGGTCATGGTGTACCATCTCAAACAATCACCAGAGCCACAGATCAGGTCTACATTCTTGTTTCATTAATGCCTTGTGGTCAGGGCATCCAGGTACATATCTCTTTCTCTTCCCTGTCCTATTCCTCCCATCAAATTTGTCAGTAGTCACTATGCTTTTTCACGTTTTGCCAAACTGAAAAAGAGGCTGTACTCAAAAGGATACTTACAGGTGACGTAACTTCAGGAGGAAAAACAATTAAACTGCTTCCATTTTTCTTAATACTCTCGACATACTTCTTCCGTTTTACGATGATTATGATTGTTAATCTGAAAAGAGAAACAACAGAGTTGAAAAATGACTACTTGAATCATATTATGTCACCACTACTTACTGTTATGCAAACATAATTTGCCTTACAAAGGAAGTTCACAAAGGCAAGTCGAAGAAATAAAAATATTCAAAAACATTAGTAACATAAGACAGAAGGTGTATCAATATTTAAAGAACAGAACAACTAAACACTGCATTCTATTAAATAAAATCATCTTATGCAATATGAGTAGGCCTCTGTGGCTTAGGTGTTGCAAACGCGCTTCGTAATGCTGGGGTGCCGGGTTTGATCCATGCTGCGGGCGGGTTTCGCGCTGGTTTTGACAGTGTTACCGAAAGCCAAACATCCAGAAAGCAATGGCAAACTACTGGATGTAAATTTGCCTAGAAAAACCACAACAGGGTTGGTTCTGCAAGGTCCTGTAAAGGATACGCAGCAATGCAATATGACCTTGTCATTAAGAGGCCGTATACAAAAACAAAACAAAAAATTCTGTACTTTCAGGGTGTCAATCCTGGATAGTCAGTCAACAGGCAAGAGAATCAGTTGAATCCATAGATATATTCTTTGATAAGATGTTGAAAATCTAAGGAACCCATTTATATTACATGGATGTTATCTGTCCTGAACATTTGACATTAGTAACGTCTGGTCAAGATTATTTCTAGGGGTCGCAACAGCGGTCCAATTGATGGTTATACTCATGTCATGTCACAAGCAGTGTGCCGTGTTGTCCTCATCTGTCATCTAATGTTTTAGTATCACAAGCAGCTTGTCTCCGGCTATTAGCAGACAGGAATATTGACTTTGTAGATGCAGTTTCAGTGGAGTGGCTACCAACCCCAAACAGTCGGTGGGAAGTGAGCAAAAGTTAGAAGGAAAACTCCAAGTGGGGAGCATTCACTGCAAAAGTCTCCCGATCATTTTCAACAATGTTTTGGCCCGTTTATCTCCTAAACATCTTCCAAGGGCAGGCTGATCCGGGTCATTTCATCCGGGCCTTAAACTCTGCTGCTGCTGCACATGTGACAATCGGAATGAGACTGAGGTTATGGTGATCATGGCTATTGCATGGTAGCCAGACAGACACATGCTGCAGTGGTCAGGCGTGAAACAACTCTTCAGCCCCTACCACAGGCCTTATCTCAAACCACCTTTGGTTGGCTATGACACTATATGCCACACAGCTGCCGTGTTTGTTACTCGAACCCTGTTCAGTGCATCACCTCAGCATTAGTCCCAGAGGATCAAGCATTTTTGTTCAAGCAGACCTGTGAGCCAGGACAGGGCTTCATTCCAACCTTGCTGAATGCCAGGGCTATTTAATGGCAGACGGCAAGCCAAGTCTGGCCCACAAAAACCAAAAAAAGTGGTCCACAGATCATTGCCAGATGTACTATATAAATGATCTTTCTATGATAGGGTTCACACCTCTGACCCGTGACGACCTCCATTTTCAACACTTTGGCGATGACTTGTGCCGTGTATCCTGCCAATGATGGTTAGGATTAAGCCGACATTTTGTGACTGGTTTACCAGCCCAGTCTGACAGGATGACTTCCTTACCCACACGAGCCAGAGTGACAACTGGACGGTTGGCTAATCGGACAGAAAGTGATCAGAGAATCATTAATCAGGCAGATGAATATAAACAAACCGATAGGTTTGATGATATGACTACTGTAATAACAAGACAACTCTTAGACCAGGTTGATTCACAAAATGCCTCTCAGAGTATGACTAAAAGAATCGAGTGACAACTGAATCAGCAATCTTGACCTGACTGCTGCAATCAAACCAACCAGAAGGCTGAAGCCAGGCAACAGTGCTGTGCAGAAGTCAACAAGCAATAGTAAACCGACACAGAACAAGTGTTATTTGCCACATACTGAGAGATATTTGAAGAGTGGACAGGAGCATTTATAGACTGAGTGGTTTGGTGTGCAGTGAGAATATGTCGAATGACTAACATAAATAACATTGAATGTGACACTGCTGGCATCTGGCACTTACTAATGAACTTTTTAAAGAACTTACACAATAACAATGACAGCAGCAACTGGCGCAAGCACATAAACCCAAACTTGTCCTGATGTCGTCTCTGTTGAAACAAAACGCAATCATTAGGGAGTGAGTGTGTGTGTTCTTACATGATCCTGTCTGTCTGTCTGTCTGGTCTGGTCTGTGTGTGTGTGTGTGTGTGTGAGAGAGAGAGAGAGAGAGAGAGAGAGAGAGAGAGAATAACTGAATGAATGGGAGTGGTGCAGTGGTGTATGTCAAAACCTTCACCCAGAGCTGAATCATTTGGTATGCTAACAATCATCATGCTCACATTTTCAGTCAGAAGTCAATGTGAAATAATCATATTTGGTGACATTATGATGCCAGTATCAAATATGCTTTACTACAACCAGAGATGAAAATATTACAAGAGATTAAATATCTTAGTAGTGCGTGCTAGAGTAACAAGAGATTACAATTTTTAATGAAACAATTAGAAGACTTGTACTTTGAAACCCGAAACGATTTAGCAGAACAGATCGATGACTGGTTGCTGAACATGTTCCACTATGGGTGGTAAAAACAATGCAAAATACCAACAACAATGAATCAGGTGACTGGTCATAAAAAGCCATCATCAGCAATAGCGTGCCTTCTTCTAAATTCTGGGCACATAGTTCACAAGGATGATGCATTTCAAATTATTTACACTTCGGCCAACTGTAGATTACTGTGATACGCAGAAGGGTCAGTGATCAGCCAGTTTAATCCAGAACTATGCCAACAGAAGGAAATGCTCGTCACTCTGTGACCTTGGTGAGACAGTCAATTTGTGAATGTAATAGATTTTGTGTTTCAGTTTGAAGGTTTCATTTATTTGCTTCATTTTAATTAATTGTTATTGCAGTATGCACCTAACATTTACATTGAAATATGCCAGACAATAAATTGTGCAATCTATTGTTTGTGTCTTCTGTGTTCAAATTTACAACGGGGAAACATTACTTTAATTTATTAAAGATCAATAGATGAAATTATCTGGCCATCTGATAAGAATTCCCTAGTATTATATGTACACACTTCTCTGTTAAGAAAAACTATGAGCACCGAGCAAGGGAAAGACCATGCAAATGATGGAGTGATGGTTTCAAGACCAACCTCAGAGTTATTAAGGCTAACTTATACAGTAATCCCCCAATACTTCACTGAGGTAAATGGAGGGAAAGAGGAGGGAACAGGAGGCTAAAAGTAATTATGCATGTGGTAGGAGGTTGTAGACAAACAAGGTTACTGATGCCATATGGGATAGCCTATAAGAATTATTTTTTAAGGGGTTTTATTCCAGCTGCTTTTACTTTCCAGAATACATCTCTGGAATCCATGTACATAAATAACTGGGTCAATCCAACAATTATATTCATAAGTAGTAAATCAAAGATCTAACGTAGACTCAACCCTGAAATCATTGCTTTAGTAAGTTAGTGCTCTAATGTACAATCAACCCTGAAATTATTGCATTAGTAAGTCAGTGCTCAACCCTGAAATCATTGCTTTAGTAAGTCAGTGCTCTAATGTACAATCAACCCTGAAATTATTGCATTAGTCAGTCAGTGCTCAACCCCGAAATCACTGCTTCAGTCAGTGTATAACCAACCCTGAAATCAAGTCGGTGCTCTAATGTATACTAAACCCTAAAATCATTGCTTTAAGTAAGTCAGTGCTCTAATGTAGACTCCACTCTGAAAGCACTGCACTAGTAAGTCAGTGCTCTAATGTAGACTCCACTCTGAAAGCAATTCACTAGTAAGTCAGTGCTCTAATGTAGACTCCACTCTGAAAGCACTGCACTAGTAAGTCAGTGCTCTAATGTAGACTCCACTCTGAAAGCAATTCACTAGTAAGTCAGTGCTCTAATGTAGACTCCACCCTGAAAGCACTGCACTAGTAAGTCAGCGCTCTAATGTAGACTCCACTCTGAAAGCACTGCACTAGTAAGTCAGTGCTCTAATGTAGACTCCACTCTGAAAGCACTGCACTAGTAAGTCAGTGCTCTAATGTAGACTCCACTCTGAAAGCAATTCACTAGTAAGTCAGTGCTCTAATGTAGACTCCACTCTGAAAGCACTGCACTAGTAAGTCAGTGCTCTAATGTAGACTCCACTCTGAAAGCAATGCACTAGTAAGTCAGTGCTCTAATGTAGACTCCACTTTGAAAGCACTGCACTAGTAAGTTAGTGCTCTAACCACCATGCTATCATAGCTTGTTGAAAGAAATAAAGCAGGTAAAGCACCTTTTTCACGCCATGAGTGCATGTGGCATATGGTGCTAGACCCACATGTTATAGAGACTAACCAGAGCCCGATGGAGGTGTGATCAACATAATACTGGCCACCTTTATTTCCACAATACTTCTGGGTATGTATTTTGGGCTAGGGCAACCTAGGATCAATTATAAAAACTCTGTCAATGCAGATTTAAACTCAAGACCTTTAAATTTGTAAGCAAGCATCTAATTACTACACTATGTGGTAAATGTTGAAAGAAACAAGTACATGAAGGATACCTTTATTATAAATTCCAACAGATGATAGAGTCAACTCTGGTGCACTCAGACCATCTTGTCTGAATGTCTGGATACATACAAACCGAGTGCCTGGTGGAAGTTTCAGTAGGTTTGGTTGAAACAGAGTGTTGTTGACTCGGCCGAGGTAGTTTTTATCTGGAAGAAAAGAATTACACTTAGAGCAGCCTTCATTTATTGTGTTACCCAGAACCCCCTAGAGTTTTCTGATACACAGAGTATGTTCTATGATACAGAGAGTTTGTTCTCTGATACAGAGAGTATGTTCTATGATACAGAGAGTAGGTTCTCTGATACAGAGAGTATGTTCTATGATACAGAGAGTTTGTTCTCTGATACAGAGAGTATGTTGTTCTCTGATACAGAGAGTATGTTCTATGATACAGAGAGTTTGTTCTCTGATACAGAGAGTATGTTCTCTGATACACAGAGTAGGTTCTCTGATACAGAGAGTATGTTCTCTGATACACAGAGTAGGTTCTCTGATACAGAGAGTAGGTTCTCTGATACAGAGAGTATGTTCTATGATACAGAGAGTATGTTCTCTGATACAGAGAGTAGGTTCTCTGATACAGAGAGTAGGTTCTCTGATACAGAGAGTATGTTCTATGATACAGAGAGTATGTTCTCTGATACAGAGAGTATGTTCTATGATACAGAGAGTATGTTCTCTGATACAGAGAGTTAGGTTCTCTGATACACAGAGTAGGTTCTCTGATACAGAGAGTATGTTCTCTGATACAGAGAGTTTGTTCTCTGATACACAGAGTATGTTCTCTGATACACAGAGTAGGTTGTCTGATACAGAGAGTAGGTTCTCTTATACAGAGAGTAGGTTCTCTGATACAGAGAGTAGGCTCTCTGATACAGAGAGTAGGTTCTCTGATACATAGAGTAGGTTCTTTGATACAGAGAGTAGGTTCTCTGGTACAGAGAGTAGGTTCTCTGATACAGAGGCTCACAAGGAGCTCATGTGAGATCACGGGGGTTTCAAGAGAGTTTGGTAGTGGTTCTGTAGCAGTTTGTACCAGAGCAGAGGGAGAAAGAATGATAAGTAATAATTTAAACTAACAGAACCTTTGATCTGACCTGGAAATCACTGGACTCCATAAAGCTCTTCAAGCGCCACAACGGATTTGAAAAAAACGAATTGTCTTTTCAGAATTTAACATTCCAGTCTGCGTGTGTGTGCACCCACATGTGACACACGCAGCACGCACAATCACACCCACACACAATGTGAGGGAGAGACAGAGAGAAAGCAAGAGACAAAGATAGAGAAAATAACTGTATGCAGGAATGAATGTGAGAAAGGAAAGAAAATGGTACTGGTGCTTGTCTTTTTTTCTATCCCAAGTAACACACTATGTAATGCTAAAGAAATCTTGCCAAAAAAATGTAACATGCAACTGACAGATCATTTAATGAGTGTTTGAAAGTAATACATTCATATCTTTATCAGCGTGGTTCCTGTACCTTTTGATGTATGCTACACAATTTTATGGAACTCAAAATGTTTAGTTATTCTGACAATACTCTATTAACCACTGAACCATTTTAGGTCAGAGATTTACAGAAATCTGCTTTAAACAAATGACCTTACTAGCAGTATAGCTTTTCCCATAGCACAAAATGACCACACACACAAAAAACGAAAGCATGGAAACTTACCTCCATTACAATGTTCATCTGTTGAGGAAAACACAAAGAAATATTCAGCCAAAAATTGCAGTGGAATGTCAGTATTACAATCCTGGCTCCATCGTAGTATGACGCTATCACTGCCACTGTCAACAAAGTCACTTACTATCAGTGACACTTTATCTATGTGAAAAAACAAAACATTTATTAATAGTATTGAGTCATTCAAGAATCATAAAGACAAAAGCATAAAGACAAAAACAAAACTAAAACATTGCAGTGTGAAACATTTAGGAAGATAACCAGGCATTTAACAGCATATTCATACCACCACTGTGCTTATTTGTATCAAATTTTAAAAAGCAGCAGAAGAAGAACAAGATGAAGTACAAGCAGGAGGAGAACCAGCGGTCAAAGAAGAAGAATAAGCAACAGGAAGGGATGAAGAGTAAGCAGGAGGAAGGGAAGAAGAATAAGCAGGAGGAAGGGAAGAAGAATAAGCAGGAGGAAGGGAAGAAGATTAAGCATGAGGAAGGGAAGAAGAATAAGCAGGAGGAAGGGAAGAAGAATAAGCAGGAGGAAGGGAAGAATAGTAAGCAGGAGGAAGGGAAGAAGAGTAAGCAGGAGGAAGGGAAGAAGAATAAGCAGGAGGAAGGGAAGAAGAGTAAGCAGGAGGAAGGGAAGAAGAGTAAGCAGGAGGAAGGGAAGAAGAATAAGCAGGAGGAAGGGAAGAAGAGTAAGCAGGAGGAAGGGAAGAAGAATAAGCAGGAGGAAGGGAAGAAGAATAAGCAGGAGGAACAGAAGAAGAATAAGCAGGAGGAAGGGAAGAATAATAAGCAGGAGGAAGGGAAGAAGAGTAAGCAGGAGGAAGGGAAGAAGAGTAAGCAGGAGGAAGGGAAGAAAAATAAGCAGGAGAAGAAGCAATAGCACCAGTGTAAGAAGAAATGTTTATTACACCCAGCACTTATCTGGTCCAACCAGATATACAACATGAGTACCAGAGCATCGGTAGGCATCTATAGCTTAGTTGTTACAAACTTGCCCTGTCATTCTGTGGTGCCAGGTTTTATCCCAGCTGCAGGTGAATTAGCAACAGATTGCCTTGCCTTGGTTTCAACAGTGGTATTGAAAACCCACTGTTCAGAAGCAATGGCAAACTAGTGAACGTAAAATTGTCCTGTGAACTAAAAAAAAACAGCCAAGAAATGCTGGGGTTGGTTATGCAACGTCTTTGGATAGCCAACTAACTTTTAACAGAGCAGGTTCACTTTTCTAGGAATGAAATGCATTGATTAACTATAGCAATGTGTCAGTGCCATTTCTCATTGAGAACTGATAATGCCTCCCAACCCCACTTTTCCCAAATATGTTGCCAAACATGGGGATTCACCCTAGTGTGACTTTTCTATGACTTTAAATGTGGCTACAAATTTTTCACTTGCCAATTGTTATTTTTTCTTTCTGCAACTCTTTTCATTCCTTCATATTTTTTTCCAAAATGTATGCATTTGACTGCGTTTGTTTCCACAAAATACACCCTATTTTGCTGTACATTCACATCTTCAGAGGCTTAACTTTCTAAATGCTCGTGTGTCCAGGTTTTTGTACCATATAGCTGGGTCAAGTATACAAAAAACATTTGACAAATTTAACTATTAAAGAATATAATTATTTTTACTTAATGAAAAAAATGATTTGTACCTTTCATTGAATCAAAGTAACAATTGGCAGGAATCATGCCTGTGCTCGACATACTCTCCACCATCTTGACGGAAATAAAAAACCTGATTTTTTCTTGACCAGAACTGCTCTGCAGGTCTCGCCGCTTTCGGGTTTCATCATAATATAGGTCATCATCAAATGGGTCAACCACTTCCTGATAAAAATTAAAACCCTCTATTTCCTGGATGGCATGATAATCATACATGATTACTGTAGCATTAGAAGCGTTTGCCATGGCAGGTGATCTACTGAGTGTCTCTATATTGTAGTAATTAATCATTCGGTAATCCTGGATCACTTTAAACTCCACACTTTCACTGATATTAACTACCAATGTCTGATACGTTTTGTTGGTTGCAGTTTTCAGAGTAACGGCAGTCGATTGAGGATAATCCTGGGGAATAAATATTGGAAGGACATCACACATAAAATAACAGCAAACACACGGAGATACAGTCATGATTACCAGTCTAACATTGAATGCTTGTAAAAGAAAGGCAATATTTTTTGTCAGGTGTAAGTGTTCAATCAATGTGTGTGTACATATACTATTGTTTTGTTACTGTGTACTGTGTGTGTACATGTACAAGCATTTCATCACAGTGTGTATGTACTAGGTTCCATCATTGTGTACCGATCAGCCTCACAAGCTGTCTCTGCAAAACAATCACCAACCTCAGACTACAGTGGTACATTGAAAGTGAAAATATCATTACACCACAGCAGGCGGGCTTTAGAAAGTTCTACTCTACGGAAGACCAGACAACATACCTCTCCCAAGAAATAGAGGATGCTTTTCATGGTAAGAAACTGGAACTCGTGGCATGGATAGATTTAAGGAAAGCTTTTGACAAGGTTTGGAAGGAGGGGCTTTTGAAGAAATTGAGAAACTATAAAATAAATGGAAAAATTTACAACTGGATTAAAGCATATCTACATAACAGAAGAGGTAGATAGGTACAGGTAGATGGTTTCAAAAGTAAAAACGTTCTACTGTGACAAGGCGTCCCTCAAGGTGGTGTCCTGTCGCCCACACTTTTCCTCTTATTCATCAATGATCTGGTTGCTGAGATACCAAATGGAATCAAAATGGCAATGTATGCCGACGACCTGGTACTGTGGTGCACCAATGAACGATAGCCGCAAAAACACTACAGCGGGCTACATATGCACTTGAGTCGTGGGCGAATACATGGTGTGTCAGCATCAACACAGACAAATGTAGAGCCACACTCTTCACTCTCTCCCCAAAGCAAAAAGCCGGCATCATAAAAATAAACGGAATACCCCTAAGAGACGATAAAGAGCCTAAGTATCTCAGAGTCACATTTGATAACAGGTTGACATGGAGAAAACATATCAACAAGGCAGCAACCAAAGCCAGGAGGAAGAATAAGAAAGAATACTAAGAAAACTAAGTGGAATCACATGGGTAGCCGACAGGAAAATACTCAATAAAGTATACAAATAGAGCATACAACCACACTTGGAATATGGGTCAACTGCATGGTGTTCTGCGTCTAGTACCACATTAAAGGAGGACAAAGTGCAAATTCAAGCGCTCAGAGTCATTACAGGAGGGATGAAATCAACCCCCATATTAGAAATGGAGAAAGCTGGGAAAACACAGTCACTGAGAGAACGCAGAGATACAAAGTTGCAAATACAAGCTGAAAAGTTACTCAGTATGCCAGATCACCCGATGGAAAAAAGATTTCAGAACCTAGCCTTGGGACAGTTAAAAAGAAGCAGCTTTATACATCAAGCAAATAGAATATGTAGATAAATTACTGACCTTCCAGAAATTGGTTGTCCACTTAAAAGTATTTCAGAACAAACCCAATGGAAAGAAAAATGCAAACAGTACAAATCCAGACAAATGTGAAAGGGATATTTGACAAGAAAGAGCAAGATAGTGTACAATGCAGAATGGCCACCCTCAGTTATATTGATGAAGAATACCCACAAGAACAATGGGTCAGAGTCTATATAGATGGGTCCCCACAAAGTGCAGTTAGAAATGGTGGTGCTGGAGTGTACTTAGAATTCCTAGGTACTAGGGATAAGTCCAGCATACTAACCGGGAAGTACTGCCATAACTATGATGCAGAAACTCAGGCTATCAAGATAGCAACAGAGAAACTGCTAAATACCAATCTTGGCTCACAGTATGTGGTAATGCTGACAGATGCTAAATCCATATTTAAAGCACTCCAGTCTAGGAAACTACCAGAATTGCAAACACTGCTGACACAATTCAGCCTTCAGTGAAGAGTCATAATGCAGTGGATACCGTCACATTATGGAGTGCCTGGAAATGAGAAAGCTGATCAACTTGCAGGGGAAGGTGCGACAAAAGTGTAGCCGGATGTATCAGTCACATACCACCAAAAGAAAAAAATCATTAAATCATCAGGAAAGCACAAGCCGCAGCACAAGACGACTATTTTATTTTAGACAGACCAGAACAAGTCATTATCTTCCACCTCAGAACAGGGCACAACCGATTACGTAACCATATGTACACAAAATTCAAGATAGGTGTATCAGCCGTGTGCACCTGGGGAAAAGTGCCCAAGACAGCAGAGCATGTACTCCAGGACTGTGCCGAATTTGACACATTAAGGCATACCTTTTGGCCAGAAAGAACAACCACTGAATGAATTAACAATGACAGTGAAATTTATACAAGAGACAAAATTGCTGATATAGACAACCTATTTCAGGCGAACGAAAGAAAAAAAATAAGATCATAGTGTACTAGGTTCCTCATTGTGTACATGTGCAAGTGTTCCATCACTGTGTGTACATGTCCAAGTGTTTCATCACTGTGTGTACATGTCCAAGTATTCCATCACTGTGTGTACATTTCCAAATGTTCCATCACTGTGTGTTCATGTCCAAGTGTTCCATCACTGTGTACATATGCATGTGTTCCATCACTGCGTACATATGCAAGTGTTCCATCACTTTGTCTTCACATATGTAAGTGTTTCATGACTGTCTGTGTGTTCATATATGTAAGCGTTTCCATTTTTGTGTGTTTATGTGTAAGCAACCACCAGTGTGTGTGTGTGCGTGTGCATGTGTGGGTGTGTGTGTGTGTGTTCCATAACTGTATGTACATATGCAAGTACCATCACTGTGTGTATACATGTGTAAATGTTTCATCGTTGTGTGTGTACGTGCAAGTGTTCCATCATTGTGTGTACACATTTAATAGTTTGATCATTGTGTGTACCTATGTAAGTGTTCCATCACTGTATGTGTACATGTATAATTGTTCCATCATTGTGTGTACACATGTAAGTGTGCCATCCTTCTATGGATACATGTGTTAAATGATCCATCATTGTGTGTGCATATATAAGTGTTCCACCATCATGTGTACATATGTAAGTGTTCCATCATCATGTGTACATATGTAAGTGTTCCATTGCTGTAAGTGTACTCATCATGTGTGTAAGTGTTCCTATCAGTGTGTACATGATTGTGTTTATCCTACATGAACAGGTGTTCCATCATCATGTGTACATATGTAAGTGTTTCATCATCATTGTGTTTACATATGTGTACAATGCTCATCATGTGTACATAGGTAAAGTGTTTCTTCCATCTGTATGTAAGTGTTCCATCATCATGTGTACATATGTAAGTGTTCCATTACTGTATGTACTTGTGTTCAGTGTTCCATGATTGTGTGTACAGGGATAAGTGTTTACATATGTAAATGCTCTAACACTGTGTGTATACATATGTAAGTGTTCTATCATTGTGTGTACAGAACTTTTGTGTTTGCAAAGAGGTTTCCTTATTGTGCATCGTTTGGGCTTCTGCAGGTTTTTAGGGAGCAGCGGAAAATCTTAACAATTGTGAAACCATGGGACATACTCTGCACTCTTTCGTGGGACCTAGGCTGAGGCTGTGGGATAAGGGGTGGGGTTAGGGCCAGTTCTAGATGTTCTTGGGTATTTAAAAGCGGTGTCCTTGTGTAGTATAGATTGTGCGTCATCGGCGGTAATAGCGGAGACACTATAACGTGACACCCCTCTAATATAGACTAGCCTGTGTCACACGTGAAAAAGTATGAATGAATGCCAAAATACGCACTTTTTGGGCCGGACAACATAAAAAGAACCATGTGTACACATGTAAGTACGTACAGGGTTCCATCATTGTATGTGTACATGTGCAAGCATTCCCTCACTATATGTGTATGTGCAAGTGCCCCATCACTGTGTGTGTACATGTGCAAATGTTCCATCACTGTGTGTGTACATGTGCAAGTGGTCCATCACAGTGTATGTACATATGTGAGTGTTCCATCTTTGTGTGTGTGTACATGTGTAAGCAGCAACAACTCTGTGTGTGCACACACTCACATGCACATGAGTGCACAAGTGTTCCATCACTGTATGTACATATGTAACTGTTTCATCATTGTGTGTGTGTATGTGTTCCATGCGCTGTTTTCATCAGTGTGTCCATCACTGTATGTACATATGTAACTGTAAAATCTTGTTTCATCATTGTATGTGTGTAACTGTTTCATCATTGTGTGTGTGTATGCGCAAGTGTTCCATCACTGTATGTACATATGTAACTGTTTCATCATTGTGTGTGTGTATGCGCAAGTGTTCCATCACTGTGTGTGAAAGTATTCCATTTTTGTGTGTATATTTGTTTTTTAGTGCCCCATCACTGTGTGTACATGTGAAAATATTCCATTATTGTGTGTGTACATATGCTAGTTTTTCATCACTGTGTGTGTGTGCACATATGCTAGTGTTCCCTCACTCTGTGTGTGTACATGTGTAAGTGTTCCATCATTGTGTGTGTACACATATTTAAGTGACCCATCTTTGTGTGTGTGTGAATATACATGTGTAAGCATCCACCACTCTCTGTGTGTGTGTGTGAGTGTGTGTGTGTGTGTGTGTACTTGCATGTACATGCGTGCATGTACAAGTGTTCCATAACTGTATGTACATATGTAACTGTTACATTGCTGTAAGTGTGTATGTGCAAGTGTTCCATTACTGTGTGTGTGCATGTGTAAGTATTTTATCACTGTGTGTGCACATATGCTAGTGTTCCTTCAATGTGTGTACACATATGCTAGTGTCTCATCACTGTGTGTGTGCACATATGCTAGTGTCACATCACTGTGTGTGTGTGCACATATGCTAGTGTCACATCACTGTGTGTGTGCACATATGCTTGTGTCACATCACTGTGTGTGTGCACATATGCTAGTGTCACATCACTGTGTGTGTGCACATATGCTAGTGTTCCATCACTCTGAGTGTGTGTGTACATGCGTGCATGTGTGTGCATGTGTGTGTGTGTTCCATCACTGTGTGAACATGTGTAAGTGTATAGGGGTGTTTTATCAGTGTGTGTACATTTGTGCTTCATCACTGTGTGTGTACATGTATAAGTGTCCCATCACTGTGTATTTACATAAGTATGTATTCCTTTATTGTGTGTGTACATATGCTAGTGTTCCATCACTGTGTGTGTACATGTGTAAGTGTTCCATCACTGTGTTTATTCAGGGGTAGGTATTTCATCATTGTGTGTACATATGCAAGTGCTCTATCACTATGTGTACACGTGTAAGTGTTCCATCATTGCGTGTTCATATGTTAAGTGTTCCATTATTGTGTGTACATGTGTAACTGCTCCATTATAACAGTGAGCAAATAAAAAGCCATCAAGTCAACATGATATTAGACTTTTGTGTACTGAATCTGAAGTTCTTAGCAGTATTGAATGCTAAATCAGTTAAAGAAGAATACTTGATAATTCTAATCATCCCAAAACAAAACCAGCAGTTTGATAAAACTTACTGACAAAAATAACTGGCCTCACATTCATAATTTAAACTCTGATAATATAAATATATAGTGAAAAAAAATAGGTATAGAAGGCACATACAAAAACAAAATTGACAAAGAAAATATATCTTGGGTTACGGTAATACGCTGCTGTAACCTAAAATAAATAAAGTTCTTCTATGAGGTGAGCTAATCAACATACATTTCCGTATTCCGGAAAACAAAGACTTTTTACCAATGTTTTCTACAAACTGTGCCTAACGAAGCTATTAAACATCAAATGGCAAAGCTAGACTGCCCTAATACAATAGCCATATAATTCCGAAGCAATTCCAACTCAGTAGGGCAGGCAATGTAGTCTGCATGTCAGATCGCCAACTGTAAAAAACAGAATCTTTTACAGTAAGTTAAACAAAAACGAAACAAAAAAACAAAGTGTCTCACATAGACAAAAGAAAAGCTTCAAGAATAATCTCAAGATATTCAAAAGGATGTCTGGCATTCTCATTCTGATACCTGGGAAGTTGAAGCACGCAACTGTTCATCCTGGCATTTATCTGTTTGCTATATGAAAGAAGAACTGCAGCAGTAGTTCAACAAAGACAAAGCAGAAAAGACTGTGAATTAAATCCCCTGCCCAGAAAGCTCAAGAATAGTCTTTGCCAAAGTTGGCCTAATGCACCCATAAATCTCACTCCGCCATTAACGAAAGTATTGGTTTTCACCACTCATGGCGGACAAACAACAAGTTACAAACTGACACGGTTGAAGCTAAAAATGATAGTAGTTTCCTAAGTTCCATTCTGTGTTAACATCTCCCAACTTTATAATTAACTTATGCAACATAGGTGCAGGTGTCACAACCATACGGGTTTAGTGAACAGAGGTGAAATGATCTATCATAGTACTAGACCATACGGGTTTAGTGAACAGAGGTGAAATGATCTATCATAGTACTAGGCCATAGGGGTTTAGTGAACAGAGGTGAAATAATCAATCATAGTACTAGACCATACGGGTTTAGTGAACAGAGGTGAAATGATCTATCATAGTACTAGACCATACAGGTTTAGTGAACAGAGGTGAAATGATCTATCATAGTACTAGACCATACGGGTTTAGTGAACAGAGGTGAAATGATCTATCATAGTACTAGACCATACAGGTTTAGTGAACAGAGGTGAAATGATCATAGTACTAGGCCATACAGGTTTAGTGAACAGAGGTGAAATGATCTATCATAGTACTAGACCATACAGGTTTAGTGAACAGAGATGAAATAATCTATCATAGTACTACACCATATGGGTTTTGTGAACAGAGGTGAAATGATCTATCATAGTACTAGATCATACGGGTTTAGTGAACAGAGGTGAAATAATCAATCATAGTACTAGACAATTCGGGTTTAGTGAACAGAGGTGAAATGATCTATCATTGTACTAGATCACAACCAGCTCAATAAAACTTGGAGGAAACTGAACTAGAGAGACACATTTAATATCCATCTTACAGACAGCATGAGCCCATAGTACTTTTTAACTCTTCAATCCCCTAAAAACTCACCTTGGCAGTAAACAAAACACGCACGATGTAGAAGTCATAACATGCAAATGTAACTGAGAATAGAGTTTATGTTGTAGATTTTATAGCACTGATACAGCCTTAGACAAATGCATCTATGTTTACAGATATTATGTAGAGAGAAAAGGAGAAATCTAAGCACAATAAAAAATGGTGTTCAGGTCTGAATCACATTTTTTGTTTCTTTTTAAGTTTGAAAATTTATAACTTTTTTTTAACCGATTACAACCCTAATTTCACTTTCTGGCAGCAATATGTAGCATATGTAGCCTTTACTTTTGATTACCTGGCAAAGATTGAAGCCACTTGCTGCCTGATCCACATTACTGTTACACCAGTGAACAAGCAAGGTCAGTTGTGTATGTACAGTCATGTTAACATGTACAAATGCCCTGTCTTCTTTCAAGTCAACGATCACATATGGCACTGCAGTCTCTAAAACAGGAACACATAGCAAAACAATGAATAGTATTGGGTACTAAAACTGCTGAAAGAAAAAAATAAAGTAATATGAAAATACTGACTTGGCATGACTGCACCAATCTTTGCACTCAATAAACTGCTTTTTCTAACTTCCTGTATGTTTCAGATTATAATTATTTTGCACCTTAAGTCACAAGTATAGAATACAGTTGATAAAAGTCAACGTATTCAGATGTAAACAAAACTTTCTTCTGCATCTGAAGGTCAGTCAATACCTCTCAATTTCTTTATCAGCTTGGTACACTTCAGCAAGGCCTAGATAATTTAATCAACTTGGAACACTTCAGCAAGGCCTAGATAATTTAATCAACTTGGAACACTTCAGCAAGGCCTAGATAATTTAATCAACTTGGAACACTTCAGCAAGGCCTAGATAATTTAATCAACTTGGAACACTTCAGCAAGGCCTAGATAATTTAATCAACTTTGGTACACTTCAGCAAGGCCTAGATAATTTAATCAACTTTGGTACACTTCAGCAAGGCCTAGATAATTTAATCAACTTTGGTACACTTAAGCAATGCCTAGTTAATTTAATCAACCTTGGTTCACTTCAGCAAGGTCTATATAATTTAATCAACTTGGAACACTTCAGCAAGGCCTAGTTAATTTAATCAACCTTGGTTCACTTCAGCAAGGTCTATTTAATTTAATCAACTTGGAACACTTCAGCAAGGCCTAGATAATTTAATCAACCTGGAACACTTTAGCAAGGCCTAGATAATTTAATCAACTTGGAACACTTTATCAAGGTCTAGATAATTTAATCAACATGGTACACTTCAGCAAGGTCTAGATAATTTAATCAACTTGGTACACTTCTGCAAGACCTAGATAATTTAATCAACTTGGAGCACTTCAGCAAGGCCTAGATAATTTAATCAACTTGGAGCACTTCAGCAAGACCTAGATAATTTAATCAACTTGGAACACTTCAGCAAGGCCTAGATAATTTAATCAACTTGGAGCACTTCAGCAAGGCCTAGATAATTTAATCAACTTGGAGCACTTCAGCAAGGCCTAGATAATTTAATCAACTTGGAGCACTTCAGCAAGGCCTAGATATTTTAATCAACTTGGAGCACTTCAGCAAGGCCTAGATAATTTAATCAACTTGGAGCACTTCAGCAAGGTCTAGATAATTTAATCAACTTGGAGCACTTCAGCAAGGTCTAGATAATTTAATCAACTTGGTACACATCATTTACAACTACACACCTAAATTTTGACATTCATTTGCTGTTTATTGTATATTTAAATAAAATGTAATATAAAATTCAAAGACTAAAACAACTGAATAAATTATGAAGTGGGACAGACAGAGCTACACAAATTAATTTCTACGAGCAAGCATCTTTCCCATTGCTACATACGCCTGTGAGACCTTGGCACTTACTAAACAAGCTGAAAAGAGCATAAATGCCTTTGAATATAAATGTTATAGATGGGTTCTTATAATATCATGGGTAGAGAAAAAGAACAAACGCATCCATATTTCAAGAAATGAATACTGAAGAAGATTGGCTATTAAAGACAATAAAACACAATATATTTTGGTCACTTGAAACGTCATAGAAGATTAGAGAGAACAATAATGGATATATGCCTGGGAAGAGAGGAAGAGGAATGTGAAAGAGAAGATGGTGCAGAATGTGGCGGATGATCTCCAGATGGGTGTATCGGACATGGGACATCTTGCTTGTGATCGAGAAGTTTTTCAAAGGGTTGTTATGGGAGCAAGCTTCTGCAAAGGACATGATAATGACTGGCTGACTGACTTACTGACTGACTGACTGGCTGACTGACTTACTGCTTTGAAATGAAAAGAAACTAACCTGGTAATTTTCTTGGAACTTCAAAAAGTGTATAGTTCTGGGATCGACCAAACAAATTCTGTGACCAGAGTTTGACGGTAAATGGGCCAGGTGGTAAATGTTTGTCCGAAATGACAACGTATTCAAAGGCTGTGGTATTACTAGCTTGATAGCCATTCTGTGAAGTGATTTCAATATAGTAGCAGAACTCTCTTGCACCTTTTGCCTCGTGTGGTAATGGCTGAAACACATTTTTTTACAAATTTATCATTAATAAAGGTATGGTTACATTAACCAGGAAAACTGAGTGTTAGAAGTAGGGGGTCAACAAAGGCAGAAAATGCAGGACAGACTAGCAACATGGCACAGAAGAGGATCCATCATCAAGTTTACTGAGAACATATGGGACAGCTGTCTGAGAAGTAGCGTGACTACCTGTGTCATTCGGCATGGCACATCATGATGAAAATGAATACATTTATGCGTATGCAATGTTCAAGGCATGCAAACTGGAATCCACAAGAAATGAGAATGGGGATTTTGCATGTGCATACACAAGAAAGTTATCTCTGCTTATGCAACCTGACAAATTAGCAAAGGTAGAAAGCATATATTACAAGGATTATCAAACTTTGTAAATTTGATTAGATTTAATTCACTTGACTTCCAAACACAGTTTACAATAGTTAATCTAGGAGCATGCCTCCTTCCAATTTGAATATTTTCATGTTGGGGTTTTTTGTTTTTTTTTACAGAGTTTTTCGTGATTGGTTGGATTTTCCTGAGAAATCCTGCGATACCTCTTGGATTTTCCCCACAATGGAAAACAGAATCAAGCTATCCAGGGCCACTGTTTACTTCAAGTTGAAGTCAGATCCCCAAACATCCACTTCATGGGGAATCATTCAAACAAACAGAAAAGAAAAGAAGCAGATTGTGTATGGAACATGCTGAGGTTGCCATCGTACATGTTTGCTGCTTTACTGCATGTGTAAGGTGATGTTAATGTTGGTACTGAATGGATACCCATGCCTCCTGCTCCAAACGTTAACATAACAGTCCACATCTTAGAAACAGTTCTAAAACTAATCTCTAGTTGGATTGTATTCTAAAGCTAATCAACTGTCAGAACATGTTCTAAAACTAATCTCTAGTTGGATTGTATTCTAAAGCTAATCAACTGTCAGAACATGCTCTAAAACTAATCTCTAGTTGGATTGTATTCTAAAGCTAATCAACTGTCAGAACATGCTCTAAAACTAATCTCTAGTTGGATTGTATTCTAAAGCTAATCAACTGTCAGAACATGTTCTAAAACTAATCTCTAGTTGGAATATATTCTAAAGCTAATCAACTGTCAGAACATGTTCTAAAACTAATCTCTAGTTGGATTGTATTCTAAAGCTAATCAGCTGTCAGAACATGTTCTAAAACTAATCTCTAGTTGGATTGTATTCTAAAGCTAATCAACTGTCAGAACACGTTCTAAAACTAATCTCTAGTTGGAATGTATTCTAAAGCTAATCAACTGTCAGAACATGTTCTAAAACTAATCTCTAGTTGGAATATATTCTAAAGCTAATCAACTGTCAGAACATGTTCTAAAACTAATCTCTAGTTGGATTGTATTCTAAAGCTAATCAACTGTCAGAACATGTTCTAAAACTAATCTCTAGTTGGATTGTATTCTAAAGCTAATCAACTGTCAGAACATGTTCTAAAACTAATCTCCTTTTAGGAAATTCTTTCTGTGTTTTTTTTTTTTTTTCAAGTCATGCCATGTGACAATAGCCACCATACCTGTCTACATCCTTCTGCCTCATATTCTATTTCTGATTGTTTGTTTGTTTTAGTATCCAGAAGCCATGAGTTTTGTAAACCCTTAGGCTCGGTATTATGGATATTGCAACCTTTCGGCCTTGATTCCATTGTAAATACCGTAAATCTGGGAGAAATGTGGCTTTTCTGCCTACCCCCGGGAGTGAGCCCGGACCACAAGGAGTTCATCACCTGTTCACCGCGCAATCGGGTTTAGCCAACTACGTTAGAGAGCCGGGCCTATTTCTGATTAAATAACATTTCTTTTTCTTCCTCTTTTCTTCTTCTTCTTCTCTTTTTTCTTCTTCATCTTCTTTTTCTATGTGTTTGCCGGATATAAACTCCAGTGCAACATCCTGGTTGTTCGTCCATTTCTACACTTTAGTCTTTTTCAAAAACTTGAGTTTTGCATTCTTATTCATTTTACAGATCTGGCTTTTGTATGCAGATTATCAGTTCCTCCCCTCTCAGGCAAATGCACTCAGACCCTGAAGGAAATACTTCAAAAATAATCTTTTAGGCCATGCTTTTTATTCTTGTTACAGGGGCTTGGGTCTATTCCACCCCCCCCACCCCACACACTCTGATACATCCCATAAAATATGGGTACCAGAACTCATAGGAAAACATTTACATTTTGTTACCGCCAATTTTCTGATTTGCTACACTGACCCTGGAAGCTGCTTTGGTGTAGGGGCTAGAGCTCATCTGTAGATCTCAAAGTCATGAGTTCAGGTCCTGATGGAGCCTGACTCATTTCAAAAATGGTCTTTGGTTCCTAGGTCAACCCAGCCTAAAATGGGTACCAGATGAAGTCCTGTGAAGTAAAGGTGGCCGTATGATGCTAACCACATCATCCACCATGTGCCCACTGGTCTATCAAATATAGGCCTAGCCCTCTATGCCCAACACACCTGAAAGTGTGGAAAAGGGTCGTGTTACTCTGACCATGACTGATACTAAATGTAACATTCCATCAAGCTATATTTACAACTGCAGCTTCATACAGGATGTGAAAAAGAACCTCAGCAATTGTTGGCTGTTTGGATTTTACTAGGAATGTTCAGTAGTTTGCCATTGCTATCGAAATATTCATACTGTGGATGAAATCAATGCAAAATGATATGCTGTCATTATATCAACAGTTGATTTCGAACCCCTGGTGTTCAGAATCATGAATCCCCAAGCCAAAGAGACTATCAAATCCTTCAGACTAGAAACATCAGAATTCAGGAAATAAACAACTATGCTGATTATAATTATACAATACTATGTTCAACCATTCTAGGTAATGACTGGAATATACAGAGCGATTGTCTTTTCATAAAATGAATATCTATGTTTGCATAACTCATTTTGTGGCTATTTAATCATGTACAGATTTAATTAGTAGTATGTCCCATAAAATGTTAATATTCATGTGGTGAGAGTGTCTTTACAGAGTTTTAAAACAAAGTGATCTGGATTATTAAATTAGTAATAGTATATTATTTAATTATGCATTGCAATATTAATACCCTTAATGGCAATTTTGTTTGTAATGATATGAAATTATATCACACTACTGGGTCATTCCTATAAATGCTCCATCCTCGTTTTCAGTGAGACATACAGTTTAATCTTTTCTTAATGAACATTTTCACTGTAATAAGTTTACCGCAGAGTGGGTCATATATTAACAGTACTGCACTGCATCTAAATATGTACAGTTGGTCAAATATTCAAGGTATGGACAGAAGTGACATTGTCAATACCATGTACAGCAGGTATCGCGAAGACAAATACAACAAAGGCATGATTCCGTATCCCTGTCTAGACTGATGGACATGGGGAATAAATCCGGGAGCTGCAAGAAATGAACATGTCAGTAAGGGAACAAGATGTTTAATTAATCAACAAAGAACGGGTGTCATCAGTCATTTTACACTTGTGGAGGTTTTGCGATCTGAGCACTTACGGACTTGTGCCGAGTTCTATGAAGATAATCCTCACTAATCACAAATCACATATTAACAATAACACAAATCCTCACCTTCCAAAAAAGAATTAGACTAGGCAATATATCGTTACTGCCAGTGTGGCTTTCTAGTCTTCTGAAGCCAAAGTCTTCAACAAGAGGGGGGTAATCAGGTCCTGTAATCCACCAAATAACATTTACAATCGGGCAAGGCATACACAGCAATCTTCATGAGAATACAGAATATAATATAGGATGGGATATTTTTCATTCTTCATCTGATCATAAAACAGATGATGTGACGACACGCTCAGTGACTTCAGAATGTGTCTTTCCTCAACCTAATTTTTGTCTACGTATTTTAAAGTATGGAGGAAAACATACTCCTGGGCTGTAACTTAAATCTAGGTCAAGAACAAAGCTATTTAATTATCCTTTGACTACAGTTGAAGTCAAACATCAGTAACCTTGCAGAGTGTTTGAGGTGTCAGATAATTCAGATAACACTGACCAGGTGGACAGGGTGTCATCAGTTAAATGGAATGTACTGACCAACTGACTTGAGGTGTCAGATAATTATCTTTCAGGCCAGACCATTAGGGGCAGGCAACTCTGATAAAGTAATTATCTCTCCATGGGATAACCCCACTTGAGTGTAGGTCAGATAGCTAGCGTTTACACTTGTCTGATTTAGGTGTTAGTAGATGATCTTGTACCAGGCACCAGAGCGTTGGCAGGGTGAGAATGTAAAGAGAAGGTGTGACTCTTTTTATGACCATGCAAAGGTAGGTCGTAGACCATCGGAATGCTAACAAGTGTTGAGCCTTAACCCTCTTAGCACGGACGGGCCGATTATCGGCCAGCGGATGTCTGGCCAAAAACATGGAACGGCCGATCATCGGCCCGATCTTGTTTCGTCTCAAACCGCTAAGAAATCTCCTATTTTGAAACACTGAAAGTGAATCATTTATATTCACTGCTGTATTAGCTTTACACATGGCGACTTTCGAGTGTTTGGTATCGAAGTGAAAATTGTTGCTGAATTTTTTAGATAGTGACCTGAACCGCTAAAGGTATGTCTGACTCGTAGGTTTCTGCCCCTAAACTTAATGTTGATGAAACATTTGAATCAAGTGATGACACTAATTCTATTGATACTGATGCAGTTTAACTACACAGTGTAATGTGTTTAACTACACAGTGTAATGTGTTTAACTACACAGTGTAATGTGTTTAACTACACGGTGTAATGTGTTTAACTACACAGTGTAATGTGTTTAACTACACAGTATAATGTGTTTTTGAACTACACAGTGTAATGTGTTTTTAATACATACATTGAGTGTAAGATATGTGTTTAACTACACAGTGTAATGTGTTTAATTATTTCTACACAGTATAATGTGTTTAACTACACAGTGTAATGTGTTTTTTGGCTACATGGTGTAATGTGTTTAACTACACGGTGTAATGTGTTTAACTACACAGTGTAATGTGTTTAACTACACAGTGTAATGTGTTTAACTACACAGTGTAATGTGTTTAACTACACAGTGTAATGTGTTTAACTACACAGTGTAATGTCTTTAACTACACAGTCTAATGTGTTTAACTACACAGTGTAATGTGTTTAACTACACGGTGTAATGTGTTTAACTACACAGTGTAATGTGTTTAACTACACAGTATAATGTGTTTAACTACACAGTGTAATGTGTTTAACTACATGGTGTAATGTGTTTAACTACACGGTGTAATGTGTTTAACTACACAGTGTAATGTGTTTAACTACACAGTGTAATGTGTTTAACTACACAGTGTAATGTGTTTAACTACACAGTGTAATGTGTTTAACTACACAGTGTAATGTCTTTAACTACACAGTGTAATGTCTTTAACTACACAGTGTAATGTGTTTAACTACACAGTGTAATGTGTTTAACTACACAGTGTAATGTGTTTAACTACACAGTGTAATGTGTTTAACTACACAGTGTAATGTGTTTAACTACACGGTGTAATGTGTTTAACTACACAGTGTAATGTGTTTAACTACACAGTGTAATGTGTTTAACTACACAGTGTAATGTGTTTAACTACACAGTCTAATGTGTTTAACTACACAGGGGATTGACAACCTAGGGAAAAACCATGAGAGTATATAATCAACAGTCCCTGGGTATATAATTTCCAAGACAGCCTGCAAATGTTGGCTAAAACCAGATCCCCCCAATTTAGAAAGTTTGATCAGTAGGGGGAGTCAAGAATTGAACTGACAGCAACAATGAAAGATAACTAGAGTTGGAAGGTACCTCAGGGGTGTGGCTTAAATTCTCTCCTGAAGGAAAGAGGTTCATACAGAGAAGGGGAGGAGCTAACTCTGCTAAGTAGGATGAGAGAAAAGATAATACTGGTAGGCGTCTGGAATTTAATTCAGTTTGCAGACCAGCTTGCCACCAACTAAGATCAACAGCAGAAAAGTAATTCTAGCTGTGCGAGTCTTTCATTTGGCAAACTGCTGGAATTTTCCCAGTTCCCATCAGGGGCAAGGACTAGTCAGCCCATCATAAACTGAGGGTCCAAGTGTACCAACCTACAATGTGTGATGAATCGGCAAGCTAGGAAAAGCTCAGCAGGGCCTCTACCGAGTACTCTCTGAGATTTTAACTTGAATCACCCCAAAGTTACGTTCAGTATTTTTGTTTGTAAACTTATCATCATCATAAGAACATCATTAACCTCAGGTGCTCAGTTCTCTAGCTGAAGAACCTCATTACCACTATATCATCAGACAGTCACTGGGTGACTGTGTTAACATACTATTGTCATCTAAATGATTGTAGTATAATAAATCAACATATCAAGTTTTATACTACATAGTGTGTTAAATTCTAAGTGTATTTGTTCTTTAGACAGAATTACCTTTGGTGGTAACTCTTTACTAACTCATTACCAGTAGGAGGTCATCCGGAGTGGTCACCTGCTCTATCTAACCATTGATTAATTAAAGTAATCTGGACATCTAAAATCCCTTTCCTTCTCCTGTGGGTGCCAAGTGCAGCTAACGAGCCAAATATGGCTGTTTTCCTGGATATATAGGGCTTTTGTCTGAGATCAACATAGCTAGGATATTAGTTCAGTTTCTCTGGTGGAGGTGAAGTGTAGAGAGTAAAACTACTCATCACAAAAGCATCTACCCACTCGTAGATTCGTGAAACCTCCATAATGAAGATCTTTGAGAATATTAAAAGGTGATGCCCCAATCCTCTCCATGGTACCATCATCATCATCTTCAACCATTCCTGTCTTTAAGCAATGTGGGAAGGAACAATCTGCGATACAGTGCATGCTGTGATGGCCTAAAGTGTCCTTAATGTTGGGGCTGTCCTCTTGCTCTTGTAGCTGATCTTCTGAGATGTACTGATTATGATTTTTTTTTTTATTTTGCTGGATTCTAAGAAGATAGCCAAACAACTTGATCTGCTGTTTCTTGATGTATCTAGTACAAGTTGTTGTTCCCACAACATGTGTCTTATAGTGTGACCTGAACCATTGTCCAAAAACCGTGATACAGTTTATTTGTAAATTATTATTTAACACATGAAATACAAAAATGAATGACTGCAATGCGAATATGCAATGTTTGCCATTACTAACCCAAACTTTACTAACAGGTTGTCTTTTTCTTTGCCTCTGTAAGGAAAACTAATTCCAGTATTTATCTGATGCAATTCACTTATGACAAAAAAAGATAACTGGGCTGCAACTTGGCAAGCCAACAGTATTTTAACATTTAAAATAGAATAGGATTTTTTTTAAATATAATCCTTAAAGTTAAAGGATAGCCAGTAGTAGCAATTCTTATGTCTGTGGCTTAGGCGTTGCGACCGCGCTACGTAATGCCAGAGTGTAGGTTTGATCCCAGCTGCAAGCCTTGCGCTAGTTTCAACAGTGGTGTTGAGAAGCTGACCATCCAGAAAGCAATGGCAAACTACCAGATGTAAATATGCCTAGAAAACCACAACAGCCAAAAAATTCTGGGGTTGGTTTTGCAACGTTCTGTAAAGAATAGGCAACTAACTTTTATGTCTTCACAAACTTTAAATCAAGCCTTAAAAAGTCCCCCCAATAAATCAATATAAACTCATTTTTAAAATGTGAAAAATGGTAATTACCAGTCTCATGTGTGGTAAATTCTAACCGGCTCTTCTGACCTTCACCTCCACCTCCACTTCCTGAGACAATAACTGTGTACTTGGTGAAAGCAGTCAGGTTTGGCAGATCGACTTGAAAGCAGTTCGTTACACAGGAAGAAAGCTTGTCCAGTGCTGAAGGGATGGTCACCTACAAGAAAGTAGAGACACACAGCTGGTTATCAGTGGGTTTCCATAAACATAACAGTTTACCATGGCTTGTCTTGTCTGCCCTCTGATGGCCTGATGGAAATAAGTCTCCATCTTCTCAGTGCCATCCACTGTTGGAATGAAGGAAACATGGCAGATGATCTTGTCTTGTTTTGTCTATCCACTGTGGATTGAAGGAAGCAAGGCAGACTATCCGGTCTGTCTAATCTGGAATGGAGGAAACAAGACTGTTTATCTTGTCTGTCCATTGTGACTGCTCTACTTTATGTCTGGAATATATTTCCCGACAGGTTCAATGTGGAATGAAGGAAACATTATAGATTACTTTGCCTTTTCTGTCTACTGTAGAATGAATGAAACTTGACTGACCGACAGTTTCAATATGGGGACAATGCATCCCAGGCTTGCCAAGTACCTAGGGTATAGTTTATAAACATCAGTCCTCAATACATACACATTGGGTTCCCTCAGATGATGAACCACGGCCGCGCACTCACTCGCACATGCTGATGGTAATTATCACCGGAGTAAAGGATGGCCAACCCAAACGTCCTGGTGAACCTCTGTAGGCCAAAGTACATGTAACATTGTCACTACTAACACTGTCCAACAATACTGTAATATACAATAAACCACTCCATACATAATGTGATAGTGCAGTGGTTCTTTATTATGGATGGCCCAAGATAATGATTAACTGGTGATCAAAGAATAACTGTCTACTTATAACTAATTATCTTGTCTGCCTATTGTGGATAAAGAAACAAGACTGATTATCTTATCTATCTATTGTGGAATGAAGGAAATAAGCCTAATTATCTTGTCTGACCATTGTGGTATTAAGGAAACAAGACTATTGTAGAATGAAGAAATCATGGCAGATTATAGTGTCTTGTCTATTGTTGAATAAAGGAAACAAGACTAATTATCTTGTCTGTCTATTGCGGAAAGAAAGCGACAGGACTAATTATATTGTCTGTCCATTGTGAAATGAAGGAAACAAGACTAATTATCTTGTCTGTCCATTGTGGAATGAAGAAAACAAGATTAATTATCTTTTCAGTCCATTTTGGAATGAGGGAAAGAAGACTAATTATCTTGTCAGCCCATTGTGGAATGAAAGAAACAAGACAAATTATCTTGTCAGCCCATTCTGGAATTAAAGAAACAAGACTAATTATCTTGTCTGTCTACTGCGGAATTAGGGAAATAAGACTAATTATCTTGTCTGTCCATTGCAGAATGAAGGAGTCATGGAGGATTATACTGTTTGGTCTGTCAGTTGTGGAATAAAGGAAACATGACTAATTATCTTGTCTGTCCATTGCGGAATGAAGAAAAAAAGACTTGTCTGTCCCTTGTGGAATGGAGGACTGATGAGAGATTATACTGTCTTGTCTGTCTTTTGTGGAATAAAGGAAACACCATTAATTATCTTGTCTGTCCGTTGTGGAATGAAGGAAATAAGACTAATTATCGTCTGTCCATTGTGGAATAAAGGAATTATGGAAATTTATATTGTCTTGTCTGTCCATTGTGGAATCAAGGAATTATGGGACATTATACTGTCTTGTCTGTCTATTGTGGCAATAAGAAATCATAGGAGATTATACTGTTTTGTCTGTACATTGTGGAATGAAGGAATTATGGAAGATTATACAGTCTTGTCTGTCCACTGTGAAATGAAAAAAACAAGACTGATTATGTTGTCTGTCCACTAGGGAATGAAGAAAACAAGACTGATTATGTTGTCTGTCCATTAGGGAATGAAGGAAACATGGCAGAATATGAAATAAATTAGATGGTTGAGGCTTATCTATTGCTCAGGAGCCATGGTTGCTCAGGGGCAAGTACATTTAGCTGCCTGCACTGTGGTCACAGCGTTCAATTCCTACTAAAGTTGAGTTTTTGTTTTCCAGATGAGCTGGGTTCATGTCTTCTCTTGACCTACTTTCCTGACAATTCTAAATAATGTGGACTTCTTCGGTTATAAGCAGACATCTGAGGCTTGCAAACGTGCTTCAGAATGCTGGATTCAATCCCAGCTGCAGGCAATCTGGCAGCAGACCACCTTCTGTTGGCTTCAAGTGGTATATTGAGAGCCGACCCTACAGAGGGCAAAGGCAAACTACTGAACGTAAATAGCCTAGAAAAACCAAAATATCCGAAAAATGTTGAGGTTGGTTCTGCAATGCCTGTGAAGGACATGTAACTAACTTCTTTTTAAGAAATTTTCATTTCTCTTTTTATCAGTTCAAGGAGTTTTTAGCATGATGCATCTCTGCACATCTGAGTAATCTCTTGTGAATGTTTTTATTGTCCATGATTCACTTCCATACATCAGAATTATGATATGTATGTAATTCTAAGCTTAAATCTGTTTAAAGATACATTTAAATAACACTTACGCAAGATGTATATGAAGATTATCTTGCGTACGCACGCAAGCACACACACACAAATACATGCATGTACATGAACACACAGATATACATGTATGTACATGAACATGTACACACAAATGCATGCATGTACATGAACACACAGATATACATGTATGTACATGAACACACACAAACAAATACATGCATGTACATGAACACACAGACACACATGTATGTACATGAACATACACACTCACACACACAAATACATACATGTAAAAGAACACACAGATATACATGTATGTATATAAACACACACAAACAAATACATGCATGAACATGAACATAAACACATACATGTAGACTGTTTGGTATTTATAGCTGTTCATATTCAGCACCAAGATGACAGTCAGTTACCTTTAAGATCTCTGGAACACCTTGTCCTTTATAGGCCCACACATTTAAATAAAGTGGTGCATGATTGATTGCCATAAAACTACAAAGAATTGTTGTGTTTTGATCCGTACAGAACTTGAAGCTGGCATCATGTGGACCAATGTGGCTGACATTCAAACGCTTTACAGGTCCAGGGATAACTGAATGATAAATAACACTATCTGTACATTTAATTGGGAACAATAAGAAGCAAAACTGTGGCTTATTTTCTCCTTCTTCTTCTTAGTGTCCTTGGCTGTTAACGCTGACAAAAAGTTCTGGTTGTTCATCCACTTTTAGGCTTTTATTCTTGTTCTAGAGCTTGTTTTGTGTTATTTTTATTGTACAGATTTGACTTTTTTGTCTGCAGTTTGTTGGTTTTGTGCTTTTCAGGCAGATGTACTCTGAAGGAAACACCCATTATAGTCACCCCTTATGACCTACTTATTGGGGATGGGGGGCAGTGATTCTATTCTTTCTGCTCCCACAATACAGCCCCAGAATCCACACAGGGAACTGTCACTGTTAAAATCACAGCTGTCTTCATTTCTTCTTCTTTTTTCAGCAATCAACATTTGATTTGTTTGTATCCTGGTATAGGTTTCTAACATGATCATATGTTTGAGGTCTTCTCCCGTGCTGCATAGTCTGTCATGAAGAGTTGCCCCTATGTGCCATATTTCATTTCTCTGACTAGCAAATTCTATGCCAACTTTGAAAACATGCTCTGGAGTTTGCTTCCGTGTTCCATGTTCACATGGATAACATCATTTGGATATTGTCTTCAGGGTATGCCAGTGTGCTGGGAAATGAACAGGCAAAGAGACTGGCTGATTCTGTTAACATTTGGCAGAAAATAGATACATGAACAGCTAGATGTTCTCAAGAACATTTGGAGTGAGTGAACAGTGCAGAGGAACACATAAAAAACATTACGGTTTGAAGAGAATGGTACAGCAAAGCGTCAGAGACACTCAAGTGGTGAAGGTCTACTGTGAGTTGACAGTGTTGCATTCACTGCTTTTGCTTGATCACAGATATTTACATAGGGCTTTTTTGATAAAACCAATGGTTTCCACTATCATCCCACATTTTCTAACTATCACTATGTTGCCCCTGCTCTTCTCCTGAAACCATCATTATTAGAGGACAGGCTCGACTCTTTGTTCACAGATAGAAACAGTGACAAAAGAGGACAACCTTACCAATCAAGTACAGAATATACAGAGGTAAATATTCAGAGATACAGAATATAGATTGACTTGATCATCTTATGTGAATTATGCCCAACCAAGTGTTCTTGTCTGCTAACATAAGTAAAGTGTCTTTCAAGCAAAGCATGAAATGTGATCAGCTACTGACTCAGTTTACCTGGCAATGTGGAGTGCATTTATTTATTTGGATCTAAACAAGACATGAGAACTAGCAGCCCACACATGCTGTGGTTGTAACTGACTCAAACATCAGGTTGAGACAGGTGGAGACAGGTATGCTCAGTGCACAGTGAAAAGCATCACTTCAATGGTCCTAGGTAAATAACATCCTTTGGATATTTTCTCCAGGTCATGCTAGTGTGCTGGGAAATGAACAGGCAAAGAGACTGTCTGATTCTGTTAACATCTGGCAGAAAACAGATGTATGTCAAACTAGATGTTCTCAAGAACCTTTGGAGTGAGTGAACAGTGCAGAGACACACACAAAAATCATCACGGTCTGAAGAGAATGGCACAGCAAAGAGTGCCCCGGGGATGCGGTCAACACTCAGAGAAAAGCCAAGACAGACAAACGCAAATATAGATAACAGTTTATTTGTCAAATCCCATCACAAAATTACAAGTTTCAGCCAATGCGACATCTTTTGATTCTCATCCTTGCTGTTTTAATCCTACAGACTGCAATCCTGGAAGAGTAAAACTATCTACCCTTCCCAGCTAGATGATTATGAAGACATTTTTGGCTGTCCACCTGGACTTTCCCATGGCCCACCAGTGGGCTATGATCCACCTGTTGAAGAACATTGATCTTTAGGGCAGCAGTGCATACGATACACAGATCTGACTTTTACAGCTGCACATTTCAGGCAGATATTACTGGTGAACAATACTGGGGGATCATGACCCTACTTGCGCCTTTACCTTCTCATCCTAAGAGTATAAAGATTTATTTCTGTAAGTGAAATTTGACAGAAATGGCACTTCAGATTATCATAACTCTGCCTGTTCCATAATTAAGTTAGTTTATACAACTAGCTCTATCTCTCCCTCCCTCCCTCCCCCCCCCTCTCTCTCTCTCTCTATCTGTGTGCCTGTGTGTGTATGACAGAGAGTGAGAGAGAGAGAGAAGTGCAGAAGAGATAAAAGAAGAAGGGGGAAAGGGTGGGGGGGGGGGGGGGGGGACAGGCTATCATCAATAATCATAAAAAGCTTCACTTACAGTCTAAACTCTGTGGCATGGTTTTAGGTCAAGTGCGTCAGACATAAAGAGTAGTCTAAGATGTTATTTCCTGTGGGTTTTTTTAATCTTTGTATGTTCAAAGCAATTTGCAGCAGTGTTATTTTCTCTACTTGATCTTATTATATTTACTTACTCATCAAATCATAAGTATTTCCTATGCCTTTTCCTTTTGTTTCATCCTTGGCATCCACAAATTCTCCTCTCTTTAAACACTTATTACTTGTATGAATGAATGAATGAATGAATGAAATGAATGAATGAATAAATGAATGAATAAATGCATCAAGAACTGACATCACTGCACTTGCGACATTACCACACTCGCTTTGTCCCCTTCTTCAGTAATCAACAAAGAGTTGACATGTTAATATTACTGGTTGCACAACCTGATTAAAAGTCCGCCTCTGTTTCCCCTTCAACCCTGAATATCTTCCAAAACCTCTACTCACCGCCGACTGAATTAGTCTTTGGATATGGAGGTCAGTCCCTGGATTGTCAACTGCATTGCAGCAGTTCTATAAAAACAGTAGACTGCCTTTTACCTAGGCTCATAGAGCTCTGAACCACAGAGGCGCCTCCCACAGGGTTCTGCCATTTCCCCAGTGCTTTTTAATGTATACACTTATTACCTAAAAGTTACAAGTGTCTAAGTCAGGAGGAGTTTAATAAACTGCCTGAAACCAGCAATAACTGCCTGAAACCGGCAATAACTGCCTGAAACTGGCAATAACTGCCTGAAACTGGCAATAACTGCCTGAAACTGGCAATAACTGCCTGAAACCAGCAAAACTGCCTGAAACTGGCAATAACTGCCTGAAACTGGCAATAACTGCCTGGAACAGGCAATAATTGAGACCAAAAGTGTCAGAATATGTTTTGCATAAAACGAAGGCATAAAAATAACTTATGACAAATATAAGAAAGGGGTTTTGGGCCATGTTATGGGAAAAGAAAAACTGGAACATATACTAAACAGAAAGATGTATGGAAAGAGAAAGAGCAATGAAAACAATGGCAGATGATTATCAACAATGTTTTGTCATGGCATGGAGGGTGTCAGCACACTAACTTACAAGATGTAAAGAAACATGACTGCATATGCCAGAAAGCATGGTACACACTCTGAATAAAAGAATGACATCGTGTGAAAAATCTGACCTAACAGGACATGAATAAAGCCTCTTTAATGGTTCCTATTTTTACTGTTCTCTTGAAAGCTGCCTCTGACTGTACTGACAATTATCGGCTTGCCTAGATCAGAAAAAATTCATTCCATATTACCTCTTTTTTTTTTCATGCAATGATTCGACTTATAAGACATTGCCATTATCTTCTACTTCTGCTGCCATGCATTGTGGGCATGAACAATTTGTTGTCCAGTGCTTGATTTGTGGCATTCTTTATTGTCATTTCATGTAAATTTTCTTTCTGTCTTTAATGCGCAAAGAACCAATTTTTAGTGCCATGTAGGACATACATGTTTATGTCAAGGGGACCTACTAAAATAAGACAAGTACAAGAATTCAAATACCTTGGATGTATATTTACAGAAGACAGCAGGCCTTACATAGAGAGATAAACATGAGTGTTCATAAAACAAATGCTGGTACTTATCAGCTGGGCTAGATGACGCAATAAAGTACACCGATGGTTCTGTTCATCTGTGAAAGATCTGGCTGGGGGTTTTCAGCTAGAGTGAAGGGAAAGATCACGGCAGAATAGAATGTAGCTTATTTATCTACAACTTCAACGACAACTATTGAGGTGGAGGCAGTCGCTGCAGCTCAGAAGAACACAAGAGTTACCAAAGGAATGATAATGTCTGATGCCATTTAGTGCTCCATAAGGTTTAAAATAGACAAATGTGGTTTGAGTGAAAAGCAAGCATCAACATTACAGGGACTCACGAGGAGATATATGTCTTGGTCAGGCAGGACAGTGAAAAAAGACACCACTGATATTTTCTGTTTTTGGCTACAAATACAATAGCTAGAGGAGCACCCATACTGGACACCGGAGACACTCTGAAGACCAGTTACGGATTAATACTAATAGAAGACAATATGTTAGATGAAATAACATTATAATAGTGGTGTGAATGAGAGGATTCAGGAGTGGATCTAGAAAGAAGTGTATAATCAATGTACTACAGGAACAGTCAGCATCTAAACATTAAAGCATTTGCTGTGGGAGATGCCCTCCATGGGTATGCCTAGTACGCCATGATGTTTCAATTTTTAAATCAGCAATCAATAGAAAACATAACTTTTATTTAAACACAGATGTAAATAACATAATATAAATACTCACTGTGTGCTGCAATAATGAATATTTTCCTAGTCTCTGAAGTTTGAATGGATCTGATTATGGTGACAATGATGGTGACATTACTGGAGGGGTTTATCCTTTCAGGTAATGTAAACTTGCAGACACATATATGAGCATTGGGTTTGCACACTTCCTGTGTTGTGTTGCACATGTTATATTCAATACTGTGTGAAGACAAAAAATGTCATCAGGAAGTGGCAATGCAAATTTAACAATAATACAGGCAACTGCTATTCATAATCTTTGTACTAACAGGCACATACCAATCACAACTTGCGTAACAAAAGTCACTGTCTTAGTTAGTTTAGTTTAGTTTGTTTAGTTAGTTGGTTGGTTGGTTGGTTAGTTAGTTAGTTAGTTAGCTAGCCAGCTAGCTAGCTGGCATACGTGGTTGAGCAATTAAGGAGGCATGCACCTTATGGTTTGCCAGATAAAATTGTGAGTGTTTTGCTGAGGACACTTTGTATGGCTACAGTATTCACCTGAAGTATCCAGCGTATCTGACTCAGTTTGTGACTGGAATCACTAGCATACGTGGTTGAGCAATTATGGGAGTGACATGCTGTGACATGCTAGCTAGCTAGTTAGTTAGTTAGTTAGTTAGTTAGTTAGTTACGGTTCCGGCATCACAGCAAACGAGCTTGGCCCATAATTGCTCAACCGCCTATGCCAATGATTCCAGTCACAAACTGAGTCAGATATGCTGGATACTTCAAGTGAAAGCCGAAGCCATACAAAGTGCCCTCAGTCAGCAAAACACACACGATATTATCTGGCAAACCATAAGGTGCATGCCTCCTTAAACACACCGTGAGACCAGGCGTCAACGTTGATAATCAACTTCCTTCGACGAATAGCTGGACAATGAGTAGATTAAAACTATTAAACTGTCTCTGTAATAATGAACAAAGATAATTCACAGATTTTATAAATAACTGGCAATAACTGTTCATATAACCTGTAAAAACAAGCAATGATCAGTTTATAGATCTTTGTATTAACCATCAGGTCAGTGTTCTTGTCTAACCCCTAACCATTTAGGTTCAGCCATCCAAGTACTTATCTCTCTGTTTTCCCCCAATCTCTTTCCATCAATTTTTCCAAGTTCTCAAGCCCATATTATCTCACTATAGACTATATGCCCCCCTAAAGATATAGTATGTTAAGGCTTTGATGTATTTCTTATTAACGTTTTTTTTTTTTGGGGGGGGGGGGGGGGGGGGGGGTTAAAAACTAAAGCTTATTATTGTTTAAAACTGAAGATGTCAGTCGAATGCATTCCAATGTTTGTAACTAGTATTTAATTGGTTTTGATGTTTATATTATGCAACCTGTAAGACTTACATCATTTTTGTAATAGGCTTATTATTATACTCTTTCAAACGTTCAAGTAATGTCAGTATAAATTAGAGCACATTCCAGCATTTGTAATTAAGACTTAGATATTGTAATTTTTTTGCTTTTCTTTTTTGTTCTTTTGTTTCTTTTCTATATTTCTCTAATTTTTAATTGTGCATTCCTCTTTTTATTATTATTATTATTATTAACTATGAAATGAGGTACAAATGAAACATTGTATGAAAGGAGCGGAGTGGAAGGGCAGAATGTTAGACGGGCCTGCGTGCCCAACTCTTAACCCTTTGAAAATAAAGTTTGTTCGTTCGTTCCCTTCCTTCTCATTTGATATCTGAAAAACCTGCACTGTCTATGCAAAACTTGTCTAATCACTTTACGACTTTTACCTGTCTTGGGGACTGTCCTTTCTATCTTTCTAGGATATTCTTCCCATTCTTCTCAAAAACTACATCTTCCGTGTAAGTAAATATTTTTTACCTGAGCTGCTCATTGTCCATATCTCAAATGCACACACATAACAATACAGGTTCTATATAGTATTTTAGCAGTGTTTTTCTCACTGCAGATATCATCTGTAATAACCATCAATGGCAAATCAAAGATCTTTGTAATATCAGCCAAACATCATATCTGGGGTATTATTATATTATGGTATGATCACATGTACCCATATACTCTTCCCCAACAAATTCAAGGGCACTTTGACACAAAGGATAACGAACCGTTTTCCAAAAAGCAGGTAAAATTGTTGCCACTCTCATCCAGGCCTATTACTACAGTCATAATCCATGCTGATCACATGTTTCATCTGTGACTACTGTTGTTGATGTACAGGGTATGTAACAAAAGACAATGTGATTTACGTATTTCGGGTAAAATGATTTCGTGTTTTGTGCCTTATTGATGTAAACAGTATAGCAATACATCTATCAAAATACTGCAAAATATGTCAATATATTGTTTGCATCTTAATTATTTCTTCTTCTCCTACATTAAAGGGGTGGTTGGTAAGTTGTGGTTTACAGCTAGGCGTGATATCTGCTCCTTTTGACCCGACACATCCAATTTCAGCAAACCCCTAAAAGTCACCTGTTGAGTCATGCTTGTTAAAGAAACTGTGGATCTGTTTTATTCCCTTCTGTTAGGGAAACTGTGGATCTGATGTATTCCCTCCTGTAAGAGAAACTGTGGATCTGATGTATTCCCTCCTGTAAGAGAAACTGTGGATCTGATGTATTCCCTCCTGTTAGGAAAACTGTGGATCTGATGTATTCCCTCCTGTAAGAGAAACTGTGGATCTGATGTATTCCCTCCTGTAAGAGAAACTGTGGATCTGATGTATTCCCTCCTGTTAGGAAAACTGTGGATCTGATGTATTCCCTCCTGTAAGAGAAACTGTGGATCTGATGTATTACCTCCTGTTAGGAAAACTGTGGATCTGATGTATTCCCTCCTGTTTGGAAAAATGTGATCTGATGTATTCCCTCCTGTTAGGAAAAAAAAAAAAAAAGAAAAAAAGAAAACTGTGGATCTGATTGTATTCCCTTCTGTTAGGAAAAAAAAAAAAAAAGAAAACTGTGGATCTGATGTATTCCCTTCTGTTAGGAAAACTGTGGATCTGATGTATTCCCTCCTGTCAGGAAAACTGTGGATCTGATGTATTCCCTTCTGTTAGGAAAACTGTGGATCTGATGTATTCCCTCCTGTTAGGAAAACTGTGGATCTAATGTATTCCCTCCTGTAAGGGCGATTGTGGATCTGTTTTATTCCCTCCTGTTAAGGAGACTGTGGATCTGTTTTATTCCCTCCTATTAGCAAGGCTGGATCTGTTTTATTAGGGAGACCATGGATTTGTTGTATTCCCTAGTGTTGGGGTGACTGTGGGTCTGTTGTATTCCACCCTGTTAGGGAGACTGTGGATCTGTTGTCTTCCCTCCTGTTAGGGTGACTGTGGATCTGTTGTATGCCTCCCTGTTAGATAGACTGGATATGTGTTATTCCCTCCTGTTTGGAAGACTTGGACTTGTTTTATCCCGCCTGATAGGGAGACTGTGGAATATGTTTTATTCCCTTCAAAATGAGGCCTCAAAACCCTTCATTATTCAGTCATACATACAATCTGTGCTAACAGATAATAACTTACACAATGATTTATCTCAAAATGTATAAACAGAATTATGAAGAATGTTGTTATCTCAATTAATTTGTGCCTTACCCTTTTTCGTTCATTGTGACAGTATATAGGTCATTGTACTCTGTGCTTGGTGGACCCCGATCAAAGGCCACCGTACGCACATTATCACTGGAGCAAGAGAAGAAGGTAATGACTGGTGCTGGTGGCTTTTCTGAAAGAACAGTATTTGTTATTACAAGTTATTTTGCTGCCTTTTTGGCATCAATTTAATTTTTCAAAAGAATCTGTCTGAGAAATAGCACTATGGTTTCACAGCTCTTAGCTCACCCTCAACATGACAGAGAACCAGAAATAGCACCATGGTTTCACAGCTCTTAGCTCACCTCCACATGGTAGAGAACCAGAAATGGCACCATGGTTTCACAGCTCTTAGCTCACCCTCAACATGACAGAGAACCAGAAATAGCACCATGGTTTCACAGCTCTTAGCTCACCCCCACATGGTAGAAAACCAGAAATAGCACCATGGTTTCACATCTCTTAGCTCACCCTCCACATGGTAGAGGACTAGAAATAGCACCATGGTTTCATAGCTCTTAGCTCACCCTCAACATGGTAGAGGACCAGAAATGGTAACATGGTTTCACATCTCTTAGCTCACCCCCACATGGTAGAGGACCAGAAATGGTAACATGGTTTCACATCTCTTAGCTCACCCTCCACATGGTAGAGGACTAGAAATAGCACCATGGTTTCATAGCTCTTAGCTCACCCTCAACATGGTAGAGGACCATAAATGGTAACATGGTTTCACATTTCTTAGCTCACCCTCCACATGGTAGAGGACTAGAAATAGCACCATAGTTTCACAGCTCTTAGCTCACCCTCAACATGGTAGAGGACCAGAAATCGCACCATGGTTTCACAGCTCTTAGCTCACCCTCCACATGGTAGAGGACCAGAAATAGCACCATGGTTTCATAGCTCTTAGCTCACCCTCCACATGGTAGAGGACCAGAAATAGCACCATGGTTTCATAGCTCTTAGCTCACCCTCCACATGGTAGAGGACCAGAAATAGCACCATGGTTTCATAGCTCTTAGCTCACCCTCCACATGGTAGAGGACCAGAAATAGCACCATGGTTTCATAGCTCTTAGCTCACCCTCCACATGGTAGAGGACCAGAAATAGCACCATGGTTTCACAGCTCTTAGCTCACCCTCAACATGGTAGAGGACCAGAAATAGCACCATAGTTTCATAGCTCTTAGCTCACCCTCAACATGGTAGAGGACCAGAAATAGCACCATAGTTTCATAGCTCTTAGCTCACCCTCAACATGGTAGAGGACCAGAAATAGCACCATAGTTTCACAGCTCTTAGCTCACCCTCCACATGGTAGAGGACCAGAAATAGCACCATGGTTTCCTAGCTCTTAGCTCACCCCCCACATGGTAGAGAACCAGGAATACACCATGGTTTCACAGCTCTTAGCTCACCCTCCACATGGTAGTGGACCAGAAATAGCACCATAGTTTCATAGCTCTTAGCTCACCCTCCACATGGTAGTGGACCAGAAATAGCACCATAGTTTCATAGCTCTTAGCTCACCCTCCACATGGTAGAGGACCAGAAATAGCACCATGGTTTCCTAGCTCTTAGCTCACCCCCCACATGGTAGAGAACCAGGAATACACCATGGTTTCACAGCTCTTAGCTCACCCTCCATCATGGTAGTGGACCAGAAATAGCACCATAGTTTTCATAGCTCTTAGCTCACCCTCCACATGGTAGTGGACCAGAAATAGCACCATAGTTTTCATAGCTCTTAGCTCACCTCCACATGGTAGACCCAGAAATCCACATGTTGTAGAGGACCAGAAACTGACAGAAACTAGGACCAAGTTGGTTTCCTAGCTCTTAGCTCACCTCCACATGGTAGAGGACCAGAAACTGACAGCACTAGGACACCAAGTATCCACTAGGATAAGGGGACATCTTTGAGGTGCCATTTTAAATCACTTTCTGAGCTCTCTATCTTACTTACCATTATTGCATATTGTGAACAGTAGTTAAATGTTAATTCCTATTATTCTTATAATGAGGGCCCCCATGTTCTTTGTTGCTATTCACCTATACCTTGGCTCTTTTACAACTTGAAATTGTTCTTTGAAGAGGTTCTGGAGTTATAATTCTGTTCCAGTCGTAAGATCAATGTCATCATCAAATCACAGATTCCAGTTTGTTCACAAATCAACAGAGATGTTTCAAAATCCTTGAGTTCCCAACACAATGTGTTGCAGCTATAAGTTTAAAAGCACTAGAGATAAATTACATCCTTGTAAAACTCCAAAGAAAATAGGGGCTTTTGAGCTGAAATGCTACAGAAAGATTCTTAGAATACCATGGACAAAGAAGATAACAAATACTGACATTCTAGAAGATCTGAACATCAAAGAAGATTGGCTAATAAACGGCATCATGTCTCAGAAACTGAAAAACGTTGGTCATATCAAGCACCATGGCGGACTGGAAAACAAATTTAAGCCAAAGATATGATTCCCGGAAAGAGGGGCAGAGCCTTACCAACACAAAGATGGGCACAGGATTGCATCAATTTTTGCCCATTTAATTTGCAAATGTAATTCTGTTGATCCCGAAAAGATGCATTGCTAATCTCAAACTTCACCAAGCAGTTGGCTTCTCTGTACATCTGAGCAGCACATGATCCATTACACACAGTTTCAAATTCAGGCAGCAACGTCAAAGTATCATTGAAGGTTGTGCCATGACACCATTTTGGCATAAGTTGGCAGCAGATCCGAACATTTGAATACTCAGCAAAATGAAGAATATCACTTTTTTTTTCATCAGAGCATGAAAACATATCTGAAAATTGTTTAATTAAATTATTGCATTATTATTTTTCCAGAATCATTATTACAAAGTAATCATTATTACAAAATAATCTTCTTTATACTATGAAAAACTGTCAAATCATCATCCTGTTGAATCATTAAATGTCACATAGGGCTCGCAATCTATTATTCCACTGTTTTCTATCCTGTTAAATCTTTTTTGATACTGCAGATAATCTGTTTCACGTACTTAAAAAGGTAATTCAGAAAGAAATTTCAGAACTGCTTACCATCAAAAACTTGCAACATAATTTCAATGGGTAGGGAACTCTGATCATAAGAACATACGATCACAAACATATACAGGTTAGAAGCTACAGAGGAGCTGAGTATCATAGTGACCACTTTCCGGTGTGGGTTCCGGGGCCCCATTGTGGGGGAAAACAAGAATAGACCCACTGTATACCCAAAAGCATGTCGTAAAAGTCGACTAATTGGGGAGCTTCCTTTGAAGTCGGAGTGCATCTGCCTGAGGGGCAAGGAACCAACAGTCTGCATCCAAGTGAATCAGATCTGTAAAACTGATGCACACGCAACACTCAAGTTCTGGAGAAGGACTGCAGTTCAGAAAGTGGATGAACAATCAGAACTTTCCGCTAGAGTTTACAGCTGGTGAACTCAAAGAAGAAGAAGATAGTGACCACTACCTGATTGGTGCTGTTCCGGACTGTTGTTCAATGGCCAAGGGAAAAATAATAATGCACATGAATTACATGAATAGATTTGTGAATGAACATCACACAGGAAAGGTTAGTTAGTGTAATGTATTTATCCAGGACACCGCTGGAGCACCTATGGATAAGTCTGGACAGCAGTGACAATATGCAAGAAATCCTTTCCCACACCTTGACGACTTTTATCACATGTGTACTGCAGTCAGTTACATTGAATTACAACAACAAACAAGTGGTGCATATAGCCACTGTAATTGCTTCTTACATTTTCCAGTCCTAAAGAGACATCCTTTATGTTAATGTTAATATTTACTATTTATTACAAACATGTCCTTCGGCTTACGTCTCCAACACAGAAAAAATAATGCTCACTGCATGCTTAAGTCAATTATGCAGAAACTGTAACATGTGAAAGCTACCAGTATAATGCTAGCTGCTCAACAGCAAAGCAATGGGAAGGAAAATATCACATGATACCCTCTCCAGTGTAACAGCTACCTTCTTCTAACACTTTCATGTACAAACTGACCACACCTCGGCACTGCAACAAACAAAACTAAAACATTCTGAGCACTTACCTGCAGCCAGCTGCATATTTACCACCATAATTATCATCAGCATGAGTAATAAGAACAGCATCCTCAACTGGTATCTGTCACTGTAACTTCAATGACTGTCCTGGCCAATTAGCTTCAGTGGAAAATTTCACACAGTACATCCAGATGCCGCAGTAATGGTGGATGTGATTTGTGTTCAAAGTCCATTAGTCTCACTGTTAGCTCTGAATTGGATTACCATACAGCCTAGGATAAGAAAAAATAATGTGTAGAAATTACTAACTATGGCAGGATTTTCTGGCAATAAGAAGTTGTTACTTTTATTGGTTCCATTCTATAGAATCTTAAATTACGCAACAAATCTTTGGTTCTGAGGATTTAAACAAATAATATCCCCGGCTCTCTAGCAAAGTTGGTTAAACCTGACTTTCGCAGCAGCCGGGTGACGAACTCCTTGTGGTCCGGGTTCACTCCCGGGGGTAGGCAGAAAAGCCACATTTCTCCCAGATTAACAGTAAATATAATGGAATCAATGCCGAAGTGTTGCGATATCCATAGTACCGAGCCAAAGGGTTTACAACTCATGGTTTCTGGATACGTTTAAAAAAAAAAAAAAAAAAAAATAATATGAAAAAGAAGGAGTTAAAAAACAGCTGGGAAGAGTGGGTTAATAAAATAACTGCAAAATTAGGAGTGCAGACAAACTGATCATGTCAGACAAAACCAATAAACATATAGTGAGTTGCCTGGTACTTTGTGTGTTAAATATTTCTAAAGGTGCAATCGCAGGAGGTAGCATCTGACCCATGTGGGTTTCAGGGCCCCAGCGTGGGGAAAACAAGAAGAGGCCCACTGCCTCACCAACAAGCATGTCGTAAAGTCAACTAATTGGGAGTTTTCTTCAAAGTCAGAGTGCATCTGCCTGAGAGGCAAGGAACCAACAATCCGCATACAAGTAAGTCAGATCTGTAAAATCGGATGTGCACACAACACTCAGGTTCTGGAACAAGACTAATGTGCAGAGGTGGATGAAAAACCAGAACTTTCCTTCAGGGTTTACAGCTGGTGAACATGAAGAAGATCTGACCACAAATGCCAGAAAGAATACAACATTAGCAGAGATACAAATCAGTGTGAAACAATATTTAGTGTAAACAGATACAAACAGATTACAGCAGTGGTTTTTTATAACTTTTTTGTTTTCAGTCAGTTTCCCCTTGAATATCTGGCAACACAAAAAACAAACATACAAAAACACACACATGCACACACACTTCTGAAACGAAATATGAGGGATTCGAGGATATTATCATATGGAAACAATATTTCAGATAAAACTGTCAGATCACACATCTGGATTTTACATACTGAGGCTTTGTGGATTAAAAGGGTTCCTAACTCTACTGGGTCTGCTCTGTGGCTAAGTCGATGCGAACGCTTCGTAATGCCGGGATGCCGGGTTCGATCCCAGCTGCGGGCCATGCGCCTTGCTTTGGTTTTGACAGTGGTATCAAGAATGCCGACCGTCGAGAGAGCAATGGCAAACTACTGGATGTAAATTTGCCTAGAAAAACCACACAACTGCCAGGGGCTGCTGGGGTTGGTTATGCAACGTCCTGTAAAGGATACGCAACTAACCAACCAACTCTACTGGAGATTTGAGTTACAGGTTAAAACTATGCTCTTCAATAAAGATTTTTTTAATGTATACTGCCTCTATAAAGTTCATTATGGCTTGATGAGATAAATTTACAGAAAGAAAAAAATTACAAGAGGGCAGCTTTCTAATCCCCACCATATCATCTTTTCTGTTTTCAGGTTGAGCAAATCAAATCTGCTCTACTCGTATTACATACAGCTGTAAGTTTATGACAACCAAGAGAGGTTCCATTATTCTCAATGAAATCAAGAAGTAATTTTTCCAGAGTTGTCAATTTTGCTTCCACCCCAAGCTACATGAGGGAGCTCAGGTCTAGGTTCCTCCATAAGCTACGTGATAGGAGCTCAGGTCTTGGTTCCTCCATAAGCTACGTGATAGGAGCTCAGGTCTTGGTTCCTCCCCAAGCTACATGATGGGAGCTCAGGTCTAGGTTCCTCCCCAAACTACATGATGGGAGCTCAGGTCTTGGTTCCTCCCCAAGCTACATGATGGGAGCTCAGGTCTTGGTTCCTCCTCAAGCTATATGATGGGAGCTTAGGTCTTGGTTCCTCCCCAAGCTACATGATGGGAGCTCAGGTCTTGGTTCCTCCCCAAGCTACATGATGGGAACTTAGGTCTTGGTTCCTCCCCAAGCTATGTGATGGAAGCTCAGGTCTTTGTTCCTCCCCAAACTACATGATGGGTGCTCAGGTCTTGGTTCCTTCCCAAGCTACATGATGGAAGCTCAGGTCTTGGTTCCTCCCCAAGCTATATGATGGGAGCTTAGGTCTTGGTTCCTCCTCAAGCTACATGATGGGAGCTCAGGTCTTGGTTCCTCCACAAGCTACACGATGGGAGCTCAGGTCTTGGTTCCTCCAAAAGCTATGTGATGGGAGCTCAGGTCTTGGTTCCTCCCCAAGCTACATGATGGGAGCTCAGGTCTTGGTTCCTCCCCAAGCTACATGATGGAAGCTCAGGTCTTGGTTCCTCCCCAAGCTACATGATGGGAGCTCTGGTCTTGGTTCCTTCCCAAGCTACATGATGGGAGCTTAGGCCTTGGTTCCTCCCCAAGCTACATGATGGGGGCTCTGGTCTTGGTTCCTTCCCAAGCTACATGATGGGAGCTTAGGCCTTGGTTCCTCCCCAAGCTACATGATGGGGGCTCTGGTCTTGGTTCCTACCCAAGCTACATGATGGGAGCTCAGGTCTTGGTTCCTCCACAAGCTACCCGATGGGAGCTCAGGTCTTGGTTCCTCCCCAAGCTACATGATGGGAGCTCTGGTCCCCAGTAATTATAGTATTCTTACCTACTTTTATGTACTCTTGAAAGATCAATATGAGTAACATTTTCATTAGCACAATATATGTTAATTACATTTATTTTAGTAGATTCCCTCTCTACAGTTGCTGTAATTCCCTTAAAATTATTTGTTGTAGGTTTCCCCCCAAAAATGTTGTACTTGTTATGGATAATGAGAGATGCATATGGGTTGGTTGAAAGCCTATGCTGGGAGTTGAAAGACGGAAGAGGAGAAAATGATAAACAACTATAATCTTTAAAATAAATATAAATTTTTTCTATTTCTGTCTTCAACATTACAAAAGCAATTAGCAACTGTGTAGTAGTTTACAGCTAAACTGTGATATTTGTGCCTTTCAGCCCAATATATGCATGCAGTATCAACAAGCTTCTAATTAATATTCTTTCATGACATAAATAATAGGGATCAGTGGGTTTATTTTCCTCTCCCCTTCAAAATGGAGTCCTGGACCCAGAGAGGGCAAAAAAAATTTTGAAAACATGAATTTGTTTCCTACAAACAATAATTACAAATTATAAACCCAACACCCCCCCCCCCCTTTTTTTTTTCCCCTGTTGTATTATACTTCTAATTTAGATCCTGCTGGCACACAAGTGGATGTTACAAATATGTGACAAATCCTAAACAAGGTTAAAGTACTTAAGAGGACAGCAATCTACAGATGTAATCTGTGGAAACATTCTCATAAAAACTAAAGGCATCATAATCACATAAATAGGATAATGTACAAAATTTTGTAAACACAGTACAGACAGGAAATATACCCAGCACACCAAAGTGACAGCCAATCTGGCAGTAGTTTAGTGGACATTGTAATGCTGTAGCAGAGACAACAGAAGGGGTAACAGTGGTTAGTGAACTTCCATACCTACCAACACACTATCAACAGGCCCCCTTGTAGGTTCCGGAGCCCTATTATAAGGAAAACAAGAATAGACCCAGTGCATACCCAAAAAATAGTTGTAAGAGTCGACTAATTGGGAGCTTTCTTCGAAGTCAGAATGCATCTGTCTGAGAGGCAAGGAACCAAAAGTTCACAAACTGTGTCAAATCTATCAAATAGATGCACATGCAACACTCAGGTTCTGGACCAGGACTGCAGACCAGAAGTGGACGAACAACCAGAACTTTCTACTGGAGTTTATAGCTAGTGAGCGTTAAGAAGAGGAAGACTATTAACAGGAAATATACAAAGCATATCAAAGTTACAGATTAAAGTTACAATCTAAAGACAGAAGAACAGTAGACTTTGTCCCAGGAGCAACAAAAGTTGTTAGTGAACATACCAGCACAGTCATGCCGACCTGATGGGGAATGAATAGACAGACAGACTAGCTAGATCTGCACCGCAGGGGAGTGAACTGAAGCATGACAGAGCAGATTTGGTCAGAGCCTTTTGGGAACAAGCGAAAAAATCAGAAGAGAAACTAGATTATAATGGGCTGGAGAGAATGATGCACCTGGGTGTGACCAGGCTAGCACACTACGCTTAGAAGAAAGGCAAGACGTACATACAACCAGACTACGACTGGCACCATTAGTATTTGGATGGGAACGAAGCGCGTAAAGGAATGCCCAGAGTGCTGTGATGTTGATTCTTAACTCAACTCAACTCACACAAAATGCCCTTCATTGTTCCGTTTAAAAACTAGTAAAATATTTAAGTACCACCCAAAAAAAACCAGAATCTTGTACACACAGAATAAGGTAATTGTTGGTGTTCAATATTCACCAGTGATAAAACTATTTCAGTGAGATGCTCCAGCCTTTTTACACTGGAGGTATATAAATGCCTTGCCATCCACAGATGAAAAGTACAGAATGTCACATGTAAACATGTACCTTAGAGTCAGAGCAAGAAGGGAACACCTTACTTGACATGTAAGCATGTACCTTAGAGTCACAACAAGAAGGGAACACCTTACTTGACATGTAAGCATGTACCTTAGAGTCACAGCAAGAAGGGAACACCTTACAGTACATGTAAGCATGTACCTTAGAGTCACAGCAAAAAGGGAACACCTTACTGTACATGTAAGCATGTACCTTAGAGTCACAGCAAGAAGGGAACACCTTATTTGACATGTAAGCATGTACCTTAGAGTCACAGCAAGAAGGAAACACCTTACTTGACATGTAAGCATGTACCTTAGAGTCACAGCAAGAAGGAAACACCTTACTTGACATGTGAGCATGTACCTTAGAGTCACAGCAAGAAGGGAACACCTTACTTGACATGTGAGCATGTACCTTAGAGTCACAACAAGAAGGGAACACCTTACTTGACATGTGAGCATGTACCTTAGAGTCACAGCAAGAAGGGAACACCTTACTTGACATGTGAGCATGTACCTTAGAGTCACAGCAAGAAGGAAACACCTTATCTGACATGTAAGCATGTACCTTAGAGTCACAACAAGAAGGGAACACCTTACTTGACATGTAAGCATGTACCTTAGAGTCACAGCAAGAAGGGAACACCTTACTTGACATGTGAGCATGTACCTTAGAGTCACAGCAAGAAGGGAACATCTCATTTGACATGTAAGCATGTACCTTAGAGTCACAGCAAGAAGGGAACACCTTTACTTGACATGTAAACATGTACCTTAGAGTCACAGCAAAAAGGGAACACCTTATTTGACATGTAAGCATGTACCTTAGAGTCACAACAAGAAGGGAACACCTTACTTGACATGTAAGCATGTACCTTAGAGTCACAGCAAGAAGGGAACACCTTACTGTACATGTGAGCATGTACCTTAGAGTCACAGCAAGAAGGGGACACCTTACTGTACATGTAAGCATGTACCTTAGAGTCACAGCAAGAAGGGAACACCTTACTGTACATGTAAGCATGTACCTTAGAGTCACAGCAAGAAGGGAACACCTTACTGTACATGTAAGCATGTACCTTAGAGTCACAACAAGAAGGGGACACCTTACTGTACATGTAAGCATGTACCTTAGAGTCACAGCAAGAAGGGAACACCTTACTTGACATGTGAGCATGTACCTTAGAGTCACAGCAAGAAGGAAACACCTTACTTGACATGTAAGCATGTACCTTAGAGTCACAGCAAGAAGGAAACACCTTACTTGACATGTGAGCATGTACCTTAGAGTCACAGCAAGAAGCAAACACCTTACTTGACATGTAATGTATTAGTACCTTAGAGTCACAGCAAGAAGGAAACACCTTACTTGACATGTGAGCATGTACCTTAGAGTCACAGCAAGAAGGGAACACCTTACTTGACATGTGAGCATGTACCTTAGAGTCAAAAACAAGAAGGGAAAACCTACTTGACATGTGAGCATGTACCTTAGAGTCACAGCAAGAAGGAAACACCTTACCTGACATGTGAGCATGTACCTTAAAGTCACAGCAAGAAGGAAACACCTTATTTGACATGTAAGCATGTACCTTAGAGTCACAGCAAGAAGGAAACACCTTACTTGACATGTGAGCATGTACCTTAGAGTCACAGCAAGAAGGAAACACCTTACTTGACATGTGAGCATTACCTTAGAGTCACAACAAGAAGGGAACACCTTATTTGACATGTAAGCATGTACCTTAGAGTCACAGCAAGAAGGAAACACCTTACTTGACATGTGAGCATGTACCTTAGAGTCACAGCAAGAAGGGAACACCTTATTTGACATGTAAGCATGTACCTTAGAGTCACAACAAGAAGGGGACACCTTACTGTACATGTAAGCATGTACCTTAGAGTCACAGCAAGCAGGAAATACCCTGGAAATAGATCATGGGACACAGGCTGACTAGAGACAGCTCTTGGATGGCACAGGTAGAAGCTACTATGAAACATTTTTTGGATTGATAACATAGTGCACAGTGTGGGAAAAGAATAAAGTTCCCCCCCCCCCCCTTTCCCCCTACCAAACAAAACAGCCTTGCAGAAAATGATAGTTACTTTGGAGTAAGGGTGTCAGGGATGGATCCAGTTGACTGATTACCCACACAAAAAATGGCTCTGTGATCTGTCTGTCTTTGCTGCCTGCATTTACCACTTTTTATGATGGGGCGGGAGGAAGGATGGGGGGGGGGGGGGGGGCCTGAAGATGAAAGGCTGCATGACTGGGGGGGGGGGGGAGCCTGAAGATGAAAGGTTGCATGACTGGGGGGGGGGAGCCTGAAGATGAAAGGCTGCATGACTGGGGGAGGGGGGAGCCTGAAGATGAAAGGCTGCATGACTGGGGGAGGGGGGAGCCTGAAGATGAAAGGCTGCATGGCTGGGGGAGGAGGGAGCCTGAAGATGAAAGGCTGCATGACTGGTGCAGTCACTACATACTATGCAGGACAGGATTACACAAAATCACAACTGCAGCTTGAGGCTCTGTACACAGTGGACTGAGTCATTGTGAAGTTCCACTGTGCAAGGCGTTAACAGCATCTTTGCCCCACGGCATATGGGTGTTACTGGTAATGAAAGAGCTGACTCACTGTTTCTGGTTTAGTTGCAAATGGCCGGCCTATGAATCGTGCCGACATTATTAATTCCCTTTGAGAGACAGGATGATCGGAGGGTTTTGGGGAGACTTTTGAGCACCTCTGTACGGGCCCGAAGTGCCATGAAGATAACCCAACATATAGTGTATAGCTCAGGATTTTTTATTGTCTCAATGGGAAATGTGTCCATCACCTTATGTAGAATTCACACCCAGTTCAGCATGAAAGCTCATCATTCAAACTACTCAGCCGCTCATCTACTGGCTCGGCGGTGAGAGCTAAAAAGAGTGGGTGGGATTTTGTATCAAAGGCTAATGTAAATTGGTAAACAAAAGAGAGCCGCTCACAATAAACGCCCAACATAGATGAGCAAGAAAATGGAGGTGGAGGCCATGATGGCTATTCCTGATGGCTGGAGGGTTTATACAGCCCAAATGGTTTTGTAATCGATCGACTTTCTTGGACTAGGATATCCATAGTCTGTCAGCTAATCGACTGAAATTACCAATACTATCAGTCTATTGGTAAACATACTAATGTGACTACTAATTCAATTAGTAATGTACAAGTAGTAGTAAATAGGACAGTATTCAGTACTGACTGAACAGACAAGGACAAAAGGAACGTACAAACGTTTACATACTCATTTAATGTGGCTTACTTGATTTGTTTGAGATAGGCAGTGTAGTGTAGAGATATATTTAACAAACCACATAAAATGAATATTTCTGCTTGCTAAACTGTTACTTTATTTGTATCTAAGAAAAAAAGTTAATTTATTTGTTATAAAATAGTTAAGTATTATTAATGCAGTAAACTATGAAACACAAAAGTTGGAAGTTGCAAAAGTTTAGTCATTTTAGCTCAAGTGTTATGATGGTGAATGATACTTAAATACAGCTTAGATTTTACCTTCATGCTTCACTGAGGCACCTCTATTTGTAAGGCATATCTAGTTTCCATGGTAAGGAAAACACCAACCTATAAAACATAGCTAACGTTTCAGTAAACGAACAAACCTTAGCGAAAACGTATTCATTATTGTAGAGGAATCCCGCTTATGAAGTCAACTAATAAAGTCACTTATTATATGACCTTTATTAAAACAACACATCCGTTGAGAATGAGGAAGGAAGGACGATAACGACCTGGCTGCAGTCATGTGTCAGTGACTTGAACAATAAACAGCACACACGTTAAGTCAGTTAACACACACAGGAGCTGTTGTCAGCTCTGTGAGTCAGTGTCACACTGTGATAACACTGTGGCGTGTGCGATCATGAACCAGTACCAGGATGTTTATTTGTTCAACTTGAATTCAAACAGAGACAGAAACATTGCCCCCACAAACGAAATGTATATTATATCTCACTACCGTGGTCTAGGTAAAATAGACTAAATTATTTAGTAAATATATCTGGGTACGTAAGAAACAACGGTGTGGTTTAAAAATCGTCAATAGTCCGTTGTTTCACGAAACTGAAAGCCTTTTCACAGAAACGCCGTAGAATTTTTGGTTTCACTTTCAGACTTTTACGCTGTCAGAATAAATGCACTCTATAAATTAAAATCGGATGTATTAACAAATTTATTTCCATCCTGTTTACGTCAGAAGCCATTAAACAATCAGCATCAATCAATAATAATATCTAATAAATTTGTTTACGTTGTAGAATGGGTTTTCCCGGTGGGAAGGCATCAGAGCGAGGCTGCCGAAGTTGGTACGTTCGTACACATTTGGGACTCTTCGACTCTTGTCCAGGAAAACTGTACTTTTAGTACCACGCTTGATGTTTTGGTACCTTTTAAAAATTAGACATCAGTTTTTTAATTTTTGGTATTTATTGAACTTTTACAAAAAAGGTGATTGATAGTGTACTGAAAATAATCGTGAAGGATTGTTGATGCAAATGTTTCCATCTGACGTTTCGTGCAAGTGTGCTTTTTAGTTTCAAAGACCAGTTTAGAAGGTTTAATTTCATGTCTTTGTATTTCGAAGTATTTTGTAATATTTTTATTAATACGTTTATAATTGTTCTTGATTTTTTTTTTTTTTTTTTTTTTTTTTTTTTTCTTCAAACTGCTGTTAACAAACCTAAATTGGAATTTCAAGCATTAACATTTATACTTCAGAAATTAAGGAATTCGAATTCAAACCATAAAAGTACCAAAGGTATTCTCAGCAATTTGATAAAACAGTGTGTCATGAAACTCAGTTATATAAGTAAATTTGATGTGAATGATTCGTCCACATATGTCAGCAAAAGCGAGTTTTATTGTGGTGCTAATTCCGATAGAATTAACATGGACATTGCCTCGCTAGTTCTACATTTGTCTAAAACAGCAGATATTTTAGCGCTTTCTGTCACATGGAAATTGCCTCGGCAGTTCTACATTTGTCTAAAACAGTAGGGGAGTCCACGTAGCGGAGCGGCTAGACGCTCGCCGGGGATCGGAAGGTCGTGGGTTTGCTCCCTAGAGGAGTCGGACTTTTTTCAAAAATTACCTTGGCTCCCAGGTCGACCAAGCCTTGAGTGGGTACCGGGTGCAGTCCCGGGAAGTAAAGGCGGACGGCGTTATGTTGACCACATCACCCATCTTGTGCCGATTGGTCTACAAAAATATAGGTCTAGCCCTATACGCCTAAAGGCGTGGAAAAGGGTCCTTTACTTTACTTACCAAAACAGTAGATAGTTTAGCGCTTTCTGTCACATGGACATTGCCTCGGCAGTTCTACATTTGTTTAAAACAGCAGATATTTCAGCGTTTTCTCTCATGTGAATTTGTTGCGAAGCTACAGTTATACAAGGCGCTGGATCAAGATCCCGGGATGCCCTAAGTACTTAAAACTGCAGGAAGACCAACGTTGATTATGCCATCGGTCATGAAATGGTTATGAAACATGAAACATTATGAATAAAAATAAAAAAGAATAGCTGGAATAAACACTGCAATAATAACCATTTAATAAAAATTTTAAAAAAAAAACGAAAAAAACTTTTCGTTCAAAATTTCAGAAGAAACAAGTGGAGTTGGAAATCGCTTTCAAGGCACTTGACGGTGGCGATATGTATTGATAACAATGTGCTACGATTCCCCACACAATTTCAGCAGCCCTGCTTTGGGAGGCGGGCCGAGACCGGAGAACCAGTGCAGGTGATGGATCGGGATACGTGTCGCTGCTCACTAATGGCTCGGCAAGAATGGGAGATTCCCTTACCAGCAACACTCACGCAGTTTGTTCAGTCTAATGTTTTCAACTCAAGTACAGCATCGCAGAAAAACTAAAAATAAACAATGTGAAACACTAGGGACGAACTGCGCAGAAGCTGTTGTTTTCTCAAAGCGGCGAATTTCTTTGATCTTTGTCTTACTAATAATGTTTGTATCTCTGAAAAAAAAATAGAATATACTGTAATTGACACACGTTCGGAGATAGTTTGGAAATCAGTGTTTATTTTGGTAGCCTATTCCACACTCAATAAAAAATCCGCAACTCACTGGAGACTTTTGCTGGAGATGGACACCTGAGAGTAAACGCCTATATCAGTCATGGGATCTGATGTTTTGAAACGTACCCTTTACCCAGTTCACTAACGTTACTGCAAGCATGCTGATTGTTTGTTTTCTTCTTCGCGTTCACCAGCTGTAAACTCTGGCGGAAGGTTCTGGTTGCTCGTCTACTACTGAACTGCAGTCCTGCTCCAGAACCTGAGTGTTGAGTGTGCATCAGCTTTACAGATCTCATTCTCTTGAATACAGACTGTTGGTTCCTTGCCTCTCCGGCAGATGCAATTCCCAAAGGAAGCTCCCCAATTAGTTGACTCTTACAACATGCTTTTGGGGAGGCAGTGGGTCTATTCTTGTTTTCCCCACAATGGGGCCCCGGAACCCACACAGGGGATTCTTTGTTTTGAATCGGTGTCTGTTTTTTTTTTTTTTTCTTTTTTTTTTTCATATTTGCAGTTGAACGGTCTGTCTTAATTTTTTGTAAATTTGCTTTTGCTTCGCGAAAACTGGCTGTAAACTTTGGCAGAAACTTCTGATTGTTCATCTACTTCTTATAGTGAAGGCCGTGCTGAAACACACACAGATGGATGGGAGTGAATCATTTCTATTCGTCCTTTCATATCTTAGGGATTGCAGCCTGAAGCATTGGCACCTAATGACTCAGCGAGCCACTTTTGAATGTTTATCAGACCGGAACAAATCCCAGACATCCGGTTTAACCGCATTTAACATTGTATTGGAATACCTTATGGTAATAAACAACCTGCTGTCTTGTGCATTTGCAGGATTGGCAGTGTAGGCTGCAGAGACATGGGTTTTCCTGATGAAATGAAACCAGAGAGGGGCCGAAGTTAGATAACTCGGGTAGGTGGTGCTTGTCTTTGCTCACCAAGGGTTCGGCAAGGATGGGAGATTCCCTCACCAGTCAAACCCGTGCAGTCTACTCAGTCTGACCTGTTCGATTTGAATGTAGCATTGCAAAATCTAAAAATAAACAGTTTGAAATACTGGTGGTGAGAGGTTGGCCGAGCGTCCAAGTACACCTGCACTTGAGCTGGAAGCTGTTGCCAACGTGCTCAAATCCCCGTGTGTCGTGACGCTTTAATTACATTATTATGGGTCCTCGAGCAAATTAATACACATGAGAGCTCAGGCCTCTTTGATTCCACCCTCAACCCCCTTCCCCAAATATTTTTTTGTTTAGACAGAAACCCTAATTCCAATAATTGTGTAAGGATGCGAAACAATTATCAGCCCCTTTCAACATTTACAGTGTAAATATTCTCTTAAGTACGTCTGTATGCTATGCTACACATTTCATGTCAAAATTATAATATTTATTTACCAGTCAGCACAGTTTTGACGTTGTTATTATTATTGTTAGTATCATTGATAGTTTTTTCGTCATAATACTAGTATTAGGCCTATCGACTGGAACCCCCTCCCCCCTCCCACCGCACTTTTGCGGAAGGAAGGAAGGTTTAGTCCCTGATTCACAGGGCCCTGCCTACAACTATGGGAAAAAAAGGGGGGGGGTTCTACTAGTGAAGGGACATTGTAATGCCAGTGGCTTATTGTGTACAGGACGCTAAATCCATTGCTGTACACTAATCGGTACTCGAGAAGAGATCAGACCAGCCACCTTTAATCACCAAACATTTCCATCTCATATTTCAAGCAGAGCCGACCTGGGAGCCACTGGTCAATTATCAAAAATTCGCTATCAGTATGGATTTAAACCAAACATCTTGCTACCAGTTAAGGGGTCACTACATGGCATTTTTTTTCCAATTTATGACAAAAAATGTCACTTTTTCAATGTGTTCATTTTTGTAAATTTCGGCATTCGTAGAATAGATTACCCACAAAATGTATGTCATTTGTAAACAATTTAGCATTGAAAAGATAATACTCAAGACACCAACCCATGCACTTTTTTTAAGATGAAAAAAGTTTAAAAGGTCAGTTTTGCCACATCTCTATTTCTGTTGGTTGTGTTTGTGAAATCCTAAAATTTCAGCTACTATACAGGACTAGATGAAATTTGGTGCAAACACTTCTTAAACAATGTTGTAGTGACTGGTCTATTCAAAAGTAGATTTTAGAAAGGTTTTAATTTTTAAAATCTGATTATTGTCTTATGATGCTAGTTTTTTTTTTTTTTTTTTTTTTTTTTTACTTTTTCAATAAACCTACATTTTAAAATTCTACGAAAAGTATTTAGAAACATGTTTAAAGTAGATAAAACCTGTACCTCTAAATAAAAATAACGTTCATGAATCTATCTTCTATTGTTTAATACGTATGTTTGTTTTTGAAATTTTAGGATTCTATATACATGTTATTTTTTTCTAAGATGGCGGCTATTTCCGTGACAACAATGACTTTTTTTTTAACACCCAAAGTATGCAAATGTAATAACATGTATGCCTACAAATGAGCATTATAAAATAATTGCTCTAACTGATAATTTAAAAAAAAAAAAAATTTGGTGTAGTGACCCCTGAAGAACCTTGCCATTGCTCTATAGCGGTTCCAGGGAGCTGGATAAATCAAACAAAATAAATCTTGAAATGTATCTTATAATTTAGACGAAAAAGAACCAATCTTGATATACGGAAGTGAATCAAGGACAGTCAATAGATAGTGAAAGATTCGGTATAAGCTTCAGAGATGTGGTTTTATAGAATAATGAAAAAAACACCCTGGATAGATCTTCTTCATTCCCGTTTTACTGTTTTATGTGTTGAGAGAGAGATAGGGTTCTGTTACCTGCTCTTCTGACCGCCTTAGTCATAGACACATTGTGCTGTGCTAGAGTTTATTCAATGTTATATTTCCATGCTGTTCATGGTCTACCTCTTGCTCTACGTCCCTCTCCTCCTCCTCCTCTTGCATGGTATGGCGTCACAGGACAGTCTACGTGGACACAAGATTTTATTTTCTGTCGTGTGTAATCTGGGATTGGTTCTGTTTCGACTTGATAGTCTTTCTCAGAATTTCATTTCCATGGTTACTAATTTTATTTTGTCGAATGACAATGTCTGGTCTGGTAGTATGGACGGCAATCTTCTTCGTCTTCGCGTTAGAAGTGATATCTAGCTTTACAACGAGCGTGTTTTTTTTTTTTCCGTTTCCTATATAATGTCTTAAACCAAATTCCACAAGGCAACGCCCAATGGCTGGCCCGTGGACGGCTTCCCCGTCGGTTGGGACAGTATTTGGGTCCGACTCTTTTAATCGCCTCAACACTGTAAGAGTCCTTCTCGGGGCTACTTGGTGGCCAGCAGTGCTATGCCATTTTATTTAGTACACATAAACCTGGTCACAATTATAACCAAAAGCCACCCCTTCGGAGATTCTGGTTGAACGTGACAATTTATTTTTTCATCACAAATGGAACTTCCACATGGAAGACAAGAAAAACGATTTGCCCTCTGGGAGATTTGGGTCACAGTCATGGTTGAGGTCAACTGTCCGTGAATGGTGGAGTAATAAAGGCAAAGAATCTGGGGGTTTTCAGGGGCGGCGAGCAGAATGGAGGTGGGGAGGGTTAGGGGCTATATAGTTGAATAAAACATTAAAGGAAAAGATTGGCTTGGCAGCGAGAGATAGAAAGTATATATGTTATGTAGCAAAAATATAAAGATGATGCAAGGCTTATGTAAGATAAATATTAGAATAAAGAAATACTATCCTCCGAAAAACGGTCCCAAATTATCGAGGCCGAAAATATACCCTAACAGGGCCTCAGTCACATGTAAATTGCGAACTTCCGGCGACTATACCGCCACCGCCAAGGCTAAACTAGATGGCTGGGACTCACGAGCAGCTGCTACCCTATCTCCTGCAGCTTTGCTCATGAGTCCCAGGCATCTAGTTAAGCTCCGCGTAGCGGCGCTTGAGATACTCTCGGCGGTGGTGGTAAAGTCGCCGGAAGTTCGCAATTTACATGTGACTGAGGCCCTGTTAGGGTATATTATCGGCCTCGATAATTTGGGACCGTTATTCGGAGGATAGCCTAAGAAAGAAAGGGCCATTTACTGTTTGGTGGAGGGTGGGATAGAAAGTATACATTTTATGTAGTAAAATATATAAAAGTGATTATAGGGGAGGACTGTAAGCTGTAAGTTCGGAGTGGTTTGTGGTCAAACAGCATCATTATCATCAGCAGGTTACATGAGGAGTTTTAATGGTCACAATGGATTTTTTTTTTTTCAATGTAACTTTTCATATTTTGTGCATCCTCACACTTTTATGGTTTCTCTCTTCTAAGTGATCTCTCAGGAAACTTAAGATTGCTAACTTCAGTAAATGTAAGACTACAAACACACATTCAATGTTATAAAAATTCTTTTATTCTCTAATGTTATTTAAGATTACTAGTTTTAGCAAAAGATGCTATTAATCATTTTATTTCTAAGGTTTATCTTCTGTATGCTTTCTCTTGTGTCGCTTAAGATGACAATTTGTGGCAAAAAATGCGCCGCAAACATCACATTTGTATGGTCTCTCTCCAGAATGTGTTCTCTTGTGATGCTTAAGCTGGGGACCCATAGCAAAAGATAAACCACAAACATCACATCCGAAAGGTTTCTCTCCTGTATGTGTTCTCTTGTGCTGTTTAAGACACCAATTACTAGCAAAAGGTGCATCACAAACCTCACATTTGTAAGGTCTCTCTCCTGTATGTTTTCTCCTGTGGTTTCTAAGCTGAGCATTCACGACAAAAGCTACACCACATTCATCACATTTGTGAGGTTTCTCTCCTGTGTGTGTAACTTTCTTGTGAAATATAAGATTACTAACTCCAGCAAAGGATGCTCCGCAAACATTGCATATGTAAGGTTTCTCTCCTGTGTGTGTTCTCATGTGTCGTTGAAGAATATTTGTTTGAGCAAAAGAAACACCACAAACATCACATTTGTAAGGCTTCTCTCCAGTATGTGTTTTCTTGTGCTCTGTGAGATTACCAGTAGTACGAGAAGATTTCCCGCAAACATCACATATGTAAGGTTTCTCTCCTGTATGTGTTCTCTTGTGTCTTTGTAGCTGACTACCTCGAATAAATGAAATACCACAAACATCACATTTGAAAGGTTTCTCTAAAATATGTGTTTTCTTGTGTTGAGTAAGATCACTATTTCTGCCATAAGATGCACCACAAACATCACATTTGTAAGGTTTCTCTACTGTATGTGTTATCTTGTGATGATTAAGACCACTACTTCTAGCAAAACATGCATTACAAATATCACATTTGTAAGGCTTCTCTCCTGAATGTTTTTTCTTGTGTGAGAAAAGATTACTATCTCCAGCAAATGATGCACCACAAACTTCACATACATAAGGTTTCTCTCCCGTATGTATTCTTACATGTCGTACAAGATAACGATTTCTATCAAAAGATGCACCACAAATATCACATTTGTGAGGCTTGTCACCTGTATGTGTTCTCTTGGGGTGTTTCAGGTTGTTGGTATCAGTGAAAGATATGCCATACAACAAGTCAGGTTTCTCTCCAGTATGTAATGACTTGGCCATGTTCATACTGTCTACACTGACAGTTTGATCACAAATATCAGATATCAATGGCTTCTCTTCTGTTTGTTTTCTCTGAGGACTACAACTCTTATCATCAAATTAATAATCAGGAGACAGCCCAGAAACAAGGAACTGTTCTACTGGACTTTCCATATCATACAATTGACAAAAACTGTGTATCAATTTCAGTTATATAAAAAGACACACAAAAAAAATACTTTTGACATGTTATCAGAATTCTCATCTCTTACTGATGCTGTATAACTACCCTCTACAATGAGGACTTTCCACGCAGCAGCTTACAACCGATGAACAAGAACAGAAGAAAATTATCAGCTGGCACTTCTTTGTGACGAATGAGATGTTCTTGATCTTCAGACTGTTTTTGATTGTATGTTATTGTGTCCTGCCACTTTTGAACTGCTACAGTCTATGCTACCACAAATATGTTTCCCCATTTTTTGGTACTGCTGTCAGAGAGGTAAGAAGTCAAAGAACTGGAAGATATTTCTGAAACACATACAGACATATTAAATACTGGGTTATACACTTCATTGATATATCAAATAAAAGATTAAAACTGAAAATGTGCACTGTAGTCAAACTGGGACTCTAAAATGACTGACTGACTGACTTTCTACCCCACCAGGACATCACACATGTGACAAACACCCGATGACACAGAGTGCCACCATGTGGATGAGGATCGCCGTGGAGAGGTCCCAGAAACCGCGTTTAGACAATTGGCCAAATTTATGACCTGCCTATATTGCGGCCCCTGGCAAAAGCCAGAGTAGGGCTTCAAATAACAAAAATATTTTGTCCTAAAAAGGACAAAACCGGATATACATTTATGGTTTTAAAGATGAGTACCTATAGAAAAATAGGTTGTTTTCTCCATGTAGCAATTCCTTTGTGAAGGTCAGCCCTTATCACAATCTGCCTTTTAAAAAATGGTCACTCGCCAGCTCTCTTGGCTCGTGCACATTCCTACCGAAGGTGTCACTTATATCCTGTGCCCATCTTTATGCTGGTCAACCCTTGCCCCTCTTTCCCGATACGATGCCTTCTGTTATTATTGTTTCCTAATCCGCAATGGCGCTTGAAATTGTCAAAATATTTAAATATCTGAGACAAGATGTTGTTTACAAGCCAATCTTCCTTAAACTAGGTTGTATTACATGTAAACAAAAACAGTTCAACATAGATATTCTGAAAAGAAGGATTTTTTTAAAGCTTTATTGAAAGTTACACAAAGTCAAGCAAAATAATTAAATCACATTAAAATACTCAACACTTGTAAACCCCCGTGTGGGTTCCAGGGCCCCATTGTAGGGGAAAACAAGAATAGACCCACTGCCTCCCCAAAAGCACGTGGTAAGAGTTGACTAATTGGGGAGCTTCCTTTGAAGTCGGAGTGCATCTGCCGGAGAGGCAAGGAACCAACAGTCTGTATTCAAGAGAATGAGATCTGTAAAACTGATGCACACGCAACACTCAGGTTCTGGAGCAGGACTGCAGTTCAGTAGTGGACGAGCAACCAGAACTTTCCGCCAGAGTGTACAGCTGGTGAACGCGAAGAAGAACACTTGTAAAAAACCATACTAGATGAAAAAGGCAAGGACAAAAAAGTGTACACAACCAGTGTGAGACAACGAGTGCTGAGGATTTATTGCAGCCAACCTTGACTGCTAAGACTGCATAAGATTCAATGTAGTAAACCTGTAAGCATAGTTTAGCAGATGTGTAAACACTTGTTCTAACATATATGTAAACATAAACCAATTGATATGTTAGAGTAAATAAGCTTAAAGCAAAAAGCAAGTGCCAAGGTTAATACTACAATAAAACAGGATGGTGTTGCAACAAAAAGTTATAGGCCTACTTATATTATATTGAATGTGTTTGTTTGTTGTTTTTATTATGATCTGTGAAACTTTTTACTTGGTCTGACCTTTGGTCTAAACTTATGTTTAAAGTCTTAACAGTTCACATATCTAAATTATGTAATTTAACAGAGGAATAGTTATTGTTGTGTTAAAACCAAGAAATGTTGGTTCTGCATATGTAAGTGTTAACTAACAAAGAAAGATGTATGTGATCTGGCAAGGAAACAGATACTGTATGTGATCCAACAAGGGAATAGTTACTGTATGTGATCCAACAAGGGAATAGTTACTGTATGTGATCCAACAAGGGAATAGTTACTGTATGTGATCTAACAAGGGAATAGTTACTGTATGTGATCTAACAAGGGAATAGTTACTGTATGTTACTAGTTACTGTATGTGATCCAACAAGGGAATAGTTACTGTATGTGATCTAACAAGGGAATAGTTACTGTATGTGATCTAACAAGGGAATAGTTACTGTATGTGATCTAACAAGGGAATAGTTACTGTATGTGATCTAACAAGGGAATAGTTACTGTATGTGATCTAACAAGGGAATAGTTACTGTATGTGATCTAACAAGGGAATAGTTACTGTATGTGATCTAACAAGGGAATAGTTACTGTATGTGATCTAACAAGGGAATAGTTACTGTATGTGATCTAACAAGGGAATAGTTACTGTATGTGATCCAACAAGGGAATAGTTACTGTATGTGATCTAACAAGGGAATAGTTACTGTATGTGATCCAACAAGGGAATAGTTACTGTATGTGATCTAACAAGGGAATAGTTACTGTATGTGATCTAACAAGGGAATAGTTACTGTATGTGATCTAACAAGGGAATAGTTACTGTATGTGACCCAACAAGGGAATAGTTACTGTATGTGATCTAACAAGGGAATAGTTACTGTATGTGATCTAACAAGGGAATAGTTACTGTATGTGATCCAACAAGGGAATAGTTACTGTATGTGATCTAACAAGGGAATAGTTACTGTATGTGATCTAACAAGGGAATAGTTACTGTATGAATGCATAACTAAACTATATTACAATCAATATAAAGAAAATATCCCTGTGTGGGTTCCAGGGCACTACTGGGTGGGTCGGGGGTGGGTCGGTGGTGGGTCGGTGGTGGGTCGGGGGTGGGTCGGTGGTGGGTCGGTGGTGGGTCGGTGGTGGGTCGGTGGTGGGTCGGGGGGGGGGGGGGGGGGGGAGGATTTGCTGAAATTAGCTGAAATTAGGTGTATCGAGCCAAAAAGTGCAGATATCATAGCCTAGCTGTAAACCACAGCTGCCTTACTTACTTACTTAGTTGCTCCATTCTACCTTGGGGTGTAGAGGTTTGCCAGAGAGATCGCCAGACGTCTCTATCAGCAGTTTTCTTTCTGGCTTTGTTCCATTCCAGTCCTCTGTCAGTTAGGGACTGTCCGATGTTGTCTTCCCAGCGCACCTTGGGTCATCCTGGAGGTCTGGTTCCCTGGTTTTTAGTCTCCCATGGTGCAAAACCACTGTCTATCTTTTTTCATTCACCTCTGGACTTTAGTCTTGTTCCAGAAATTGAGTAGTGCGTGCACATTCGTTTTACATATCTGGCTTATTTGTATGCAGACTGTTGGTTTCTTGTCTATCAGGCCAATGCACTCTGACTTCAAAGAAAGCCCCCCCCCCCATCCCCCCATTTGGTCCACACTTACAGCATGCTTACTGGGGAAGCAGTGGGTTTGTCTTGTTTTCCTCACAATGGGGCCCTGGAACCTATGGCAGATTTATTTTTACACATTCTAATATTTCATTTCTTCTTTTGCATTAGCTCAATAAAGGGTGATTGGCAGTTGTGGTTATCGGGGGTTTCTTAGCAAAAGAGAAATCGGTAAAAGGACGAAATGGCTGTTTACAGCTCTACCTATGTACTAGTCCTGACCTATGGGTGGGAGTCATGGGCAATGACAACAGCTCACAGAAGCCAGCTGCAGGCCTCGGAAATGAGATATATGGAGAAGGGACAAAGTCCGCAATCAGACACTACATCACGATCTTGATACCCAGTCCTTACAAACCCGAGTGGAGCAGTCATAGTTACGATGATTTGGACATGTATGCAGAGTGGGAGGCTAAGAACCAGCGAACCAGACCTCCAGTGCGACCCAGGGTGCGATGGGAAGACAACATCGACAGTCCCTAACTGAAGGAAGCTGCAGGAGATGCGGTAGCTGCTGCTAGTGAGTTCCAGCCATCTAGTTTATTCCCGCTCCGCAGCGCGGGAGATACTCTCAGCTGTGACTTTAACTCGGCGGAAGCTTTTTCGCAGTATGCTGTGTAGTCGCCCGAAAGAGGTCTGCAATTTACATGTGACTGAGGCCCTGTTAGGGTATATTTTCGGCCTCGATAATTTGGGACCATTTTTCGGAGGATAGTCCAAGTGAGCTAGCCACCATTTTTAGATTTTAATTAGGTCACGCCAGCTAATATAGACATTGTTTGTTTTATCCGTACATCCGCACTAGCAGTCCGCACTGTATGATATACATGTTGCCAGGCTTGTTGGCAGATAACCACAAATGTATAGTGTTTACTCAAAAATAGTTAGCTGGTGGTCATTTTTATATGTTAATTAGGCCCACGTTGCATCATATCTCTTTGAGAAATGCATATATATATATATATATATATATATATATATATATATATATATATATATATATATATATATATATATATATATACTTAGACCCTTAGTGATAAAATTACAGTGATTTATTGTCGCTAGGGTTCAACAACAAAACAGCTTTTGCCATAAAATGCAATTTGAATTTCAACCCTTCATTTTACTGGGACCCAGAGCGTAATACATCTTTTGTCAGATTACTGTAATCATTACATTACACTTATAATTTGTCTACGGTGGTCCCCACCACTAAAATGTTAATATCTCCAGTTACAACACAATGTAACAATTGACTTGTAGTTTCCATTGAGATATCGTTTGATTTGTTATTTTAATCTTTATCGTGTTAATTTTAAAAGTAAAAACCCAATATATAAAAGACTTAATAAGCATCCCAATGAGTGAACTCAAGTGGCGACCAAATAAAGAACAAATTTTTGGTTACAATTGTATATTTACCATCAACAAACAGAGACAATCTACCAAAAACCGGTGGTGTTGGTGTCTCATACTAGAGTTCACAAATATCAAGCGGCCATGTCTAAAGTCGTTCTCGTAATGAGCTAAATCTGGCGTGATAACTGGCTAAATTCTGCCAAAGAAATTATGCCACAATGCTCCGCTCATGGTCACTCACAACAAACCATAAAAGAAAATTAGTAACCACGGAAATGAGATGTCTGAGAAGGGCTGCAGGAGTGACCATAAGAGATAAGATCAGAAATGAGATCATAAGAGAACAAGTCGGCACAGAACCAATTCTGGATTACATACAAAGACAGCAAGTAAAATGGTTTGCCCACTTAGAGAGAATGCCTTGTGACACCATACCATACAAAGCATACATGGGAAGAGAAGAAGGACGTAGAGCACGGGGTAGACCAAAAACAAGATGGAAGGATAACATCAGAGAAACTCTACAACAGCACGATGTGCCTATGGTCGAGGCAGCCAGAAGAGCTAGAAACAGAACCTTATATCTCCCTCGACACCCACAGCGGTAAAAGAGGAAGTGAAGAAGAAGAAGCTCCGCTCTTTGCACAAATGTGAAACAATAGAAATTACATTTTGTTTAGTCATATAAATAATTACATCTTCTTCTTTTGTCAAAATCTGCTTGTGCCGCTAGGCGTCGCAGTCTATCAGATGATCGGCAACCGAGCCAGGGCGCGCTCAGTCGCTTCATATGCCGTGATGTTACTAATTATAATTGTACTAATTATAATTACATGATTTATAAATTTAAAATAGCAAATATATTCCCAGTTATAATCCTAAGGGCTGAACAGGATATTTCTGAAAATTTAATACCACTACTCTTGCACAAAATTTACAGTATAACTCTTGTCCAGCTAATATAAACTCCAGGGGAAAGTTTTTAGATCGGATTATCTTCACAGCACTCAGGACACATCCATAGGTGCTCAGATTCCCCCACCCCCGCCCCCCTTTTCAATATATTCATCAGCGTCGCGCGGTTAATAGTGCCAGTCCTATGCTGGCTGACAAGACTTCGTGTGCGTCCGGTGTGCTTCTCATGCTTGGCTGTGCCGATCTTTACTCTCATTTTTCGTATACTTAGCATGGATGTGGACATGTTGCTTCCAAAATCCCCTAAACGTCCTATCTCTCTATGGGCATTAAAGATGTCTGCGTGATCTGTGCGCCGGCCATCTTCAATTATTGTGGCACCTGCCAGTCTATCAGCTTTTTCATTACCAACAACACCTGCATTCCCTGGCACAAATATGAAGGTAACTGCACCAGCCTGCCTCGACCCGCCAGATCATGCTCAAAGAATCACTCAGCACCCACACGCAGGAATAGTCCTGTGATTCTAGCCACATGAAAGCTTGTGTCACCGCCATCACCATGTAGTCATGTCAACTTTTCTGCCTGAAGAGCGAGCTGTAAATAACCATGCAATCTTATGTCCTTGTATAACTGGACCCCCCCCCCCCCCCCCCCCCAACCAAATCCAATCTTATCAGCTGTTTTTTATAATTGACCCGTCTGTAAAGATCAGCACATCTGTCTCATCGGACTTGTCACTGATACCTCGGTGTTGATAGCAGCAGGATTCTCGTAGAAAGAAAGGGCTAAATGATAAACAATTATATATGTCTCATCTAACAGCCTATAACATTAACCAGCAGTGTATGGTGTCCATAACATTAACCAGCAGTGTATGGTGTCCATAACATTCAGCGTATGGTGTCCATAACATCGACCAGCAGTGTATGGTGTCCATAACATTCAGCGTATGGTGTCCATAACAGTAACCAGCAGTGTATGGTGTCCATAACAGTAACCAGCAGTGTATGGTGTCCATAACATTGACCAGCAGTGTATGTTGTCCATAACATTGACCAGCAGTGTATGTTGTCCATAACATTGACCAGCAGTGTATGATTTCCAGTGCTACAAAAGAATGTGAGAAATGCAGAAAGTCCTCCAGCTTCTTTGGTGATCAGAAAAGTTAGTTGTGGATCTTTTACAGGATGCTGCAGAACCAACCCCAGCATTTTTGGGCTGTTGTGGTTTTTCTAGTCAAGTCTTACGTTCAGTAGTTTGTCACAACTTTATGAACGGTCAGAGCTCGGTACCACTGTCGAAACCAACGCAAGACAAACTGTCTACAGTTGGAATCGAACCCGGCACCCCGGCATTATAAAGCGCACATACACCTATATGATGTGCAGTGACAATCCTCTGATGGGTCTCCCTCTAGGATACCTAGCCACCTGAGGACTCAAGGCAGATGCACCACTTGGTGAAAAAAATCTAGATCTCCAATTTGCTACTACAGAAATATCACTGATCAACATCCCATTAACCAGCCTCCTACACATCCCCATCAAAACTCCACGTTGGTCAACACACACAAAGTTCCCCAGCAGCTTCTCTGTATTTAAAGACACCCTGTTAACCAGCTAGCCTCATAAATGCAACTGTGCCGACCCCAAAACACATTCTCTGCACAACCGCCAATTCTAGCAACAACACTGACATAACTCTTAAGTCCATTCATCTCATGATCCACCACAATCATCGGGACAGTTCACACAAGCTCCACAAAATGAAATATTGCTAAAACTGTCATACGACACAGTCCATATGTACACAGGACCTGAACAATTCACACACACATCCACAAACTGACTCAAATACCACCTGCTCTCACCAACAGCTGTCAGCTACACATCGATCTTACATTCCCCACACAACTCGGGGAGCTTGCAGTCATCCGTGAATATCAAGCAACTTGTTTCACAACTTTAAGTGGCTCAAATATTTACACTCACAACCCATCAACACAACACGAATGCCCGTGTTTACCCATGCTTTACAAAGCCCTGGTTTCATTAACTCTTTACACCCTACAGTAATTTTGCACACAACACCATGATCTGTGGACGTGCTGATATATATTTATGTTATGATATCACAATCGACGTCACTGCACATTTGGCATTCCTATGCATGCTCAGTCCTCCAATCCAGCAGCCACTCCAAGGTACCTCTACCGATCGTTCCCATGAGGAGCTGCTTATGATGTCTCCCATTTCTGCCTCAGAATTGGTATAGACATGCTTCACAATGCTTTACCCCCAGGTCATGCAATCGTGTGAGTGTCAGAGACTCATGGACATCCACTAGTCCAGTCTGTACAGTACTGATGATATCTGTTCTGTCCATGTATCTTTCCACATGCACTGGTGCATCAAATATATATTTGTGGTCTGAGACACACAGTATGTTTATTTAGTATACTATATTGTCAAGGGAGTGAATTCAAAAGTCATCCTCAATACTTTGCATCAGATTTTACTAAAATTGTTAGTCTCAAGGTGTCAAACATTCATGCAGCGGCTCGGAGGGGATAGACAGTCAGATGATCACATCATCATCATGTAGCAGGTCGTTTGCAGAACGTCGCTTTCATCACAGTCTGCCTGTAAGAAACTTGGTCTCTTGCCAGTTCTCCCGCCTCATGAACTTTCACACTCAAGGAGTCACTTATATCCTGTGCCCATATTCGTGTTGGTCGGCCTCTGCCCCTCCTTCCTGGTATCATGCCTTCTGCTGTAATTTTTTTCCAATCCGTTGTGGCGCTTGATATGACCAAAATATTTCAATTTTCGAGAAAGGATGCTGTTTATTAGCCAATCTTCCTTGATGTTTAGATCTTTTAAGATGTCAATATTTCTCATCTTCTTTGTCACTTTGTCCAAGATATTCTGAGAATCTTTCTATAGCATTTCAGCTCAAAAGCCCCTATTCTCTTTCTTAAGGACTGAGAGATAGTCCATGACTCACATCCGTATGTAGCCACAGGGAAGATGCGTGCTCTCAAAATTCTAATTGTTATCTCCTTGCTGGCGCTTAATCATAGACTTTTAAGGCTGTTCAATCTTTGCGTTGCTATGGACATCCTCCTTTTAATTTCTGTCGAACAGTCCCCATCGTTGTTTATTATAGAGCCTAGATATTCAAGGTTTGTGACATTTTCGATTTATTCATCATTTATTGTTTTTTTTTTTTTTTTTTTTTGGGTGACAGCCAGTTTTATCTGTGGACATTATTTTCGTTTTCTTTAAATTCAAGAACATATTTTGATCTTCACTGTGCTTTTGGACGGACAATATTAAATTTTCTATTCCCTTTACGCTGGACTGCATCTTCTGCATAGCGGAGTTCCGGAATAGGGTTGCCACCTATTTTGAGCGGATCATAATTGTCACAAGTCTGGTCATTTTTGACATTTCTCATTATATTTTATACGTATATATTGAATAGGTATGGTGAGAGAATGCACCCCTGCCTCACCCCTTTTGCACCTCGAACCAATCAGATGTTTTACCAGCTGCTCTGATAGCTGCTTGTTGTTCATGATAAACATTTTCAATTAAATGCACTAAATGCGCTGGAAACCCCATACTTTTCATAATAGTCCACAGTTGGTGGTAGATGACCACATACGAGGTTTAAATTGTGAAAGTGTGAGATACTGACACAGATATTGTACTGTAATGTTGTAAATACAAACATAATTGTTGGAGGTACTAGAGAGGTGAGTCACTGTTGTTGACATATTATTTTTTTACTGTGACTGTTCGATTGATGGTGTGTAATTAGGACTAAAAGGTATTTTTGAAAATTCACCTAAATAAAAAAAAAAAAAACCACACTAACAAAAAAGCTTTTATTACCTAAACTGCATATAATAATCAATGCACTAAAAAGATAAAGAAAATAATTTATCACACGCTTACTGGTCACAATTTTCACAATGACATTTATGTATACTTTATCATATAGTTTAAGGGACAAAGGCAGTTAACTTATAATGTTAACAAAAAAAAGGCTTATAAAATTTAATCCCAAGACTAATAAAAGCGTGCTATATATATGCATGATTAACGACTAAATCAAATTTAAATTGATTGTGGCTTATACTTGTGACAAACAGAGCTGAGTAATTTAAATTGTTAATTAGGCACCATAGGCTTTTATTAGTCTTGGTATAAAATTGTAGATGACTTTTTGTAAAAAAAATTAGTTAAACTCCTGTGCCCATTAAACTATATAATAAAGTATACATACAATAAACGAACTGACACAAAATGTTTTTGTGAAAACTGTTTGTCCAGTAAACCATATCATAAATTAATTATTTTTTTAGTGCACTAGGTATTGTATGCGATTTAGGAAAAAAGTGTATTTTTTTACAAAGTATTCATTAACTCTTTGAGTCCCAGGGAACACATCATAGGTTCATAGGTTCCTACTTAGAAGCCTGATGCGCTGATTTTAGTCTCTCTTCACTACCCATTGGGCCTGTGATGCTAAACCCCCTGGGACTCAAAGATTCAAGTCCTTTAATAACTTCAACAGCAATTACTTTTTACCTGCACTGATGATAAAAGGGACTGATAGCCTGTGCAGCCACTGAAGATATAATTTAAACCATACTGATGTAAGAACCACCCCGTGTGAATTCTGCATGTTTTTCAAACAGAGCTGTAATTGGTTTTTACTGACTAGGCTGCTGTCTCTACCAGTCAAGAGTAAACAAACAGTCTGTGACTTTGTGATTGGTCAAAAATATGCCTTATTTGTATTGCACCAACCTTAATTAAAATGTGGCTTACAAGGACAAATGAGATGTTCTTATGTACCTGTTAATTTGAGTATGTATTTGTTCAGCTTTTTGTCTGTTTCTGTGTCAATGATTAATGCAGCTTCAACATGGCACAAGGTTGGAAAAAAAATTATTAAAAAACCATACATTTACGTTTCCTCTGACTTTGCCATAAAGATACCTACCAGAATTTGGCTCAGCAGATCTTCCCTGATCACTTCATCAATCTGTAGGTGGACTTCTTGAGACAATTTGAATTTGATGTTAACTGTGCACATTAGTAATAGTTTCTCAAGATTTTTTGTTTGTTGTTGAAGTTTTTGACCTACATTTAGTCATCTTTTCCATATGACCATGGGTGAGTTTCATGGTTTCTTTCAAGGAAACATATGTGGATCATGGGGCTATAGCCGTTAATGCACTGTACTTTTGGTTTCATCTCATATACTAAATCAAGAAATTGAAAGGTATCTCTAAGCATCTGTGGCTCAAACGATGGACACACTGGTTTGAACATTTCGGCACACTGTACAGCCACATGATATTGAGCTGAACTGACCAGATGTTTGTCTGCCCACCCAACAGAGCCAGATTTACTGTTTTTGATGAAATGATGTTTTTGTTCAGTAGCCAGAAGGATTGTATAACAGCTTTGGTAAGGTTGTGACTGCATAGTGTGTGGATGTTGTGTGTTTGATTATATTTACAAACTATTTTGGAGATTTTATTTAGGGTTAACAATTCATGCTTTTGTCATGTCATGGAACAGGAATTTTATAATAACCTCAGAATGACGTGATTTGCTCCGCGTGGCTGCCAAAGATTTTTCATGGTCAAAGTTCTGAAAGAAGTTAACTCTTTGCTAAATTGGTATGTATTTAGTCATTACTTTATTTCATTTGAAAAATCACCTTTATGGGGAAATGACTACAGATATCCAAAATTAAATTTATCTAGTTGGAGGACAGGTTTTTTGAGGGGGGCAAACTGATGGCAATGATGTCAATGTGGCCATCATGCTTACCTGTCTGCTCAGTGGATTTTTATAAAAACTAAGACTCCGCAGTTTTTCGGCTTCCTTTTCTCTTCCTCTTGTTTCTTAGGGTAGAGTTTCAGAGAATTATGACAGTGTTTCTTTTTAACACAATTTTAAAAGGGGGCATTGTTTAAAAGATGTATATGGAATGAAAGGATTAGGATGACAATCTGAAGTAAACAACGCTACAATAATCACATTTCTGAAGTTTAATGTTCTGCATTTCGTCTTTTGTAAGCACAAAAAACGTCATATCTGAACGGCCTCCCTCAGGTATGTTTTCTCTTATGTTGCCTAAGATTACCACCCAGAGAAAAAAAGATGACCCACAAACACCACTTTCTAAGGCTCGTCTCTTGTATGTGTTCTCCTGTGTTGTTTAAGTTTACAGCTTGTGATATAAGTTGCTTCACAAGCATCACAATTGTAAGGTTTCTTTCCCAAATGTTATCTTTTGTGTACTAAAAGAATTCTGCTCCCATAAAAAGATGCACCATATACATCAAATTTGTACGGTTTCTCTCCTGGATGTTTTCTTTTGTGTATTTTAAGATTACTACTATGAGTAAAGGTTGCTTCACATTCATCAAATTTGTAAGGTTTCTCTCCTGAATGTTATCTTTTGTGTACTAAAAGATTTCTGCTCCCATAAAAAGATGCACCATAAACATCAAATGTGTACGGTTGCTCTCCTGAATGTTTTCTCTTGTGTATTTTAAGATTACTACTCTGAGTAAAGGTTGCTTCACATTCATCACATTTGTAAGGTTTCTCTCCTGTATGTGTTCTCTTGTGTTGATTAAGATCACCACTTCTGCCAAAAGATGTACCACAAACATCACATTTGAAAGGTTTCTCTCCTGTATGTATTCTCTTGTGTTGATTAAGATCACAATTTCTACCAACAGATAGACCACATACATCACATTTGAAAGGTCTCTCTCCTTTATGTGCTCTTTTGTGCACTAAAAGATTACTGCTCGTAGAAAAAAATGCACCACAAACATCACATGGGTAAGGTTTCTCTCCAGTATGTGTTCTCAAGTGTACTGTCAGACTACTACTTCCGGCAAAAGATGCACCACAAACATCACATTTGTAAGGTTTCTCTCCTGTATGTGTTCTCATATGTTGTTTAAGATCATGAAGTGTAATATAAGATGCACCACAATCATCACATTTGTAAGGTTTTTCTCCTGTATGTATTCTTTTATGTACTGAAAGACTACTGCTCACAGAAAAAGATGTACCACATTCATCACATTTGTAAGGTTTCTCTCCTGTATGTATCCTCTTATGTTGATTAAGATGACCACTTCTGCCAAAAGATGCACCGCAAATATCACATATGTAAGGTTTCTCTCCTGTATGTGTTCTCCTGTGTTGTTTAAGTCTACAAGTTGTAACAAAAGATGCACCACAATCGTCACATTTGTAAGGTTTTTCTACCAAATGTGTTATTTTATGGACTGAAAGACTACTTCTTGCAGAAAAAGATGCACCACAAACACCACATGTGTAAGGCTTCTCTCCTGTATGTGTTCTCCTGTGTTGATTAAGATAAGAATTTCTGCTAAAAGATGCACCACAAACATCACATTTGTAAAGTTTCTCTCCCGTATGAGTTTTCTTGTGTTGTTTCAATTCACTTTCTGTAATAAAAGTTGCACCACAATAATCACATTTGTAAGATTTCTCTTCTGCACGTGTTCTTATGTGGAACTTAGGACTATTTGTGTCAGTAAATGATACGCCATACACGTAAGGTTTCTTTCTAGTATGTAAAGACTTGGTTGTGTTTATACTATCTACACTGACAGGTGGATCACCAACATCAGACATGAGTGGTACCTCTCCTGATTGTATTCTCTGAGGACTGCAACTGGTATAGTCGAGAGACATTCCACAAACAAGTAACTGTTCTACAGGAGTTTCCACACCAGGTGACTGACAATTCTCAGGAGTCAAATTTAATTTTGTATCAATTTCAATCATAGAAAATGCACTTTCTGACACAATACCGGAATTCTCATCTTTGACTGATGCTGCGTAACTATTTTCTATCTTACAGTGATCATCTAGCAGTTCTTTGTGATGAATGAGAGCTGTTTTATCTTCAGACACTCTCTTGCCTGCATGCTATTATATCCTACCACTGATGAGATGCTGCAACAAGAAGACACATCTTCCAGTTGAATAAATGTACAACTCTTGTCCTCATTCAAAACTTCAGTTAGTTCTTGTTTTACAAGCCCCAAGTCTATGTTTTCACACATTTCATTATCCATCTGTCACTTTTATTGTACAGGGTGTGGGGACGGTTCAGAAAAACAGGTTGTATCTCTGAAACACACAGAGAGTAAATATAGGTTTAAAACTTCATAGATAAACCAAGTAACAAATTACAATGAAATATTAAGTGTACTGCAGCAAACGTGTAGGCATAGTTGAACGGATGTGCAAGGCGGTCTCACTGAAAGTATGGATGGTACAGTGCTTATATTTGATGAGCAAGAAAAACAGATCGGCCCACGAGACCTTAGATAGTCCCCAAGAACCAATGAATTTTGACGAAGAGGCTAAAATGGCCATTTTACCAATAAATGTAGGAAAGAGAGAAGTCATGAAAATCAGGAGGCAAAAGATTTTTTTTAAAAAGACGGTGATGACGACATTTTTAAAAAAAAGTAAAAAGTAAAGGATCCTTTTCCACGCCTTTAGGCATATAGGGCTAGACCTATATTTTATTGACCAATGGGCACAAGATAGGTGATGTGGTCAGCATCACGCCGGCGGCCTTTACTTCCTGGGACTGCACCCGGTACCCACTCAATACTGGGCTGACCTGGCAGCCAATGTCATTTTTGAAAAAAAATCCGTCTCTACCAGGGAGCAAACCCACGACCTTCCGATCCGCGATGAGCGTTCAGCCGCTCTGCCACGGTGACTCCCGATGACGACATTACTGCAGAAAAACTCAACAGAGCAGAGATAGAAACAGTCTCTGGAAAATACTATGACATTATGGAATCCAAGAAAAAAAATCGACATAACTGCTCTCTTCTATAAAGACTTTTCTTGCAACATAAAATAATTACAACACATCTTTCCCAGTAAAGACAGGTGTAAAACAGAGATGTGTTATGTCATCCCTCCTCTTCAAGCTTGTAACTGATTGTGTACTAAAGAACACATCACACAAGACATCAAGAGGCATAGATGATATAGCACTCCTATCACATAAACATGAACACATACAAGAGAAAAGTAACAGACTACACAGCACATCAGAAATGGTGGGACTGAAAATAAATACAAGGAAAACTAAGATCATGACAAGAAGTCCAAACCAACAACCAGTGAACATAAATAACCAAACACTTGACAATTTAGAGCAGTTCACATATCTTGGCATGTGGTGTCCTTACTGGAAGGGACAGAGGAAGACATACAATCACGCTTGAACAAAGCTAGAGCTTTTGGAAGGATGACGCAAATCTGGAAATCCGTTACTGCAGAGGAACAAAACAACTCATTTTGCCAGTTCTTCTTTATGGAACAGAATGCTGAAGAATGAGCAGAAAAGATGTGCACAAGCTATCCACCTTCCACCACACATGTCTACACAGAATTATCAAAATCGTCTGGCCACATTCAATTTTAAACACTTAACTACTTCAAGTTAACAGCCAAGAACCTTTAGACAGTACAATAACAAGGAGAATATGTGTAACAGGGAGACAGCATTACTTGTTTGTCAGGAGGTAGGATATTTGCGTATTAGTAGAAGGAACGAAAGTCAACAGGTCTTTGTAATATGGACACTCCTTTCTAGAACTATTGTTTGTTTACTAGCAGAGTTATTTCCAAATGAATAGCCTAGTTATATAAAAAGCATCTGATGCAATCGTTGATGTGTTATATCACAGAAAGAGAGCCTTATTGTACTGGCTTTATAGAAGGCCACAGAAGTACATCTGTCAATCTAATTAGCGTAATATAGTGTACACTATCTGATGTAATCCAAACGCAATTAGAAAATCTCACGTGAGATCGCACATAGTAAACATGCTGAGCCCTACTAGAACATTCTAGAAGCAGTTAGTGAGTACAAAACACAAACCAAGCATTCCAGCAATTCAGTATAAATAGTGGGAAACAAACCACTTGAGCAACCTTCGGTCATCAAGACTCGAAAAAGGAGGAACTAGTAACATGGACCCTCATATGTTAGAAAGAATCTTCAACCTTCAGCCGTTGAGACTCAGAGGACGAGGGTCTAGTCTCATGGACCCTCACAGTCAAGAGTCTTCAGCTGTGGAGATGCCAGCTCAACACTAGAAGAAGAGGCACCAGTCAAATTGAGCCTCAAGACAGTCGCTAGAGAGCAGATATGAATGAGACATCGAACTACAGAGATAACAGACAAGATACATGGATCCATGGTTAACAGAGACACATCAGATAGACACATTATTGAGATGTTAGAGACGATGATTAAGCCGTTAGTACCAGACAGTACTACAAGCTAGGTGACAGTTACAGACACTAGAACCAGGTAACAAAGTAACTTGAGATAAAGAATACAACATGACCTCAAGAGTATGTTACCATAGAGCTTAAACAGTGGCCATTCAGAATACCATTTATGTCGTTTGTGACATTACTGAAGTATCACAATAAAGACAGAATAGAAAAGAACAGTTGTTTCCAGAAATTTTTATATTACAAGCGTCAGTGATGTGAGAAACATGTAGCAAGCATAACATACCATCATCAACACCACTATCGACGCGACCATCTCCAGCTGACTTCTGTAGCGAACTCAAGACAAACCTGGGTGTGACATCGATATACGCAAAGAAGACAGCTGTGCTACACATGGAAATAGCTTGGCTACATTATGAGAATGAATCTTCATATACCTGCCAAAACAGCTCTCACTTAAACACGAGAGGGAAAGAGAAAGAAGGGGCGACAAAAAAAAAACATGGAGGTGAACGATTGAAAGTGAACTGAGTGCTGCATCTCTGACATGGAAAACTGCACTAAAGATTGCACAGGAGAGGAAGGCATGGAAAGTCCTCTCTGAAGCCTCATGTGCCACTAGGCATAAATAGAACTGATGATGATGAGCATGAATTGAGCACAGGATTTGTTTAACTCTTTGAGCCCCAAAAAACGCATCACACGTTTTTATTTCATTTTACTAATTTTTGTAAACATACTGTCTGTTTATTTACTAATTTTTAATTACTAATGTAATTATTTGTTGTAGCTCTATGATAAAATTATTCCTCAACATTCCCTGGTTACTTTGATGTATGTGTATGTTGTGAGAAATCGAAATAGTATGGTCTGTTTTAATGTCTTACACTTGTGCAATTAAAAATTTGGGCTATCCTCCGAATAACAGGCACAAAAGATGGCAGCCACAAAAACACCCTAACAGAGCCTTAGCAACGTGTCAATTGCGCACTTCCGGCGACTTAATTTGCGATTTTCCGGCGACTACCGCCACCGCCGAGAGTATCCCCCACGCCGCTCGCGCAACGTGGATTGGGGTGAAAGTAGATGGCTGGGACTCATGAGCAGCAACTTCGGCATCTCCTGAAACTTTGCTCGCAAGTTCTAGCCATCTAGTTTAGCCCAATCCATGCCGCGTGAGTGGCGTGGGGGATACTCTCGGCGGTGGCGGTAGTCGCCGGAAAACCGCAAATTAGGTCGCCGGAAGTGGGCAATGGACACGTGACTGAGGCCCTGTTTTTGGCCGCCAATTGTTGTGCCCGTTATTCGGATGATAGCCAAAATTTGCATTACATTACCACCCCTTGGGCCTCTGATGCTAAACCCCCTGGGACTCAAAGAGTTAACAGAATATGGGCAGAGGAAGAAATTCTTAATCAGTGGAGGAAAGGAATAAGTGTTAAAACTCCAAAAAGGTGATCTTACTGATTGTAACAACTGGGGAGGAATTACTCTGTATCAGTAATGTCCAAGACTTTTCTATAAAATAATTCTTAACAGAATTAAATGGGTAGTAGATCAGAGAGGAACAAGCAGTTTTTCAAACTGTAAGACACTGCTTAGAATAGGGGAGAAGAAATGAGAAAAACGTCTGGGCTAAATACTAGTATTAAGTAGTATGGCTATCCCCAGAATAACGGCCACATATTATGGCAGCCAAAAAACACACCCTGACAGGGCCTCATTAGGACCTTGTGTTGTAAACATTCAAAAACTTTAACTTGAAAATAATGAGGAACGAAAAAAAAGACAAATGACGAAATCTACTACTTAGCGATAATTGAGGCCTTTATATCTGAAAATAGTGGCACCAAAGTTGGAATTAGTGCCCGAAAATCGGCTCTTTGTGGCGAGCTAAACTAGATGGCTGGGACTCACGAGGAAATAAATGAGAGGAAGTTGCAGGAGATGCGGTAGCTGCTACTCGTGAGTCGCAGCCATCTAGTTTAGCTCACCATCCATCCCTGCCATGTCGCTATTATCTATTATGTGTATTGTTCCGTTTCTCGAAATTGTCAACGGACAATAATCCTAGTTTTACCGCGATGTGTTCGTCGGAGGAAGTCCGCAATTTACATGTGATTGAGGCCCTGTCAGGGTATGTTTTTGGCCGCCATAAAATGTGGCAGTTATTTGGAGGATAGCCAGTAGTATAGAGGTAACAACAAAGAAGATGGCGCCACACATCCTCAGAAGAAACAAGGAGAGAGGACGTCCACAAGAACCCCTAAAACGAACGTTAATGAGAAGGGTCAAAGAAAGTGCTGGACTGAATTCCATTCCCTGAAACTGAATTGATTACACATTTAATGTATTAGAACGGAATAATGAAAACGAAACAGACTTGCGAGCCGTTATGTGATGATATGTGAATATAATATAAGGACTCACAACGGGTCAAATAATAATATTATTAAAATTATTATGAATAATGATTAATGATGAACTAATAGTATTAGTACTCCAATAGTTTCCAGTTCTACTCACAAACAGAAAACCTCCTGGTGATTATGAATAGTCTATATTTATCATTTAAATATACCAAAAACAAAGACAAGACATTGTTGATCGACCTGTGGCAATGGCTATGCAGTTTTCAACAGAATTCCGCTGAAACTGCCATACAAATGTGGCTATATTCGGCTAAAACTGTATCATCATCAAGTGCCTTGCCGTCTGGCGTGGGGATCATGCTTCGCCACAACCGTGATCTGTAACTGCGTGTATCAGTTCATGTGCTGACACACGCCTATGCCATGACATAAGACTGTCTTCCTCTGTCTCTCTTTCCACAGATATTTCCAGTGGTCACAGAATGTTCCGTTTTCCCTCTTCTCATAACATGACAAAAAAATGATAACAGTCTCTTTCTGATGTTTGTGATAAGTTTCGAGCATTTGCGTCTTTCAAAACATCTGGGTTGCTCTTCCAAGCTGTCCACGGAATTCTAAGGATTCTTCTGTAAAACCACATCTCCAAGACCTTAAGAAATTGTTCGGCTTGTTTATTAATTGTGCAGGCTTCACGGCCATATGTTAAAACTGGCTCTATATAGCATGCGATAATTCTTTTTCTAACCTCCAATGATATGGATTTATTGCACAAAATGTTCTTCGTTTTGTAAAATTCAGTTTTTGCCTGTCCTATTCTATTCTTTATCTTTGTGATACATCATTCATCGTATGTTATCCGTGTGCCTAGACGCTTAAATTTATGTACCTGTCCTAAAATAACGCCTCTGAGCATTACTATACATTTAGACACTATTCTTTTCTTGGAAATCATCATTACTTCTGTCTTTCCATTATTCAAACTGAGGCCCTTTTTATCACTGTCTACCACCACTGTATCTATCATCCACACCTGCACAGTCGTAGCGACAGCACTAGACGGTGTCATCGTCATAACGCAGGTTATGTTATGACCAACATTAACAATTCCTGACATATCCATAAAATTGGATTCATTCATTCAGTAGCATGTCCCTCGCGGAACCTCGCTGCCATAACAACCCTCCGGAAAACCTTCCTATCATGAGCAAGATGTCCTGCGTCTGATACACTCATCTGGAGATCATCTGCCACATCCTGCACCCATCTTCTCCTTGGCCTTCCTCTTCCTCTCTTCCCAGGCATATACCCCTCCATTATTGTTCTCTCTAGACCTCCATGACGTTTCAAGTGACCAAAATATTTCAATTTTCTTTGTTTTATTGTCTTTACTAGCCAACCCTCTTCAATATTCAGCTCTTGAAGTATGGATGCATTTGTTCTTTTCTTTAGCCAAGATATTCTTAGAACCTGTCTGTAACATTTATATTCAAATGCATTTATGCGCTGTTCCGCTTGTTTAGTAAGTGTCCAGGTCTCACAGGCGTATGTTGCAATGGGAAAGATGCATGCTCTTAAAAATGTGACCTTTGTAATTTTATCTGTACAATTCCATAATTTATTCAGTTGTTTTAGTCTTTGAAGAGCAATTGATAGTCGCCGTTTAATTTCTTTCATTGTGTCACCATTGTTGGTAACCAGTGACCCAAGATATTCGAAAGTTTCCACCACTTCCAATCTTTCCTCATTAACATATATTTCCTTCTCCATGGCAGTTTTGTTTGTATGCATTATCTTTGTTTTTGCTGTGTTAAGAAATAAGTTATGATTTTCACTATTTCTTTGGAGTGAGGTTAATAAGTTTTCTAAACCATTTCTAAAATTGGATAGCAAATTCAATTTTTTAACTATAGTGCTATTCAAAACTCACACTCTTAACAAAAATCTCTAACAGTCCTGCACGGATTATTACGAATTTTTGCATGTAAATACAGTTATTGCAGCTAGTCAGCTATGTGTTTATCACTTTGGACCAAGAAGTTGCAGCTGCGTTCTATTTCCGAGTTATGATTTGGGTTATCTTCACTGAATTTTTTGTACCTTTTCTTTTGACTTGATACTAGACATCACCTCAATAATAGCATTACGAACATGAGTTATTTATTAAACAAGTCGGAGCAAACTCTGCAATCTCTATTTTAAATGACGCATGTATAACATGCTGTTCACTTTCAGTCACTACTTTGTGTTTCCCCACTTCTGAATGTTTCTCAATAATCTATACTCCCAGAATATGTACCGCTATATATCTAGACAGTCGACTCTGTGGCTAAGTCGATGCGAACGCTTCGTAATGCCAAGATGCCTGGTTCGGTCCCAGCAGCGGGCCATACACCTTGCGTTGGTTTCGACAGTGGTATCAAGAAAGCCGACCGTCCATAAAGCAATGGCAAACTACTGGACGTAAATTTGCCTAGAAAAACCACACAACAACCAGAGGCTGTTGGGGTTGGTTCTGCAACGTCCTGTAAAGGATACGCAACTAACCTTATATATATATATCTAGACGCGCCCCTTGCCACCATATATATTCTCTTATGCTAGGGTATTTCTTTTTTCCAGGTTGTATTGATTCTCCTACTATGCTGGAACAGTTTACGTGTGTGTCCAAGAAGTACTCTATGTTTCCGTTTGTTATTTTAAATATATTTGCACTGTTAAACGTCACTGTGGCCTGGCCAGAACGGTGATGGATGATAGTCTGGAAAACGAAGCAGAGGTGGGTACCAGCCAGTGAAGATGCATTGTCTATGAAAGCACATAGGGCTGGAAAACTGGTTAGAAAAACAAGAGAGACTTTCCTGCAAGATGTGACAACATTCTGTAAAGGATTTGCCGACGAATGAAGATGTGACCAGAGCTCTTTTCCTTTCGCTCTCAGAAAAATTGCTGTTGCGACAGTTGAATCGTTTATGGGTCCCAAGGTTTATAGCGCTTTAGGTGTGTATTCATGATTTCAAACTGCTGGGCTGGCTCTGTTCTTGTGGGCAGTATTCTGATGATTTGATATTATTTTTTTATAGATGCTGTTCTGTTTGGGGCAAAAAGGTAGCGTGGGTTTGATTCTGTGTGCATGACAGCATTAAATGGAATTAACATAGAGAGTCTGCACAGTTGAAAGCGTTAAATGCTTTTGAGCTCTGAAGTTGGTTTATGCTTCCAAAGCCGCTATTGGGCGGGTCTCAGTGTTGCCATAGGGTGTGTAATTTACATTCATCTATTTCCTTTTTTTTTTAAACACTGTTTGTGGCTTCTTTAGCAACATTATATGTGAAGACAAGAATGACTGTAATATCTGCCGGTACTACCTGTTCTCTGCTTACACCCAGTACTGGGTGCTGTATACCATAAACCTGACATCTCACACTGTGCCAGCAACTTCAGGAGGTAGAGGAGTGCATCTAGGAGTCTCATCCTAGGACGAGGAAATGCAACCTGCAAACCAAGGTATGGCATGGCAGACTGGGCCCATAAGCTTGGCTGGCAGCTGGTCTAGGAGGGAAGCTCTGACTGATGGACAGGGCACTGCTCTTTTGATCTGGCAGCTTATGTGACATGCTAGTTTCAAAACTGCTGGCGTTACATTTCCACTGCAGTAAGCAAGACAGGAAATGGGTCCATGCTGCATGGACCCACACAGTCTCTATAATACCTAGTTTTATAGACCAGAAACATGTTTGGCACTTTTGCACTATTCTAAGAGAATCCCCCCCCCCCCCCCCAATTTACTGGCATGCTGAAGAGTCTTGTTCTCGATCGTGTCCAGAATTTTTTTTTTTTTTAAGAAATAAATGAGTTACCACTGCTTGTAGATACTGTAGCTCAGGGACTCCCTCCTTCCAATGTCGAATGTTTAGCAATGTTAAAACACCCAAAGAATAAATGAAATTAATGTAAACTCTTTCAGTCCCATGGAGTGTTTCATACATTCATAGGTTTCTACCTAAAAGTCCCAAATGAACACAAGATGCGCTGATTTTTACGTCTTTTTAGAAAGAGGTAATAAGAAGATTCAATTAATTGATTTTAACAATTTCTCTGTATTTTGATTTAAAACAATCACTACAATTTTAATCTGTTCCAAAACACTGTAAAAGATGCAGACAGTTTATCCAAATTCTCACCCTCTCTAACACTGCTTTAATTTCATCAATGCTGCCAACTTCAGCTGAAGCCACAACTACCACCCCCCACCCCCTTCGCACATTTTACCAATGCAGCTACCATCTCTGGGACTAGCCTAGTGTTCCCAGAGAGATGGTAGCACACACTCAAGGAAACACTGCTCTAAGTGAAATCTGTCATGTTCACAATACACATTTTGAAGGCTCATTGACGATGAGACATGAGACTGAAGCTAACACTTTCTCGCGTCTGAAAGCAGCCATTAGTGTTAACAATGATCACAAGACAAACTCATCTATTTATTCTGCCTCTAACAGCCACATTTGTAGGATGGGACAATGAACACTAAACGCAAATATGCACTCATACTTTTATTCTATTTAAATGTTCCAGACAATACAATAAATGCAGATTCACTTGTCACAGTCAACCTAAATGCATTTTGCAGGGTATGTCAAGAGACAAAGACATTAGATAAATAATATTCCAATTTAATGCTTTTTGTTTTCTAATTTAGTTTCCCGATATCTCAAACATCACAAAGGTTATGTTAGTATTTTACTGTGGCAATTCAAACTGACAGTAACAACAAAATACACTAAACATGTAATTTTGTCTTCTATATGTGTTGTTTAACACATACAGTGTAACAAGAGAATTTTCTTTGTGTAGTTCATTTGTTCACATTTTTGCTATATCCTGACAAAAACTTTGTTGTAATGTATCCATGAAAATAAGAAACCACACTTACACCAGACTACAGGCTACTCTGTAACCGTTTTGTGACGCCTCAAAATAACTGAGATATATTGCTATAGGAGGTCTCCAGGATTTGTACCAGCTTGATTTCATCTTTGAGATGTTAATCCTACAGACTGGAATCCTTGAAGGCAAAACAAAAAATATAATAAATTTTTAAAATGGTAAAAGACTCATGTTTACACCAGTGGTGCATCAGCATATTAGACCCACACTTTATAGACCAACTGCCATTTGATGGATGACACCGTCAACATCGCACAGCTGCCTTTACTTCCCAGACATTTCCTGGTACTTATTTTAGGCTGGGTTGACACGTAGGCCAAATTAAACTTCCAAAAGTGCAGTGGGGCAAACTGGCAAGCCTCTAGGCACCGCTCCTATCTACAAAACATCCTGTGCAATATATTGTTTGTAACATGAAACACCAGAACATCAACAAAATAACCAGACACTGACAGCTATAATCTGGCAATAAATGGCGGCAACCCAATTTCGCAACTTTGTGGTGCAAACGACAGTCCTCCTTTTAAACAATGTAAAGGGGATAAAACATTTAATCACGTCTGTCAACAAACACAGTGAAGATCAAAACCTGTTGCTTAATTTGTCCAGACAAAACTGCCTGTCACCAAAAAATAATAAATAAAGAAATAGAAAAGTCACAAACTTTTAATATCTAGGTTTTGCAAATAAACAGCGATGGCGACTGTTAAAAGGACTGCCACAGCAATGCAAAGATTCAACAATCTTAAAAGTCAATGGTTAAGCACCAGCAAGGAAATCAAAGTCAAAACTCTAGACAGCAATCATCTTTCCTGTAGCAATATAAGAATGTCAGTCACGGACTATCTCACATTCACTAAGGAAGAAAACAGAGGGGCCTAGGAGCTGAAAGCTATACAAATAATTCTGCAGTACAATGGACCAAGAAAAAAAAAAGAAAAGAAATAATGACATTCTGAAAGATCTGAACATCAAGGAATATTGGCTTGTAAACAGCATCCCTCTCTTGGAAACTGAAATATTTTGGCCACATCAAGTGTCCAGGGTTCATAGCCAAATTTACCAATCAATTTCAAGGCTTTTCAAGGTCTTTTTCAAGGTCTCTTTAGTTTTTTTCAAGGTTGTCTCGGTGTAATACTGAAACAAGATTTTTGCCTTGTTCAAGGGTGTACTGAGCACACAAGGTACTTCATTTGTGCCACATGTGTTGGTATACCAGCACAGATATCATCATCATGTAGCATTTCCTTTGTCCTGACAAAAAAAACCTCGGTCTCTCTCACCAGCTCTCCCGCCTCATGTACTTTTTTATACTCAAGGAGTCCACTTATATCCTGTGCCCATCTTCGTGTTGGTCGGCCCCTGAGCTTGATATAGTGTTTGAAAAAATTTTTTTTTAGGGCTTGGTGGTAGAGGGCAGCAAACTGAAGTCCTGTCTGTTCTGGACCTGGTACCTGAGAGAGGGTTAGGGGAGAGAGAGAGTCATGAAGAGAGAGGAAGACACATGCTGAGGTAGGCTGGGAGAGACAGTGTAAAGATGGACAGATGAAGGTAGAGAAAAGATGGAAAAGAAGTCTGGGGAAGGAGGAAAAAATGAGAGGGAGGGATGGAGACATGATGAGGAAAAGTGGGGAAGGGACAGCGAAAGACAGAGAGGGAGACAAATACAGAAAGAGGAATTCAGATACAGAGATTGGCAGATGAAAAGTGAAGGAAAAAAGGGAACGAAACAGAGATATGGAAGGAGGAAAATATGACAAAGAGTTGAAAGAAGGGAGACAGAGGGAGAGAGAACGGACAGGGTGAGAAGCAGATGCAAGCAGAGAGGCAAGCAGACAGAGGGAGAGAACCAAAGAAAGAGAAAAAAGGCAGAGCAGGAAAATGGGAGGGAGGTACACAAAGAGGAAGTGATGAAGGGAGGCAAACAGACATAAAGCGAGAGAGAGAGAGAGAGAGAGAGAGAGGTGGGTAAGGAAGGCAGTGACGAACACAGATTAAGAGAGGGGGACAGGAAGGGAGACAAGATACCTCAAAGAAAAAAACAGCCACCTACTCCCCCCCCCCCCCCCCCCCCCCCCCCCCCCACACAATTTCAAGTGTAGTGGACACAACCAATAGGAAAAGACAGTTATGGGGCAAAAAAATACGTAGATGAACCAGTAAAAAAAAATGGGGGGAGGGAGAGAATGAGAGAGGGGAGCGGGTAAGGAAATCTAGAGAAAATGAAAAGACAGGATGGAGAGGAGACAAACAAGAGATGGGACAGGAGAAAGGGCAAGGAAAGAAAGAGAGGAAGAATGGAGAGAGAAAGGAGAATAGTAGAAGATCAAAGGAAAGAGAAGGGGTGAGAGAAGAAAGGTAAGACACGGTTGTGGGGGTGGGGGGTGTAAGAACAATGAGTGCCAAAAATAGAATTAGGAAATCTCTAAGTGAGGCCACTTTTCCGGTTCCTACCCTCTGCCAATGTGAATGTGACCGTGGTCCAAAAACAACAGTGCTAACCCCTACTGCCCCGTGCTTGTCCTATCTGTATGTGACAACAATAATTCAATTTCTTACACTTATGGCTGGTGACCTGAGAGCCAAGGTCATTTTATGAAGAAAGAAAAAGTCCAGGGGATCCCAACCCACCACTGGTGGAAAATAGAGAAGTTTACCCACACACATAAATAGGTCAGGGCAGCAGTGGACTTCGTTTTATTTCTGGTTTTCCAATTACAGAAAGGAGGGAAGAGAGGAGGTGGTGGAAAGTGGTGTAGAAGGCTGAGGTGGTAAGGGTGAGACAGAGGAGGTGAGAGAATAAAGTTTAAGAAAATAAAGTGGGAATGAGACAGGGAGAGAAAGAATGGAGTAAGAAATAAGATGAGATATAGAGGGAAGAAGGTAGCAGGAAGGGGTGCACTCCCTCCCCTAGGTGTCATCAATGTGGGAGGAGAAGGGGGGGGGGGGGGGGTGACGGCAAATGTGTTTTTTAAAAAGTACACATATATTTAATGTGTGGGAGGGGGGAATGGTGGACATGAAATGTTCTGCACTAGGCAACACATAACCTACACCAACTGAAGGTATGGAGAAAGAAAGAAAGAGAGAGAGAGAGAGAGAGAGAGAGAGGGAGGGAGTGAGGGAGAGTGGCAAATACAAAGAGAAAGAGGAAAGCAGTGACACAGACAGGCAGAGAGTGAGGAACAGGTAGGACAAAATGTGAGGGGGCGGGAAGGGAGATGGACAGAGATTAAGGCCGCTAGGAAAACAAACACATCAAAAGAAAATATCCACCATGTTCACACAACCCCCCCCCCCCCCCCCCCCCCCCCCCCCCCCAATGCAACTTCCTGTGTACTTGAGTTGCTAGGAAGAGTTATGGAGCCGCACATTTACTAAACATTTAAACAAGAAATAAAATAGGAAAAAGGGGGAGGGGGACAGGAAATGAGAGAGTAAAAAGAAAGATAGAGAGAAAGAGAAGAAGATGAAGATCAGAAGGGAGGGTTAGAGACAATGCAGGAGACGGGAAGGAAGGAGCAATAGGTAGAAGAGTGAAAGAGGGAGGGAAGAGAGAGAGAGGGGTGAGACAACAGAAGAGGGAATCTCGGGGAATTAAAAAAAAATTAAAGATAAATCCAGGCCAAAAATAGAACTGGGAAATCCAGCTGCAGTCACTGCTTAGCCCCAATGCCATCTCTAATTAATAGAGAAGGCCGTGCTTAGTTCCCACCACGGCGACTCTATTTATAAATACAACTGAACCGAGCCCCACCATCTCCCAATGTAATCCTTTCTAGAAACCACGGCCATAAACGATTTATACTGTTCATTCTGGACTTGCTAGAAACAAAGGCACACACACACACACATGTGTGGGGTGACCCGTTTGCTATGAAGCTGAAACTAGGATTACCAGATTACACACACGCGAGATGGAAGCAGCTACTTTCCGCCCCATGCCACACCGCTGCTGTCTGCATGTATTCATATCTGCAACAAAGCCCGCCCTCCCCTTGCCTTTAACAAGCCATTTCGGCTGAAAATAGCCAATAATCAGCTGCCCTCACACCTGAAACGACCATACAACGAAAGTAGCCAAAAACTAGCCAAATGGCTCCCCCAAAATTGCCTGTGCTGAAAAACACAGGATTTCTGACGATTTCATTGCCGCGGTCAAAATTCACGGCTTTTCAAGGTCGGAATGTCTTTTATAAGCTAAAAATCACGGTTCAAGGTCAACGAAAAAAAATTCCGGTAATTTCCCGGTCCACTACGAACCCTGACAGTGTCACAGAGATTGCAAAAAAAAAAAAAACAGATTTACCGGTCAGTCGAAGAGACTGTTTTGGTTTAGAGCCTATCCTGATTACTGATTTAAGAATCTACATCATTGCACACTGGGCATACCCATAGGTGCTCTGTCTTCCACAGCAAATGCCTTAAGGTGCAGATGCTAACTGTTCACGTAGCACATACACTCGTCGTTCTCTTCCTCTCATAACCCCCCCCCCCCCCCCCCTTGCCAGATCAACACTTAATTTCTAATTCACACATTCTCGCACATGTTATTTCATCTAATCTAATCTCGTGTCTTCTGTCAACGTTCTTTCGTATAAGGTCTCCAGAATATCACCCTTGTCCAGTACGAGTGCTCTCATAGCTCTCGTTTTGTAGCCAGAAAATCAGCTCTTTCATTCCCTCGTACTCCTGCATAGCCGGACAGTATATCCACGCGATTCCCTATCCAGTTTACTAATAGGCAAAATCTTTTATTATTCAAAAATAAATGTGAGTAACCATTGTAGACATTTCGACAGAGGGCGTACTAGAACAGAAGGGCAGGGTTGACCAGCACGAAGGTGGGCCCATGATATAAGAGGAACTTTGGGTAGAAAAGTGCACAAGGCTGGATAGCTGGCAAGAGATGTTTCAGGTGAGAAAATTATTCGGTAAAGGACCTGCTACATGATGATTATTCTCATTATTAAGATTCAAATGGGAAGACACTTGTAACGTTAATTCTGTGTTCTTTGGCTTGTCACAAGATCACATTGTGGGCACATTAAATGTTACAGTTGTAAGGTTCACTCCTTTAAGTGCTCTCTTGTAGCTCAGCTGACTATCTTGACTAAAGGAAGCACCATAATTACCACCATACTTGTAAGGATTCTCTTCTATATGTCACTGCATGTGTTGATTTAGATAGTAAACATCAGCAGAAGATGCAGCAAAATTATTTTCACTCGCCCAAATATGCAAGTGACGCATGGAAAATTGCTAACTGTATTGTTTAATGATCTTTCTAGGATAAGGCTTC